>CM059876.1:8782210-9382210 GCA_030490815.1 Acer saccharum | reverse complement strand
GTATGTGTACAGTGTACTCATGTAAGAATGATACTAATATGGAAACTTATAACATAAATGCATGCTAACGATGATGCATGAGATATATCCACATCAGCATTACATGGATACACATACCTAAGTTGCCTCTATATTTTCCCTCCAAGTAAAGTTTGTCTCCCTAAAAACTTTCCATCCATCCATACATACATACATAAATTAGAGAGAGATTGCCAATTTTTCCCTCATGATTCTTTAATGCTCTAAAATAAATATAAATCTAAGAAGGTAAGGATAGACAGAGAATTCCAGCAACATAGCAGATCTAAGTAAATCTCATGGAGTTTGAAACCTGACCTTGACCAATAGATCTTTCCGGATAGATTTACATCCTGGACAGATTTTATTTAAGATCTTTGCAACTTCTGACAGAAAATATGGATGTTGTAATGTGAATGGAAATTTAATAAACCCGAAGTGACCTGAGAAATGAACAAAATACATTTAGTGCAATTCCTAGCTGAAAAGAGAAAGAACATATCCGCTATCATATTATTGACTAAAATTGATTTTTTTGCACACCTTCACAGCTTTTTAAATCTTTGGCGCCACATGTAGAGCACTGAGAGGTTTGATTGGGAAGCCCCAACCGAGGATCACTGACCTCACTAATTGCATCAATTGCTAATACAGATAGCTTTTCCTGTTTAGTTATCACAATATTAAAATTGTTTGTTATGGAAAATAGAAAATAGTGTTTTTCTATATAAAAAATAAAGCATCAAGGTCTCTTTTTGTTCGGCCATGTGCTAATCAACCAAAAGCATATAAATTATAATTACCGTGAACAATTTATGAAGTAATGGTTTATATTAATCAAATATTGGAATCAAGCAGCAACGAGTATAACAAGAACAGTCAAAGAAAGAAAGAAAGAAAGAAAGAATAGATATCACTTAAAAATGTAAAATGGAAGAGGATGAAGATTGCAAATTGTAAAGCTACTTCAGGGGTTAAACTTGATTAAACTTAAAAGTGAAACACTACTAGTTAAGAGATGTATAAGGATAACAGAGGCTTGTGCTACAGAAGACATCCTGACAGTAATAGAAACTACACCACCTTTATGAAGAAGTATTTATGGCAATTACGGCTAAGACATACAAGTGCATGAACGTATATGAGATAGAAAGAAAGAGCATTGCTACACAAGAAATGAACCAATTACCACGAGTTAAGACACCCAAAAGAACAAAATACATAAGCATATAATCAGCTAAAATAATATCTTACCTTATCTATCTCAGTTGAAATTCCAATAGTTATGCCATTAAGGAAAGCAGTAGGCACTTCCAGTTCTTCACACAGTTCATTGTCCATGGGACCTGGAAACTTTATTAAAACCAAGCAGCCTACAAGCACGCCCAAGCCCTAAAATGAGGAAGACTGACCACAAAAACTCCTAGTCATAGGCACAATATAGAACTTATAAGTGTGACAAAAAGTCAAATTTCGACATCCATTGTAAAAGGGTCATAGAGCAAAAGGGCATAAGGTGTACGACAATACACCATGATGCCTAGCCTTAACAAATTAAGTACTAACATGGCACAGCCCCACAATTCATCCATTGTGAACGATTGGCTCCTTTTTCTTTTCCCTGCTAATTTGTTTATACAAATAACTAGTTTAACAATCTTAAAGCTTCGCAAAGACTCCCATGACCAACATGTAATATTTCAAGGATGATTGAGAAATCTTTGAAATATAAACATTTCATGGATGTAATAAAAAAAAAACAGTTTAAATGTATTTTTTTTAATATATGTGCCATAAATGTCAAACCTATAAGATATGCTTAGCAGAAAACGGCTGCCAGCTTCATGAAGTCTCTTGAAATTGTACCAAAGACAGGCTTTCAAGTCTCAGAAAAATCCCTTCTTCACCAACTTGGCTGTCGAAAAGGTGAAACAAAAAAAAACAAAAAAAAGGTGGATATTCATAAATCATATAAAAATGAGCTTATGATCAAAGAACTCAGTAAAGATTAAAAGAAATCCACTTACAAGAATCACCAATTTATAATTGCAAGAAACTTTGAAAGTATTGTTTTTAATGTCCTTTTTTATCAATTAATCTTAGTCACTTTTTAGTAATTCTTACTAAAAAGAATGTTGGGTACTACCCGAGTCTCTTTAATTCTCTCTTAGAGGGTAACGTTCAAGCATGCCACTTATGTAAGGTTTTATCTCAGCAATTTGGATATATGCCATATCATATTTTATTAGATTGTTACTTTGGGAATATAAGTAATGACAGACAATTCTCATACTTTATTATCAAAAAAAGATATTTAAAATGGAAAAAAAAAGGGGTTTTTAGACATCCTGTGGCTTGTAGATTAATTTACTTTATCTATAGTTCTATCCACCAAGACACGCTGAAAGAAAAGACGATGGCACAAACAAACAAAGTACAATATATTCTTTAAAACATACAAGTTTGCTTAACGTGTCTAAATAGAAACATGAATATCATTTGGTCTATTATATCAGTAAGTCTGCCGCCACCATAAAAGTCAATGAGCATTAACAGATTATCATCCTTAATTTCTTAATATTTGTAGTTACAACAGGAAGCTAAAGCATAGTCTGATTTACACAATTAACACAAATTTTGCATTTTCTTTTGTTCTAGTTTTGTTGAAAGGGAAAAATAATCAGCTTAAAAACATTATTGTATAAGACACTTATAAAATTAAATAATTGAAACATAGAATTTATTTCATCTTTCAAGCAAAATGGTGATAGTGAATTGCCTCCAGAGGCAAAGACTCGCCACCAAAAAGATTACAGATTTCTATAGATCTATGGATTTGATTTTTTAATATATGTGCCAGAAATGTCAAACCTAATTGAAAGCAATATATGAAGAGATGATAAATAAACATGAAATTAACGGGAAACATGCAATTGCCATGATAAAACACAGACTAAACCTGAATTATTGACACGTGATGGAAAACCAATACTAAACTTAATATGGCAGTTAACATTTAAACGACCATTATAACCCACCAAAGATGAAATATGTACCGTCCATATCAATCAAAAAAGTACAGAAAGACTACCGATAACAGACTAACTGAAAGCCATATATGGAGAGATTATAAATAAACACGAAAATTAACGAGAAATGCGATTATCACGATAAAACAAAGACTAAACCTGAATTATTGACGCGTGATGGAAAACCGATACTAAACTTAATATGGCAGTTAACATTTAAACGACCATTATAACCCACCAAAGATGAAATATGTACCGTCCATATCAATCAAAAAAGTACAGAAAGACTACCGATGGCATTCTACAGACTAACTGAAAGCCATATATGGAGAGATTATAAATAAACAAGAAAATTAACGAGAAATGCAATTGTCACGATAAAACAAAGACTAAACCTGAATTATTGACACGTGGTGGAAAACCAGTACTGAACTTAATATGGCGGTTTACATTTAAACAACCGTTATAACCCGCCAAAGATTAAATATTTCCCCTCAATATTAATCAAAAAAATACAAACAGACTACTGATGGCTTTCACTGAACAATCAGTCAGCTAGAATGGACACCATAGATCACTTTCTTTTCTCCACTTAAAATTTGTGATGTTTCAAACAAGAAAAGCAAATAAATACACCAATCTACCACAGAAGCACAGGTTCATCCATGATCAATCTAAATAGACAACTAACATGAACCCCAGTTGAAAATCGCTGATCAAAATAGACACATAATCCCCTGGTTTTTCAACAGCTACCTAGATTGCAAAAAGCCGAAAACACTAGTATATTATAAACCATTATCAAAAAACCAAGTAAGACATAATTGATTGAAAGAAAGAAAAATCAAACAGTTATAATCCCCTGTTTTCATTATGCATAAAGTAAATTAACCAAAGAAAAATACCAGCAAACACAGAAACAACCAAAGAAAATACTTGAACCAATATGAGTGTCACCAAAATAAACAAAATTTCTACGCACATTGTTCAAAGCCCCATCCTTTAAACCCTCAATCTATCAAACCACACAAAGTCGTATCTTTCATGTCCATAATCGCAAACAAAACCCTTCAATTTGAAACTCCGTTGCATTACAAAACAAAAAACCGATAAAAGAAGCAGAAAAAAGAAAAACCCAGATAGCAGAAAATCACAAAGAACCAAAGAAACAGAACATGATCATCCATTGACAAATACAACCATGCAACAGAGAATCCATTGAAAAACATAAAAATTTACTCACTTTGATCGATGGAAGTAATGCAGCAGATTTGAGAGGAAGACGATACCAAAAAGAAAAATATTCCCGCTGCCAAAACCTGAGAAAATAAAGATGATGGTGTTGGTCTGGGGTTTTGGCCTTTGAAATAAATATATATATATACAAGACCAAAAACAAAAGCGAAAATAGTAGAGTGAACTAAAAAAAAAAAAAAAAAAAAAAAACAGTAGAAAAAGAAATAAAGAATTGTGGTGCAGGTGCCAAGAAAAACGGGTTTGTGTAGAGAGTGACGCCGCCGGTTCGTTTCAACTTACCCAAAAGACAAAACTCCGAGTTCAAAGAGAGAGAGCTTCCAGATGTTAAACAATAATCAACCAGACCGAGACGAGACCGATGTTGAAGTCTTATGTGATTAAAAACACACACACACACAAAAAACACAATCAAAAAAGTGTCTTTTTTGTGTCAGATTTATATCCCTGCTTTTTGTACTTAATTACGATTCTGCCCTTTTCACTTTATTTCTTTATTCAGATACTTTATCTTTGTGGGTCTCCGAATTTTACTGAAAAATTGACCAAAAGCTGATGCAAACTTTCCTGGGGCTCATTATTTCTGTGTACCTGTACTGCTTTTTAAAGAAAAAAATAAGTCTTTTTTTCTGATAAAAATCTGCCAAGTCAATTATATGATTCTCTATTTTTTGATCACTTCTATGATATTTAATTATTTGGATATCTCTCTAAATCTCGATTTTTTAATTATAATTTTTTAATTATAAAAAGTGACATCTCTTAATTTCTATTGGGGTTAGAGAGGAGGACGCAGTTCGAACCGTCTACCTGATTAGGGTTATACTACTGTGTTAATCTTATCTTATCAACTTGACAATGACCGATGACAATTTGAGATTTGAGAATTTAGCAACCTGTATATTTCACCATCACCTTTCAATTCTTTGGGCTATAACTAGCCAACTATCATGATTCATACATACCATAATATAAGTTTTTTTTTTTTTTTTTTTTTTTTTTTTTTTTTACAATATCTATTAATTCGGAACCAGATTTTTTTTTTAAAAGCTTTCGTCACTGGTATAATTCAAACCGTTGACTTGAGAGTCATTTGTCCAATCCCCAAGTTTGTCAATCTACTAACTGAGCTACGCCACTGTTCCATAATATAAGTTGTTGAATTGTTGTCATTTAGACTAATTACAATAAATTATCATTCCAAATAAAGTTAGGACAACTCATGATTAATTCATCCTCTAAAATTGAATAATTTGGTATGCTGATTCTAAAACTACAATTTATTTAAAAGTTGTTAAATTATACTATTTAAAAAGTAACAAAACGGGTTATTACTCCTTAAGAGGATGAATATAACACGATTTGTAAAAAATAAAATTAAACGTATTGATTTATGAAGTAAACTGTGAAAGTATTATAAACTTACATGATACAAATAATAGTTAAAAAAATTATCTGATACAATAATTCTCACTGTCCGATACAATAATATATGTCATGAAAACAATTAAATAAAGACTTTGAAGTGAAAATATCCAAAATATCCTTTAAAGTTGCAAAAATATCACTGTCAAAGTTTCCATGAAATGGCATGATTTCACGTTTCACCCCCACTATGAAGCATAACACGAAAGAGACTATCAAATTATTGAGTTTAATAATACATTTTTGTGGTTAAAATCTTTAGAATTACATGAAGGGTGGGTGTTTTTGAAATTCTAAAAGGGGGCATATTTATAAGACAAGAAAAATGTATTTAGGGTAACATGATTGAATAAATGAATAAAAAATATAATTATTATTTAGAGATATGTTGATATATTGAAATAAGAGAAAATTGCAAATAATCCTATAATTTTTGATGAAATGTCTAATTTAACCCTTCAGTTCGAAAAATCAACAAAAAAATTTATCTATTGTTAGTTGGTCGTTAGTGATATGACAACTTAAACTTGGTAGTTGACCGTTAGTTTTAGTTTTTTCTTTAAAAAGTAGTTGACCGTTAGTTGATAGTATTATTTAAGTGATTTTCAATGTAGTTAAATGATATAAATAATAATTTTTGGTTAGATTTAAGCAAAATCAACTCGTGTTCAACTAACAACAAATAATTTTTTTTACTTAACTTTCAAATTAGAGGATATAATTTAGCATTTCATAAAAAATAAAAAATCGAAAGGTTATTGACATTTTTCAATTAAAAGAAAAAATAAATTACCTATAATAATAAAATATAAAGCTACAAAAAGGGTATAGTTGTAGACTTGTAGTTAAAGAGAGTGAAGAAGGTGATCAGAGTGCTTTATCATAGATGCTCAAATAGTGTCATTAATAAATTGATAGAAATAGCATTACGTAATATCAAATATGGGCGAGTAGCAGTTAAGGTGACTGCGGTTCGAACCGAAACCGTCATTGTGTAAAGGGATCGGAATAGAAATTTTCGATTCCGATTTTATTTTTTAAAAAACCGTTTTAAAACCGTCGGTTCCATTTTTTTTTCAATTTAATTTAATTTAATTTTTTTTCTTTTTTTCTTTTAATTTTAAATTTATTTATAAGAAGAAGAAAAAAAACCGAACCAGAATCGTGTCACTGCAAAATTATCAGCAGTGGGGGTTAAAATAATAGTCAAAGATGAAAACCTGAAAAAATGTAACAATCTCGGCTTTTGTGCACAGTGATGACAGTGATTGCTTATAATACACTTACGCATATATTAATATATATATATATATATATATATATATGTGTGTGTGTCATGCTAATTGAGTCACGAGTGTGAAAACGAGTTCTCATCTTCTTTTTTCAACTAATTCCGGAATATGAGTGGGTCCAGATCGGTTCAATGAGAAATGCTTGGGTCCACCGGGCTTTTGTATGAGTCCAATTAAATTAAATTTGGGGTGGACAAGGTTCGATTCGGTTCGGTTTTGGTGAAAAACATATTGAACCAACATATATTCGGATTTTGAAAATATGAATCGGTTTGAACCGTTTGAACCTGAAAACTGAATTGAACCAAACACCTTATCTCAATTAGGTTCGGTTCGATTTAATTCGGTTTTGGCCTATTGGGCTTTAAAGGTTTTTTTTTTATATGTTATTTAATTTTTTGGGCCTTTAAATTGTATTTTTGGCATTTAAGCTTAAACTTTTTTAAGAAAACATAATATGTAAAAAATAATTTAAACAAAATACAGTACAACCCAATTTTTAATCCAAATCTAACATTTCAATCATATTAAGTCTACATACTCAATCAAAATATAAAATCTTCATAACTTCTATAAAATAGAAGTCAAAAAATGTAGTACATAATGTAGTCCAAAATAAAACATCATCAACAAACATTCCATAATAAAAATGAACCTTACAAAATAATTAATTAAGATAATTCAGTTTATTCGATTCGGTTCGGTTTTGTATGTCCAAAACCAAAACCGAACCGAATTCAATTCGGTTTTTAAATTTCAAATCAGTTTGAACCGAATAGAAGCTATGAACCGAACCAAACACCCTTTTTTGGTTCAGTTCGGTTCGGTTTAATTCAGTTTCGGTTTTTGTGTCCATCCCTAAATTAAATAGTGTTTAACAAGTCTTTCACATCCGTATTAATGAGATTATGTATTCGACTTTCGAGTCAAGTCTTCCTTATCGACTTCTCAAATTACCGTAGTTAAAAACTAAAATAAATTATCACTTAAAAAACCTAATTCCTTATAATATACTAGTGTTATTTTAACTTGGAAACCAGTTACAGTGTATATATACATAAAGAATTGTGATACTTTAACTACTACCTTAACGTTCACACTCACTCTTCGGTTTCAAAGCTCAAACTAACAATGTCTTTCTTTCTTTCTTTTTTCGTAATTAGAAGAATATGACTCAAACTCATAATCTTAATAGTGTAGGTATGATAGGCATGATGCTAGAACAACCTCATATTGTCTCACGGTTTCAAAATACTTCAATAATAAATATGGATGTATATTTTCCAACTTAATAATATCATACGTGATTGAATATTAGAGTTTATAGGTTGGGTATGGAGGAGGCTTTGCACCTTCTTCATTGGTGTTTTACAAATGAGGTGCAAAAACTCCAATAGGTTCAAGTGAAAAAGGCTTTATGCCTCATTCGCTACTATTTTACGGCGGAAGCATAAAGCCACCTTCATATTCAAGAGGAGGCCACAAATCTCCTTTTGCTGCTAGAAGGCCATCACCGATGGGTTTTTTATTTTTATTTTTAAGTTACTAATTTTAAAAATTTGGTGCCACGTAATTTTGATTAGATAACAAATCAATATTAA
Source organism: Acer saccharum (assembly GCA_030490815.1). NCBI lineage: Eukaryota > Viridiplantae > Streptophyta > Magnoliopsida > Sapindales > Sapindaceae > Acer > Acer saccharum. The sequence continues at coordinate 9,373,591 of CM059876.1, read as the reverse complement.
AATGTTTTTTTTTTTTTTTTTTTTTTTTTTTGAAAATGGAAATTCATATAAACCACAATTAAGGAAGAGAGTCTTCTAGTAATACAGGCATACAGCACTAATGCAGGGAGGGAAGTCATCCTCCCAAGTAAAGCTTCTAACAGCTAACAAGGCAAGCTTAGCCAGATTATAGGTCGCCTTGTTAGCCTTCCTAGAAATGAAAGAAACAGAGATATCAAACTCTATCATAACCTCAACAATGTCCCTAAAATTATACCAATGTCAGCACAAGAAGGACTACTGTCGTTGATCGCATCCACCACCCATTTCGCATCACTTTTCAGTATAGCCGGAAGAAGATCAACATCCACTGTCACCCGCAAACCTCTCAAAATGGCAGAAGCTTCAGCAGCCTGGGGAGAAAGACACGCCAAAATGCCCTGCACTGAGGAGATCAACACCTGCGAACAGGAGTTTCTGATAAGCAAACCCAAACCAATATTAAAATGTTATAGGGTAAATTTATACTTTTAAACCCTCGATTAAAGTTAAGGGGAAAGGTTATCATGTTACCTTTGAAGGTAAATATATTTGTTAAAGAGATTTGATATATTTACGAAATTTGTAGGGACCATAAATTCTTATATATTATTTTAAACATTTCATAAATAAATAAAACTATAGGGACTAGTTTAATAATAGGCACAAATAGAATATTATAATATTATAGAATAAAAGTTGAGAAGGAATAGACAAAATAGGAGATAGTCTTGAAAATTGAATGAAGCAGGTGAAGTGATTCACATTTCCCAAGGCATTAGAGCATCAAATGAAATGATAGTGCATAGTTAATTATAATCTTATTAAGATTAGGGACCTTAAAAAAGGCACCAACGTGGCAGACATGCAAAGGAACAAGGCACGGAAAAAATAGTGTGAAAGCTGCTCAAATCAGGACAACCTTTTTGGACACATAAACCTCATTTCATTTCATCGTAGTTTTAACAAATATTCATCTTTTTAGATCAATAAAATAAATATATTTTTATCATGAATTGAAATTATTAATATACCGTATATTCTATTTTTAAATAAAAATTTAATTTTAATTAATTTTACAAAAGAAAATATTGTTATTAACATGGTTTTAAGGCTATGGGGCGCTCAAAAAATGCCTGAGACGTAAGCCTCGATGGGTTGCTGAGAGGTTTAAGTCTCAACTCTCTTAGGCGTACGCCTTGAGGCTCATGAGGCTTACGCTTCAGAAAAAGAACAAATTTTTAATTATCAGATTGATGTTTGGGCTTTTTATTTCTCAACAAAGTTTTAGGCCACAGTTTTGGGCTTAAGTTAATAAAAAAGTTTAAAAGACAAAATCAAAACACAAATAAAATAACAAAAGAAACCCTAGTTGCTCCAACATAGAAACGCACAAGAAAAACATTTGGTTTCTCTTCTTCTTCTCCAGAAAAGGACGCACAACATATTTCTTTTTGTGTAGGGAGTTTAACAGTTGGTAGATGAAAGTGAAGATTACTTTGAAGAGGAAGACAATGAGATTGGGTTCAATGATGTTGATGGAGATGGACTTAATACTTTTGAATATGATCATCTTCCAAATGATCTCAATCACAATATTCTCGATGAGAATGGTGATTAGACAGAGCCATAAATTTTGACTCTAAAACTTGTTCTAAATTTCTAGTATGGGATAGGAGGATTCATGGTTTTGACTTTGCTTATTATTTTCTCTACTATAAACTATATGATGATGTGTGTCTGTTTTTATTTGATGTTGATGTTATTTAGTCATTGACCTTATGGTATGAAATATGAATTTATAATTTTTTATGATTTTTGTAATGTTTTTTTAAAAAAAATTATTTAATCAAGGCTTATGTCTCGTGGTGCTAAGGAAAAACGCCTCGAGACTCAATTTAACCTTTCAAAACCTTGGTTATTGCTGGTTACATTAATTTTCAAAATGGTTAATTTCACAAAAGTACCCCATATTTATCAATTTAAGTAAAATATCATTAATTTTGAAAAATTCAACAAAAACATATCCTACTGTTAAATTAGGTCCGTTAGTTCTTAACAACATAAGGGCATTTTATTTTTTTAATTATAACTAATTATTTAAATAATAAATAATTCAAAATAAAAAAAAAATGGATAGAGCCATTTCGAATGGATGGAGCCATTTCAAATGGATGGATAATTAAATATAAAATAAATAAATAAATAAAAAGTTTGTCCAAACTCCTAGTCGATCTGAAGATTTCTTCTATATTCGGGAGGAAATCCCAAATCTCATGGACCACCAACCTCCATCGATCTCCACTTCCTTCTTTTCCAACCAACTCCCTCCCTCCATCTCCGGTCGTCTCTCTCCTCCTTCCATCGTAGCCATTTGGCACTTTGCTCACTGTTTTCGTTTTTTTATTTTTATTTTTGTTGTTGATTTTGTTGGCTTAGTTTTCAAGATTTTATGGACGGAGTTAGGAATATGGATGATGTTAGAGATGGAGTTATTGATGGTGTAAGAGATGGAGTTACTCACCGAGTTAGTTTTGGGAGGAAGATTTTAGATCCATGTAAGAAATCAGTGATCCATGGATTGAAAATTAAAAAAAAATAAAAAATAAAAAACAAAAATAAAAACTGGTGCATGAATTAAAGCTCTCAAAAGGAATGGATCAATTTGAAACCAAATGCATCGAAGATATGGGGAGATCGCACCAGTGATCTTGGTGTGATCTCCCATGTTTTCGTTAAATTTTTTTTTTTTATTTTAGTTTGATTAATAATTTGATACGAAATAATAAAATATATAGTCTAACCACTATAATATAATAATTTTTTTCAATCCTGAAGTTAATACTCGATTAATTAGTAACTTTATTAATTAATAAATTTTGAACGGCCCAATATTATTAATCTATAGAGGTTTTATAGTATAATTGTTTAATATATAATATAAAATAAAATAAATTCAGTTGTTTTAATAAATAAATATATTTTGATGATGTGGTAGGGGCAAATTTATCTTTTCAAAGATTTGGTTGGTCAATCATTAAAGTTAATGGTTTGACTTTAAAAAGAGGGTATATTTGTGTTGACTTTCTCAAACCTAAGGATATTTTGTCTAAAGGGATAAATACTTGGTACTTTAGTGCAATTAACCATTTTCAATACTTTTTTTTTTTTTTTTTTTTTTTTGTTGACAACAACAAACAAAAAAAACAAGTAGTGTACTGGTGCACTGCAGTTGCCCCGAACTAGGTAGAGCGTCAGCCCGGTTCCACTGGGGTGGGTACCAGAGGGGGCTTTTGGTCCGGTTACCAAGGACCGGTGCTAAGGTGCAGGACCGGTCCTGAAGGCGAAAAATTGGGGGCAATGAGGTTGATGAGGTTCTTTGAAGCGTAAGTTGGTGAAGTTTTAGTGAGAACCACGGTATTCTTTATTAATCGCTAAAAAGGGGATACATTGTACATGGCCTCTAGGCAAATAGACATTGTTACAACAACGATACATGTGGGAATGAGGGAAAATATGATGACAATTGAGCGAGGTGACTATCCGGGGCTTTATCTAGGAGGGTAGTAGCCAAGTAGAATTTTCACTTATGTTCCTTCTTTAGGTTCCCACCCTTCACTCTTTATGAGTTGGGGTATTTATAGGGTGCCTTTTGTGGTGGTAGGTGAGAGGCACCTTTTTTAGGCGAGAAAGTCCCGGGCCAATCCCCACCGTTCCTTTGGATGAGATGCTGAGATGGCAAGAGTTGAAGGGCCTGAATGATGCCACATAAGCATGTCTCTTGGTGTGGTTCCAGTCTAGGTAGGCGGAAGCCCTGGTCCCAAGGCCGAAATGTGAAGAAGAGATCTTTACCGTTGCTTCGAACCAGGTCAACGTGCGACACCTCGGAGGGCTGTGATTGCTCCACCTATGCCCTAGACTGCCTTAGGTGCTTTAATAGGGTTGACATAGCGCTTTGGTAGCAATTTGCCCTGTAGGGGACAGTGTCAGCGCCTGTCCCACTGCACACTGTTAGGCGCCATTCTCCAACATTTTCTTCCTTAGCTTAAGGACCTTCTGTAGGCGTTTTTGCTAGGAAATCACAACTTCCCTCTTCATGTATGAGATAATTGACATTGGGTAGGGCTTATGTGGGATAAGATCTGGCTGTTAGTGGGGCGCGGTTGCTAAGGGATCTCAACCGTTGATCCTCTATCTTTCCCTCTTCATGCTTGCTAGCTTGGCATTAATTGCTCACTGCCCAAGCCTTGCAGGTTACCTTGGCTCTTTCTCCTTTCTCATGAGACTTCATCTTAGGGCTAACGTCAGCCTTAAGGGAGGATTGATGTCTGCTAGAAATAGTTGGGCCATTCTTGAAGGTTCTTTAGGGTACTTGAAGGTTCAGTCGGGGTCTCCCTTGTTCACTAACACTGAACCAGTGGGTATAACGCGTTAGCCTTGGCTTATCCACCGCGGTTTCTAAGGTAGCGGTTTATGACTAATGGCCTTAACCCGATACTTGCGGAGGGTGGGTATTGTCGAGGATCGGATCATTATCGGATCTCGATGGCGTAATGGGTTTGGGTTGTGTTGAGTTAGATTGGGCCTTCATTAGGACTGGGCTCGATGACGTCTTGGTTTGTTCCAAGGGTGAGCCCCTGCTGGGCGGGGCCCCTCTTGATATTGGGCTCCTTCCTAGACAGGTCCTTGATGGATCAGGTCCTTCTTGGTATAAGCTCCTTCCAGGACCAGGTCCTCGCTGGACCGGGTCCTTTTTGGTGTTAGGCTCCTTCTAGGATCGGGTCCTTGCTGGATCGGATCTTTCTTGGTGTCAAGCTCCTTCCAGGACCGGGTCCTTGCTGGATCGAATTCTTAGTATCAGGTCCCTATAGTGAGAAAAGTTCTTCTTTGGAGGAGTTACCAACTTTTTTGATTAACACTTAATAAAAAGGCATTTTTAAAAGAGGTCAAATTATAATAATTTTAAATTTACAATCTGAACATCAGTCTATTATTCATTTAATCAAATGCAATAAGAACAACATTATTATAATCATAGAAATTACGATAAGAAGAGATTTGGATTGTTCGGATATAAAACGAAACACACATTTTTTTTTCGTAATGACTATTACAATTATTTCGGATTTAGAGAAATGGACACAACTCAAGCTCATAATAATTTCAAAGGTGTTAGTGTGAAGAACATTCCATTAAGACCAAAATCTCATATCGAAAAAGATACAAAAGTCGATGCGGTTATGATATGTTAGATACTTAGATGTGATAATAAACAAGAAGAGTAGAAACACAATCCAATCTCCTGAGTCCTGAATCCTGATAGTGATACTCTCTGTCTCTATCTGTTCAGTGTTCACACCATCACAAAGACAAATTTCACAATTCACAAAGACAATTAAGATGCACACGTTGTATTTGTAATTTTGTATAATGTAATGGACAGCTAATCACTACATTAATCATACCTAACATTTGCTTCCTTTTTTGCTGTACCTCTGCAACTACAAAGTACAAACATCAATTCCTTCCAAAAATTTCCATAAATATGTGTAATATATACACAATCTCTATCTGTCTCTTATTTATTAATTAGGGTTAATTGCACTAACTTACCTTGACATTTATAATATTACAGTTATATTCAACTTTTACATTTATTAACAAAAACATACCCTTGACCACTTTGACTAACTATAAAAGTCTAAAATGCCCCCGGTTATTATATTATCATTTATATATTATCAAGACAAATTCAAATTAAATTTATAATTAATTAAATTTAAAAATAAAACTAATTAAATTTATAATTAATAATTAATAAATATAATAAAATTAAATAAAAACAATTAAAATAATAAAATTAAATTAATATTTTAAAAGAAATTTATTATACAAAATGTTTTAATAAAATATTAATACCCTTCCTTATAATAAATATTTAATTTGTTTAAAAATAACAAAAAATTAACTTTTGATTCCACCAAATCAAAAAAATAAAAATTAAAAAAAAAATTAAAAAAAAAATCATTTCCAAAAACCACCATTTCCTAATCCAATATTTAATGGTTTTTAATTTGGATTAGGAAACGGTGGTTTTCGGAAATGATTTTTTTTTTTTTTTATTTGGTGGAATCAAAAGTTAATTTTTTGTTATTTTTAAAAAATTAAATATTATTATAAGGAATTTTAAAATATTAATTTAATTTATTATATTATTAATTATTAATTATAAATTTAATTAGTTTTATTTTTAAATTTAATTAATTATAAATTTAATTTGAATTTGTCTTGATAATATATAAATGATATAATAATTGGGGGCATTTTAGACTTTTACAGTTAGTCAAAGTAGTCAAGGGTATGTTTTTGTTAATAAATGTAAAAGTTGAATATATCTGTAATATTGTAAAATGTCAGGGTAAGTTAGTGCAATTAACCCTATTAATATTATACAAGTACAACACATCAAACAGCCACTTATACCAACCCACGTGGCATAAAGGACCCACCAACATCACCAAAATGAAAGATCAAAAAGATCTATTGGACATAATCATAATCAATTAATCATCCAACCATTGATCTCTTCTGGGTCCCACTTTTCACCGAATCACCTGATAGCTACTCTTAAAACACTTTTTTTTTTTTTTTTTTCCATTGAATGCTTGTTATATATGTGATACGTGATATATCCACATCCACTCGAATTTATTTTAGCAAAATAAATCTTTTAAAGTACAATTTTATTTTATTTTTTAAGAAATTTGTTTTAACAAAAGAAGCTTCTTTATATTAAAAACAGAAAGAACAAAACATAAAAAATAAAAAAGACTATGCTGTCTGTCTCCACTTGGCTTGCCTCCTGGTCCTCCTGCCTTGAAAGTGTGTGGGAGCTCATTATAAATGCACATGTGCATATGGGGTAATTTGGTAATTTTGTTTTGGGGTCCCCCGTCCCTGAATGGATGCTGAATTTAATGGACACATTTTTTATTTTTTTTTAATGGACACATTTTGATATGCAAGTGGTGATGGTATAAACTATAAACTAAAAGATAAAAACTTTTGATCACTGTACTTATACATTGTTTTGATAGTGCTTCATAGAATTTCTCAAGTTTATATTACAAGTCATAGAGGTAACCGTTTCTTCAGGTTCCCGGTCACATGCAGGGTCCGGGGAGATTTTGAAGCATTGTTGGAGGCTTTGCAGTTCAGGACTTGTTCTTCTTCAGTGGTTCATTCAACAGGTAAGTCTCTCCTTTTTTGATGCATTTTTGTTATTATAGTTAACAAAGATTTGACCTTTTGGTTGGAATTCATGTTTGATTATATATGAATAATGATGATGCTCTTTAATATAATACACAAACAAGTCTATAGTTATTGTTTCTGGGTTTATTGTTTTGTCACTTTCTTTATTGGAAAACTTCATGGGCTGTTCTGGTGTGAAAATGTTTTTGAGTTTTGGATTGGAGCTTTAGTTTGACAATACTCATGTGGGTCACTGTGGATTTAGTCTAAGTTCTCTTTAGGAGGTTCACTTTTCTGAGTTTAACTTTCCTATTATTTGGATCTGTGGGACAAATTTAGAAAAAAAGATTGAAGTTCTTTGCTTTATTTTTTGTATGCATCACCTAATATAAGTTCAAGTATGAACAAAAAAAAAAAAAAAAAAAAAAAACTGAAAAACATGAGGTGAATGGAGAAAGTAAACATTAGAATTCTGGGGTTTATCATTATGCAATGCAAGCATCTGATGATTGGAAATCTCTTGTTATGCACTAGGTGTATATAAAAGAACGTCGAAGTCTGAACGCGTTGCGGTGTGTTGTAATTCGGGTGGTATCCCTGTTCGTTATAAGTTGGTGATGTTTATGTGAGAAGCTCCTTTAGTGTGTCGATTCAGTACTGGATGATGTTCCAAAAAATTGAGCTAAACGTTATGCTATGATGAAAGATGGTGATTTGGTAGTATTTATTGGCACTTGATAGCAACTTGTTGATTGGAGTTTGGTTGGACATAGCCAATAGTGACAAAACAGCAAGCCCTCAATAGAAATCTGCAATTGTTACAAAGTCCGGAACCTTACTGAAACTATCTTGGGTGCAACCAAGATCTCAAACTTGAGTGATCAGTATGTCATTGGAAAGCAATTAGGATGGGGGCATTCGGTGTCATTAGAGAATGTTCAGATAAGTTGACTGGTGAGGTTTTGGCTTGCAAGTCTATTGCTAAAGATAGGCTGGTCACTGTAGATGACGTGCGCAGCATCAAGCTGGAGATTGAAATAATGACTAGGTTGTCAGGACATCCTAATGTTGTGGATCTCAAAGCGGTTTATGAGGAGGAAGATTTTGTACATCTGGTGATGGAATTATGTGCAGGTGGGGAGCTATTTCACCGACTTGAGAAATACGGAAGGTTTTCCGAGAATGAGGCCAGAGTTGTTTTCATGTACTTGATGCAAGTGGTTAAGTATTGCCATGACAATGGTGTTGTCCATAGGGATTTAAAAGCCTGAAAACATTCTATTGGCTACAACATCCTCATCTTCTCCGATTAAATTAGCCGACTTTGGTCTTGCAACTTACATAAAACCTGGTTAGGCCTTTTATCTTTCTTTGAATCATTTAGTGCATATCAGCAATCGTAAATAAGGTTATGGATTTTCTTATTGTAAGCATGTCAGCTTCTCTTCAACAGGGCAGAATTGCATGTGACGGTTGGGAGTCCATTTTATAGCCCCTGAGGTACTATCAGGGGGCTACAATCAGCTGCTGATGTGTGGAGTGCTGGGGTTATACTGTACATTCTTCTGAGCGGAATGCCTCCTTTTGGGGGAAAACTAAGTCGAAGATTTTTGAAGCTGTCAAGGCTGCTGATCTACGGTTCCCTTCTAATACCTGGGATCACATATCTGCATCTGCCCGAGATTTGATCGTGGGAATGCTTTGCATAGATCCTTCCAAGAGGCTCTCTGCAACTGAAGTTCTAGGTATGTCAATCGTGATATATTTTAGCAAGAGACTCTAAATCTGTTCTTTGGATTACAGGTTAAAGTTAGAAAGGCAATATGATTTATATAAATTGGCTTAGAATTGAGATGTTAATGGTAAATGCTAGGTTGGTTGCAGATAATTTTTCTTGGCAAGCGGCTAAATGTTGCCATATTTAAGTCGATATATTTTAGTACGTACACATGGCGCCTAAATTTAGCCATTTGTACTATAACATGAAGTCATACCTGATGTGAGGTTGCTTATCTAGAGCCTTGATTTGATTATTATCGGAAAATTAAATTCCTCGTTCTTTTCATGAATAATTTTCGTGCAGTTCAAATTAGTGAGTTTATCAACTAAAATCTTAATGTAATTCATATGTGATAAAGATTGTAGTACTTGCTAGTTGGTTGCTATATTTGATTAATTTAATGACAGAAAATTTAAAAATACTAATCAACATCTTCTATCGATGAAAACGAGCTACAAATTGAACTACATAGTACCCCTTGGCATTGCGTAAATCAGGCTTTCAAATGCCAGATGAGATGTTTCTTCAAACTTATTGCTAAAAAATACATGATACTCTCCTTTGCAGCTCACTCCTGGATTGGTGATTGTGTGCAAGCAGCTCAAGAACTACACGAGCAGGATGCTCTTTGTTGCAAAACATTGGAAGTGAGTGAAGATTCCATCATCTCTGCCACATTTATTGATAGGAATCAGGACTATAGCTTTGGTGAACAGTCATCTGCATTCACTTGCAAATCATCATTTTCTACTTTCCCAGTTGACAATGGCACTCCTGATTGTTCTGCAAATGGAGGTTTTTCTTTTAGCAGCTGCTGTGAATCAAGTGCACCGGACTTCTCATCACCAATTCCGTCAATGCCAAGCTTCACTTTCTTGAGCCCAAGTTCTGCAGTTGGATACATAGAGGTAGTAATATGCTTCTAATATTATTCATGAGGAGTTATTACGTTGCACTAATTTCCAAACAGTTCTTCAGGTCCACTTTTCTCTCAAGTAAGAAACATCTGCTAACTTTAGCCGACACTTTTTTGCTTTCGAAATGCAGATCAAACTTGACTAAGCAAGAGTTGGAGAAACGGAGCACAAGACAGATGACAGTAGGAACTTGGGATCGGTTTAGGCATCCACATTAAAAGGAGGAACCAAACAATTGGACTTGGTGAGTTTGATCAGCTGAATGTCACGGTGACTGGATCAGTCATCCTGGGCATCATGCACGGACATCCCAACTGCTCCATCCCTTAGATTATCACTTGTGTGCTAGAAAATGTAATGCATGGATCATGATCACTGTAATGGTCAAACAAGAAGCAAGAAAGGATACTGACAGAAGCAAATGCATGAGTTGGTCAATCTGAGAAGCTGAACTGGTGTATAGAGAGCCCATATATAGCTGAATTTATATGGTTTGAGAATGAGTGAGTGATGATGCTTTTCTGATTTGGAAAAAAAAAAAGTAGCAAACAATTCATGCAATGTGGCTAACACAACACAACAACATTTGGTGAGGCTTGTAAACTAAAATTCACAAAGTGGTTTGAACTCTGATTATTTTTATTACAGATTACAGATTGCAAATGAAAATAGCTGTGCATTATTTTCAGCGACTTAAAAACGAAATTTTGTTTAAAAAGAAAATTGCGTCTGCCGGGAGTCGAACCCGGGTCTATTGCTTGGAAGGCAATTATCCTAACCGTTGGACTACAGACGCTTTACGTTCAGTGTTCCAACTTTAAATTATTTATTGTGTCCGTACTCTTATAATCTTTTGTTTCAACTTCATTTATGTAGTTATTTTATTGGGGAATGCTATCTAACTTTCCCATTTGCCTTTCCCATTTGCCTTTTCCACTCATTACTTGACACGTGTACACTTTTCATTTAATAAAAAGCTCTCACTTTTTTGCTGTAAAACTTGTTTACATCTTTATCTCTGATGGTTGCTTCTATCATTTCATTAATAAGGGGTGAAGACGTAAACAAGCTTTGTAGTAAAAAGTAAGAGCTTTTTATTAAACGAAAAATGTATACTGTCAAGTAATGAGTGGGAAAGGCAAATGGGGAAGGTAAATGGGAAAGGTAGATAGCATTCCCCTATTTTTTTTAGGGAAAATTGTACTAAAGTACCGTAACCTTTGCTAGATTGCACTTTTGTCAAAATAACAGTCTAGACGTCTAGTATCCTATACAAACGGTTGACCGTTTGAGTATACTATTTTATCGAGTTTTTTTGTTAGAAGGGTAATAAGGTCATTCTAACCCTGAAAAGAGATTGTAGAAATAAAATTTAAATATGAGTGGTGCTATTAACACACCCCCTACTGAACTATTTATGCCCCATTTTTTTTAATTAATTAGCATTATTATTTTTCCTTTATAAATTACTAAAAGAGACATTCAATTTAAGAAGAAAAAAATATTCTATAAAGTAAATCTAATAAAACCCCCCACATTCCTTAAAAAAAAAAAAAAAAAAAAAAAAAAAACACCCAACGTTCTTTACAATTGTTCAATAGTACTGATATTCTTTTCAAAAAAAAAAAAAAGTACTGATATTCATTGAAAATATGCAAATTTTCAATTTTGCTTTAAGGAATCTGATAGGTTTAGATTCCTGTAATGGGTTCTTAAGACTGAAAGCTATACACATGAAAAAGAAAAAAATATACAAGATAAATAGTACTGTGCTTTCTGCTGTTGTTTTTCTGTTTCCTTGTGGGTTTTGCTTTTTCTCTCTTGTTGTGGTCGGTTTGTTCCGTTTGGTGGTTTTGAATAAAGTTTTAATTAAAAAAAAAAAAAAAAAAAAGATATTCATTGGTGTTTTACTGTTGCAAAAGTAATGCATAACAGAAATAAGTTACTTTGAAGAGACTGGATTTTCTACCATACATTTATGTATTCTCAATTCTTTCTTGTCGACTTTTTTTTTTTTTTTTTTTTTTTGCAATGAAAATTCTATTGATTTCAGATTCAAGTCCTCCTAATATTACAGCTGAGAGGAAAAGGATGCTCAAATTTGTCAATGTGACATTATGAATATTGATCCATCTGTACGAACCTCGAAGAGGTAGGCATTATTCTTGTTATTGTGCAAGTTTTATCAAAAAAAAAGAATAAGTACCGGTGTTATTGTAGATCTGGAGAGAGATTAGAGATGGGGTTTATTAAGTTTGAAAAATAAGTAAAAATGGTAGTTTTGGAAATAAATAAAGTAAATTAATAAAACCATTAAACTTTATTTAATTAAATCAAAAATTTTAAAAATGGGGCATGAATAGATTAGTAGGGGGTGTGCCAATAGTACCACTCTTTAATATTTTCTTAAAAAGGAAAACCGGGGAAGAAGTAAAAAAAATAATAAATAAAAAATAAATAAATAAATAAATAAATACATAGATTTGGTTCCTACATATTTAATTGGAACCATATCTTTCTCCATCAAGAAAATCTTGGATGCATTCAGTGCACCAATCAGCTTGCAACGGCTACACTAAATTTTGACACCTGCTCTTGTACCAGCAACTCAACTAACTCAGCTTTTATCACACAAAACAAAATCTCCACACATGTAACATGTTTACGCTTTTCCAAAACTTTATATATTTGATATTTCCTGCATGGATGGAGAGATATGTTTCCAATTAATATCTAAGCCTCTGTTTTTTTTTTTTTTTTTTAACTTCTTACTCAGTTTTCCTTTTAAGAAAATATTTAAACATTTTATTTCTACAATTTCTTTTAAGGGTAGAAATGTAGAAGGATCTTATTAGAGCAACTCCAACAGACTCGTTAATTGAGGTTGTTGGAAAAGTTAGATGAGCCACATCTCTAACAGACTCGTTAAATAGTATTCTTCAATTGAGAAATTCTTTCTCACTTTTCAATATTGTTGAGTGATTTCCCACTCTTTAGATTTTATTTTATTACTTTTTATTGTGTCTTAACAACTTTATTTGATTTTAAATTTAACAACTCTTTCTAAGTTCAAACAACTCAAATTCCCCCCTCCTCACCAACAAATCTAATTACCTTCCATTTTTTTCAAGTTAGAAATATGAAATGAACTAGTTTCATACATGTGTAACTAGTATTATTTTTAGGTGAATATGAAAATAATTTAAATGACATTCCAAATTATTAATATGTTATTATTAAATATTCAATATTAGTCTCATTTTAAAGATCTAGATGAGACCTTTCTAATGGTATAATTTTTATGATAATAAAATTTATAAATTAAAACTTATTTATATTAATTGAAATTAATTAAAAATGAAAAAGATATAGAGGTTAAATACTAATAATGATGCGATATAAAATATAATAATAATAATTAAGATAGAGAAGTCGCTCTTCAATATTGAATATTGAAGAGGGAGATGCAAAATCTTATTTGAAAAAGTCTATTAAAGCCAAATATGATGATGTGGCTCATTTGACTTTAATAAATATCTTATTTAAAAAATCTTTTAAAGATGTTCTAATTGAAACGGTCAACCGTTTCGTCTAGTACTGGGTACTAAACTGTTATTTTGACAATAGTGCAATCTAGTTGTACTTTTAGCAAAGATTAGAGTACTTCAGTGCAGTTTTTCCTAAAATAAATTTAATCTTAAAAAAGGTAATGCAATTTTGTCCAACAGTTTTTTACTTTTGTTTAAGGAAACTAGTCCGGTAACAATCTTTGTTTAATCAAATGGGAAGACTGAAAATCCAATAATAATTGAAAATTTATTTCTACCATAGGACAGAAAATTGATATGCTATGCAAGATAATTTTTGTTGTGTGTCAAGACTCAAGAAAGACATACCCAAGCAATTGAATTTATTTTTAATGATAATAATTCAAGACAGCTGCAACACTCAGGTCAGCCATTGAAATCAAAGTCTGGATGAATTTTCCACACAAATTATAAGGTATAAAGAATGTAATGGCTTCTGTATCCTGTTGCAAGCTGAGAAATGATTTGCAGAAACGGCCACCGTATCGAAAGAGACAGTCAGACATGACAATACAAACAATACGAAAGAGGGAACTTATCAATGGTTCTATTTTAGAGTTTTGCAGCGAAACTCTAATCATTTTGACTATTCTCTTATGGTACAAGAACTATATGCCTCTTTAACGTATAAAATAACTGTATCGATATCCGATTTAAGAAAATTGAATCGACTCTGGCTGCTTTTTACGCCCCAACAGAAAAAGGAGCCGATTCACTTCCTAACATGCCAGACTTAGCAAAATTTTAATAAGGAAAAATATCTTTCATCCATCACTAACCATTACAATTTTCGGTCTCAAGGTAATCAAATAGAATGTTGTCACCTATAGGTTTTCATGAATGCAGGGGCATATTCTATAGGTTTTCATGATGCAGGAGCATATTCTTGGATTGCTGTCGCAAGCTTATCCCGATCCTCCTCCGTTTTAGTCCTAATTAAGAAGGTACGCGCTACAGCACTACCATTTTCGCCAGCCTCGTCAGCCTGCAAAACTCAACTTAAGTTACCAACCAAATGTACGATATTGATCATTGCATTAGAGGATCAAGAGTACTTTTAAGGACTTAAAATCCCACATGTCAGTTCATCGTCTGGTCAACAAAAACAGCAATCATGCCTCACAATAATACAATGAACATCTTTTAATGAAATGCTGATACCATCAGCTGCTACAAATTTCATAATCAAAATTTTAAGACATTATAATGGCTATATACATTGGTCCTCTTATGGATTTTTTTTTTTCCCTTCATGTTAACCGATTTAAAAACATTTTACAATATATAACTCTCAATTTTATTTCTGTTTCCATTATATGATTATGTGGACAAATAATAAATTTCTCAAACCACACAAGCGCACCTTGTAAATCGAAAAGAATAGCATCCAGAGATTGATTAAGACCCTACTGTATAAATCCATAGTCTACCTAATCCAGGCATTATCTACGATTTGTATATGTATTCAGAACTTCTCATGCTAAACAGCAGACAAAAACATTATGAAATTTTGATGGACCTTGATGTTGGATCTTCAGCCAAATGAGGAGGCCATATATTCTATCCGTATAAGATTGTCTGCAAAGCTAAACTAACCGAACCATTAAAAATTAAATTTGCAAATAATCACATTAATATGTTTTACCGAAGTATGAAATATCGCAACGAGAGAATTCTTCTGTAAATTTGTCTTGATTCCTTGATATAGCAGAGCATTAAGCAGCACTTTTCCCACCTGTCACGAGTAAAGGGTTAAAGATAATGGAGGGCACATAGAAATTCTTTGTTGTTGCTCATTATGTTGTTATTTGACCAAACTTAACTGCTTATCAATTATCATGAGCCAGGAAGGTAATATGTAAAAACAAAAAGCACTTGGAAGGGCTGGAATAAAAAAATATTTTTACATTGAATTCTACAAACGGAGAATCAAATTCAGAAATCAAGTTCAATTTAATGGCAGACAACAACATTTTCTTTGTTATAGCTCATCATGTTGTTATTTGATCAAACTTTTCTGCTTGATGGCAGACAACAACATTTTCTTTGAGCCAGGAAGCTAATATGTAAAAACAAAAGCACTTGAAGGGCTGGAATAAAAAAACTATTTTTAAATTGAATTCTACAAACGGGGAATCAGATTCAGAAATCAAGTTCAATTTAATGGCAGACAACAACATTTTCTTTGTTATAGCTCATCATGTTGTTATTTGATCAAACTTTTCTGCTTATCATGAGCCAAGGAGTTAATATGTAAGAACAAAAAGCACATAAAGGGCTGGTATGCTAGAAGTCTAGAACTTGGGTGATAAGTGCTTCTGATATAGACTCCACAAAAATATATTTGTACCAGCTCTTCAAGGAGTCACTTCAAAGTAACATTGCTTGAACCTACTAGCTATAGCCATCAGATCATTTCAAACTCTCCACCGAAAGAATGCACTGCTTGATGCTATCAAAAGTAGCCACAGATCATTTTGCTATTCTCTAGCAAAAATTTGCCTAAGTGACATTGCTTGAAGCTGTTGACTGATTATTGTTTCATAATCTCTAACCACCATACCATGCAAATTCTCAATTCTTCCTCTCAAATCCATCATTTAAAAGAGATGACTCTCAATTTTTCCTATTTAATGAAGAAAAAAATATATGGCCAGGAAATGGAGACACCACTTCAGTGTCACTTGAATTTCAAGGCTTGGATACCGCTTGAGAGAAATCATGTTTTAGAAATGGCAATGGGCATTAATGCAAATCCCTAAGGTGTAAATATAAATTATTTTGCATCACACTCTCCTACTCTGAAAAACATTTAAATATGTGAAGCAGAAAAAATGCACTTTAGGCTAACTTTCACACTGAAGTAAATTCAGATACATACATCATTTCGAACAAGAATTGTTGGTTTGGACTCTTTTGTACCCTTGCTGACACCCTCTTTGCATTTAATGGAAAGCTTCCCTGTGCCTTTATCTTTCCATGTGTCTTTATCGGTAGGATCACTTGACTGGACATATAACAAGAAAAATAAAACTTTGAGAAGCTTAGACAATTACAGTGTATCAAATAAAGCAATGAGCAGAAAGGAAACATCTTAAATCATCAAAAGTAGAAAAGAAAAAAAATCAATGGATTAACTAAGAACAATATCAAGACATAATAAACGTGAACACATCTACAGAAAAGCATCATTCCTATATTCTAAGCTTAGGCATTTTCTCCTCAGTTCCACTGAGGCATATCTAAACAGAATTCAGACATCAAAATCCTTTACAAACAATTTTCTCTTTTGCTCACATCAGCTTTATAGAAACTGCATAATTTGCAAAGCTGATAACAGTAGTTGTCAAAAGTAAAATAATTTTTTAACATGTTGGGGAATCAAAGAATGAGTTGCCATATCTATAACTCTGGTGCAAATACATTATGTCACTCTGACAATATACTAGTTTTATCTAAGCATTAATCGAAAGCCTTTTCACACCAGTTTATTTATTTTATTGTATACCACTCAAATTTAAAACAATCTCATTAGGAAAACTGAAAAAATATTCGCCTTAGATACAAATTTGAAATGATAATCTTCATTGTTATATGCAAGCTAAATGCTCTTAGCAATTAGATATATCATAAAAACATTAAACATCAAATTATATATCATATAAGTATTGTCCCAACAAGCATGCCATTGTATAGGTTTTCTCTAGCAAATACCTTGAGATAAAGTTTGCACTTGACTTCATGAACTACAACAATGCCCTTCTCTTCGGACTTCTTCACGGATGGGCTGCTAGGCTGTGGTGATTCATCTTCTGCTGATCCAAAAACATGGTATTAGATGTGCAAGTGAAAGGTAAAAAGAAGACAAGGTCACATAGAAATTTTGCTACAAATTACATTAGCATTTAAAATATCATGGTTCTACACTTCTACAAGTGTGGTTAACAATGACCAGGCAAACTCCAAGCTGTACACAAATTCTCTTAACGAAAAAAGAGCAACAAAGGCTACCGTATGAAAGAAAATCAAACATTCCAAACCTAAAACCCTGAATCGGGGAATAGAACCATATAACAGAAGAAAATTATCTACTACAAGTCTACAACTGACCTCAGTTCTGAAGGAACATAAAAGTTCATAGAGCCATTAAGATTGATTATATCATTTCCCTAATACCATGCAAATTCAATTTCCTCAGCGCAAAACTTTCAAAATAGGCGACTTAATGTTATCTATTAGCATTGAGACTATGAATTTGTATTTGAGAGGACACATAAAGAATTATTTTTAAATTTAGTTAATTCAAAGTTATAAAGTGAAGAAGAGTTGCATTAGTAATACTCAAACATGCAGCCTAGTCATTTTTATTTTTTTTCAATAAAGTGAGCCAATCAATTGAAGATTAAAAATTATAGACTAACAGTTCCAAGTTCCAACCCCTCAAAACAAAGATATGGTTCCAGATTAGACATACAAAACTGTAAATTGTCAGTAAACATGGTAATGTACCCCAGAGCTACCTGAATCATATCTCCTCAAAGAACACAATTTAAAGAGGGAAGCTACTTGGGGTTTTTCTTCTTCTTCTTCTTCTTTTATTTATTTACTTTTTTCTCTCTCTGGAGGATAAGTATCCGGTGGACATGAGCATCTAAACTTTCATTATAACAGGCTCTTTAAGATGCATCAAGGAGACAGTTCTCTTAGATATTTCGAAACTAACACACATGCTGTAAACTAGTCAGGCCACTAGGCCAAAAAAATAAAGGAACCAATAAGATGGTTTATTACCTAAGCTGCCCATCTTTGTCCAATTATGGAAAACTCAAATCCTCCCCTCACATTATAATTTTCTTATACAACAAACTTAAACAGCCCACTTAGTAAGTGCATTTGCAATTTTATAATAGTAAAAAGGCGGACCGAAATATAACATGAAAGTTAGCATGAATATTCCAATAAATTAAATAAAATGATGGCTCCGAATAATCCAACAAGTACAAATGATAAAAGGAAAAATCCATCATCTCACCATCATTGACATCATTTGAAGAATTATGGTTTGTGGGAATTGAACTTTGATTTCCTGGAATAAAAGTAAGAAAGTAGCACATCAAAAATCAAATCAATCTCCTGAAAGTAACATGTTCACTACTTCACTCCATACTCAAGAACAAATTAGTCAACAGATATGAGTATCTGGCTTTGATCTTCTAATCAATTAACCTAATTACTTCTTTCATTAGTATCTTTCAAATTTAACAGTCAGAGCACATGTGCTAAGGCCTAAGATATATCAGTTTCAGTTATAACTAAATGTTTATCAACTGAGGACTCATTGATGAGCAGATAGACAAGCACAAGATGGAGGAACCATCATAATATTATTTACATCCTTTTCAAGCTTCAGACTAAGATTTCTTCTGTATATCAATCTTCAAGGTCCACAGTTTTTTTCTGCGACGCGCATAGCTGAGGTGTATAGTGTGGTTTTGAGAGATTTTCCAGGAAGTACCTTTTTTGGGATACCTAATCTTTTCATAAGTTCTATACTTCTATTACAAGTTATTATAAAAATGTTTTTGCCTTTATATTCAACAAAAGTTAAAACTCTATACGATACCAATTTTAGAAGACTAGAATTTAACCATGATTTATTTCTCAACTTAATAAAATCCTAAAGCTACTGATGTACAGGTGGAATAGTAATATAAACAATAATACTAAAAATCAACCCAAATGATGTAGCAAGTGATTTGTTCTTACCATGTCATTTACCACATCATTCCATGAGTTATATGGTAAGGACATATCACTTTCCACATCATTTGGGTTGTTTTTTGGGCTAATGTTTTGGGTGGTGTAGCATTATCATAATATAAAACATACCATCACAGTTACACAATAGAAAACTTACCAAAGAAAACTGAGGGTTGACTGCTGGGGAATACTCCAGATGCCCAAGGATTTGCAAAACTTGATGTCACAGTTGTTGGAGTAACATTAGTTGCAAAACTTGATGTTGTCACAGTTGTTGGAGTAACATTAGTTGCAAACTTGATGTCACAGTTGTTGGAGTAACATTAGTTGCAAAACTTGAAGTCACAGTTGGAGTAAATATTTTCTCCTGAGATAATTTTACCTCATTATTCCTTATTTCAGGTACCAATTTTTTTTCAGCGAAGCTCCATGAAGATGAAAAACTTGAAGTCATGGGTGCTGGAGTAAATGTCTTCTCCTGAGATAATTTTACGTCATTACTTTTTGTTCCATGTACCAATTTCTTTTCAGCAAGATGAGATTCAGAAGCAGACAAATTTCCTCCTTTTTGAGCATTTGCTTTGAGCCAACTTACAACATCACTGAACTTCTCCTGCAACATTTGGATTGATGGAGAATATTGATGTAGTTAGGAAACTAAATGCAAATCACAGACTATTAGTTAAAAGATTATTTGACAATTGAGAGTGCAATGGGATTTAGTACACATCTAGTAAAAGACATCTCCACAAATGTTGGGTAAATATTTGGAATATTGGTAAAGGATATTTTTCCTCAACAAGGTAAGACTAAATTTTAAAATTTTAGTGAGGAAATAGCCTTATAACATACCGTTAACCAAAGTACTGATTATGAGATATTGCTTATCAGTCTTGTAGTTCTTATCGTTGTAGCAAAGCATTACCTAACCAATTATACTGGCATACTAATAGTTTATTCGTTCATATTTTGTAAGTTATATGTGTTATACATACAATCATTTTCTCCTTAGTGCACACTGCACACTGATTATATATTTATATTAAAATCAATACCGCAATTTGTAATGGTACAAGATCCCTATAGGATACAAAATCAGGGAACTTGTACTGGTACAAGTTCGTTAATTTTTAGTCATGTGATGAACCTATAGTGGGACAAATTTGCAGTATGTTAAAAACAATTTGAGAATATCTTAGATTATGTATTAATGTATCTATGAATGTCTCTGTAGTCTGTATGTCTGACTACGTGTGTGTATGTGAATATAGCAAATTTAGCTTTTCAAATTTCTCCAACCCATCTAATGGGCCCATGACTGAAATCCAATATAAGAGTGAAGGTACCTACACTTTCACTCCAACCAACAAAATCCACTAAGTGTACTAAAAATTATAAGAAATTACCATAATGTCTGAAGCATGAGCTAAGTAGTCCCGAACACCATCTTCCCAAAGTTCATCAGGGTGATTCTTTAATTGTGTTTGAACCCAACTGTTCACAAGAAATAAGTACATCATTACACACTTCTGTATGATATTATATCGGGGCAAAAGATGATTAATTCAACAAAGTCCATTTCTCGAACAATGTGAAAGGAAGAAAAATCCAAACTTTTCTGAGAAAAAAAATGACATGTTGATGTTATTTAAAGTTTAGTGAGATGAACTAGTTTAAACATGAAATACATGAAAATAAATTTAATAAACAATATCAGTGTTAATAACAAGACACCATATGACCTGGCCACTACCAGCAATCAAAGGAGACAGTGAGATGATAAAATAGTACATAATGGAAGCATTGTAAATGTAATAGGAGAAAATGAAAATAAAAAACTGGACCTTGAGAATTGGGCATTGAGAGCTCTCACATGCTGTCGAGATGACTCAGCCCGCTGCATATCTAATGTTGGTGTTACCAACGACCGCTGTTGAGATGGCTCTGCCCTGTGATCACCAAAACGGAATCCTGCCACTATTCTTTTATTCCGAAACTGCATCATCATTGAGAAATTAACAATGAGACATATAGCAAAAAAAAACATGTAATATACACAACCAAAATAAACAGATAATAGGAAAATTAGTAGTTAAAAAAAAAAATTCTATTTACCAACAACTATAGAGTTTTGTGACAGACAAAAACACCATATGTGCTAGAGTGTAAAGGTCATTGGGGGTGATTGTGAGAATCATCTAAATGCAGTAACAATCACCCACTAAGTGCTACATTCAATGCAAGGCCTTGATCCCAACCAGGCAGGCCTCACAAGTCACAACATAATTTGTTTACAATATTCCACTCCAAAAGTAATTTTCTCTATTAAACCCACATTTGAGGGCCTTCCTCTTATTCTTTTAATTCCTTCTACTTCTATTAAGTCCTTAAATTGACAAATAACTAAAATTAAGTTTTATTGTTTATTATTTCAAAATCCACGGCCACACTGTTGTAGCCAGTTAGAGGTGGCCGAGTGAAGGCAGAATTGCAAGGTAGAACAAGATTGTGTTTCAACCATCGAACCACTAGAGAGTATAATGGTAGGTTTCACTGATATTTGATAAAAACTAGTATCCCATAATGCTTCTTTGCAACCTCATGCAAACCCAAAAATACAAGTCTCACCCAATTCGAACTAAAATATTAAATATCAGATTAAAACATAAGCTAAAAACCTCAAATCTAATTTTACCATAATCTAGAATCGTAATAAAACCATTAAAACCAAATATCCAGATGACGAACAACTCCCCATTCTTCATGATACATCAAATATAAAATATGTTAAAAAATTTAAACTAGTTGATCACACATTATTTGAAGTCTCAAATAAAATAAAAGCCGCATATTAATATCATAACAAAATGAAGTAAGCAAATGTAAAAAAAAAAAAAAAAAACTGTCAAATAAGCTTAAAAGCCCAGCTCAATAAATCCAGATATGAAGCTCAATTAAGTAAAAAACTATTTCTTCTTAAACATCGCAGTTCAAAGAATCGAAAAAAGAAGAACAGATAAAATGTGTAAACTTACAGCCGAGTCATTCGTATCGGTGGCCGAGTCCGACACAGCCAGACGTTTCGCGCCTTTCATGATTTTATTGCTTCTTTTTGTAAGTGATATAAGACTTTTTGTTTTTCAAATTTCTTTTTAAAAAAAAAAAAAAATCAAAGTGGTGGAAATTAGGGTTTTGATTCAAAAATTGATTTGGCTTTTGTTTGAGGCTACTGATAGTAGTACTGTATTATTATATCATATCTGTACTGATACAGAAAACAGAAAGGGGATTTTTTTTTAATTGGAAATCATAATCAGATTTCGTAGCCGTTGGATCAAGTGGGGAACTTAACATTCAATTGGACCGTTGGATGCAGGAGGGGACCTACCATTGTCTATTTGAAAGCTCCACATGGCACATGGCCCATGTGCTTTGGTTACTGACAATTGGGTTGCTCACTCAGTCACTCTCATGGGCCCACCATTATATAATATATAGAGTGGGATTATTAGTATTTTTTTTTTTAAATTAAAAGGATTTATATATATATATATATATATATATAAATTAAGAATACAACTTCCTGTTAATAAAAAAAATAATAACAACTAGAATACAACTTCCTTTTTTATTGCAAACATTCTTTGAAGAATACATCTAGTTTAAAAAATTTGAATTCAAAACGTGAAACAATCCAAAATAGACTCATATAAAATTAAAAAATACAGAAAATGAAGGAAATAAAAACGTTGAATATACACGGAAACAAACCCATAAATTATTTATAAAAAAAAAAAAAAAAAAAAAAAAAAATTGAACACACAAGAGTTGTCTCTTGTTTTTGTTCGAAAGTGGGAATAACCTTTGATATCTATCTTTGTCTGATGGTAATTGTTACCGTTCAATTACGTCAATTAGAATTTTTCTTTAAATGTTAATTAAGTCCCTAATGTAGTCATTAAAAAGACAATTTTATCCTTATTTTGTTTATCTCACATCTATATCTGGCAATGGGTCGTGTTATTATGAATTGTTGTCGTTTCGTGTTAAAATTGCACTACTCGAACACAACCCGTTAGCTTAATGGGTTTAAATATTAAACCCGAAACCGTTTGTTAAATTAATGGGTAACTCGACCTGACCCGTTGCAAAATGTTTTATTTGAAATTTAGTAAAAAATTGTAAATAAATAGTACTTAAGCATGATCAAACTCATGCAATCAAGTCCACCATAGACTCCAAAATTCTATCGAAAACATATTATTTTAAGAAAAATAAAAAATAAACAACTTAAAAATGAAATCTAACATGGCTTCCATAAATCTTCATTATGCTGCGATTGAGAATCTTAATCCTCACTTACGCTTACAAATATTAAATTGCTTGTGTTAGAAGATAATTACTTTTAGGGTTATTGTTAGATTATAGTGATACAATCAATATATAGTTTTAGAGTTTTTTATTTAATTTATTTAATTAATTATATAAAGATATCCTAAATGCAATTATAAAGATATATTTTTTTTATAAATTCAACAACTTTAATAAATTTATTTACTATTGAGTTAGTAAACACAAAGATTTTTTTTTAATAAATTTCATAAACATATATATATATATATATATATATATATACAGTTTTTCTATTGTCAGTTCAAACTGATAAAAGATATATCAGTTCCTTGCATGTGGGTCATTAAATTTAAATACTCTGACTTGGATGCATGCACTTGTCAAATCATCTTTTAAATCCAATAATCCATATGTAAGGAACTGATATATTTTATATCAGTTCAAACTGATAATATAAAGACTGTATATATATATATTTAAAATACTTATACTGTATTAATGGGTTATAACGAATTAATGGTTTTAATGGGTTGACCCATTAACAACCCGATCCAATAAACTAGACCCATTAACTGCTATTTTCAAATGGGTTTGGGTCATGTTAATGGGTTGTGTGAAATTTTGCCAGGTCTACTCACATCTACCTGTCAATGTCATTTAGGAACTTATGAGAGTTATAAATAAGAATCACTGTGTTTGAATTTCAAATAAAAATAAAATTTTGAAATTACTATACATACCTTTCTTTTTTACTATTATTAAAACCTGTCTATTAAATAATTTTACACACTTTAAAAGGTATTTTATCATTTCACTTTCAAAGAAAATGTAGTGACTCAAACCTAAAACATTGTCAGACTAAATAAGCTTTTAATTCAAGAAATATATGAATGCGAAGGGTTTGACAAATTGGATTTTAGATACAATCCCAAATTGTGATAAGTTTTAATTCAAGAAATATCCGATTTGATATTATAATTTTTTGATTGATTTTAATTTTCAATTTTAAAGAAATTATTTAATAATTAATTAAAATTAAAACTAATAAATGATGTAACAAAGCCAATAAATATGACACATCATTCGAAAATATTCGAACTACCCTTCCATTATTAACAAAGCCAATAATTATACTGTTTTTGGCATAAAATCCACTCCAGACCAACGGTGTTGACATGGGCCAAATCGAATTCAATTTCCAAAATTATTATTAAAAAAAATGATGAATCATTTTTAATAGCAATGTAGAACTTTACATCGCATGTATTGCCACTTGTATGCTATAGCGTGTAAGAGGAAATCATAGAAATGAAATGAAATTTTGTAAGAAAACTATATCATTCTAAAACTTATACCAAGAGCTTGTTCTCTTCATTTTGTCCATTTTCTACTAGGCTGTCATCTTCTTCTTTGGTGATGGAATTCCTGTTCTTACCGATACCACGAAGACTCGGATTCCTCGTGGGCACTTTATTTTCTGGCAACATCTTCAATATGACTCCCATGGCAATAAGAAGCAGGCCAGTACCATGCTGTTCGGTTAACGGCTTTGTGAATATCAAGTATGACAGCAATAGAGTGACTCCCTTTCTTGCAGTTGTTATCTGTGCATGCCAATTTCAAACCAAAACTCACTATTAGATTAATCCATGAACAGGTTAAACATGGTATTATACTAAAGCGTATAGTAAAATCGATCACAATGATATCAGGTTGGTTCTGTTTCAATACATGGTAGCACTTGAATCGAACCTACAACGATTTAGCCAAAAATAATAATTAAAAAGTTGAAAAAAAGCATTTACCATGGCAGTGTTAGCAGCTCCAAAAATGGCAATGAGAGACAAAACAGACACTTGCCCTACAAATGTAGCCATGGCTTCAAATACTAGCACACCGTATATGTATAGATGCTGCAATTCATTGGGAAAAAATAAACACCACAACATTATTGAAAATCAAAATAAAAGAAATCGAAGAAAATGACAATCAAAAGCAGCGTTCAAAAATACGCACCTAGGCGCTAGTTACACAGTTTAAGATTTGCATATTGAATTTTTTTTTTTTTAAGAGATTGAATATTGGTTTTGTATGTAGGAAAAACAATTAAAAATAAATAAATTCCCGACCGCCTAGGGTGCCGTCTAGGTGCTGAGCTACCACCCGACTAGTGCCTAGCGTTTACTAGAACACCGATCAAAAGGTATTTGTTATTATTATTGATATTGATCAGGCTTGCAGCTGCGTAACATGAGAGTAGCAAAAGAGAAGTTCTATGCATCTCCTGGTTTTAGTTGTACTTGTCCTAATTAGAATACTTTATGGTATAACGATAAAATTCCATTTTCAACACCTAACTTTAGAAAATATTATTGTAGGACTTTTTCAGCATTAAACAAACTAATGGTAGGAAATTCAACCAGATCATTGACTTATCGTAGAAAATTGACTAGGGCCGGCATAGCAGGCACACGATATCTGACTTGACTCTAATACATTTGTTAAAACTACAAAGAGAGAATACTTCATGGAAGATAAACTGCAAGGAAAGATAAGAAGCAAAAAAGAAAAATCAATGTATAAATTATATATATAAAAAAAAGATAGTTCTTTACTTGTGCACATGAATTCCAGGCCGTAAAAAGCTCTCCTGTTAGAATCATAGGGGCGAGCAAGAAAGGCAACCCGACTACAGTAGAGCAGAACAGCATCTCCATCTGTTAAAAACACACATGATAAGAAAATCAACAACAAATAAAAAGGAGATAGTTTCTTTGTCATAAAATATTATTGCATTCATTCATATACACTGAAGAAAAAAGAATGTTGATCACATTCACCTGTGTTGTGTCAGGATTCATGGTAAAAATTGCTTCTTGCAGATTACCCAGAAAGGAATCCATAACTAAAGCACCCGAAATCATTAGAACACCGATTATGCTAAAATTCGGAGAAGTTTGAGCATCGGCTAAGGTGAAAAGGATCAGACCAACAACTAGGAGCAGAGCGGATATGTATTCATGAACAGGGTATTTCCTTCTCAAACCAGGAATGAAGGCACCCATTATCATCACCGGCAGTACCTGAATTCTCAAAATAACAAAAAGCCATTCAAATTACGTTACATAATTGCAGAGGATTAAATCAAATAAGTCAATTTTATATGCATAAGATAACTTAAACGCTATACTTATGATCATCTTTATTTAATCAACCAATAGAATCAATATATATATGTCTAACCTTTGTGGATTTGAACATGATTTGTGCCGGATAGTTGAGAAAAGCTAATGACCCTTTGGTTAATCCATGAGAACCCATCAGCACTGCAGAGAGTTTCACATATGTTTTCCATGGATTCACCATTTGTTTGGTGGTGAAACCTTGCAAGTATATGAGTACCAGGTACACAAATCCTTGTACAAAAGTGAAATACCAACCATAGCTGGAAAAGCAAAGATTTTGTAAATAACATAAAAGGTAAATTTACTAAACTTTAGAAAAATTGTATACCTGAATTGAAGCCTATTGTACACATATTCCTGTAATCAGGCAAAATTACATATGTCAATAGAACAGTGAACCAGGAACAAAGAGAATAACAATGAATTTGAGAAGAAAAAAAAAAAAAAAAAACTTTTTGTCGGGAACAATGAATTATACATACGACGAAAAAGAAATTAAAAAGAAATAACAAAACATATTAAGTAAGAACAACGAACCTCACAAATGCCATTGATAAGGTAACCAAAGAAGAAGCCAGAAGAGCAAATGAGAAATTGCTGCCACTTGGGTCGATTAGAGAGAGAGATACCAAACAGAGACCTTGCTTGTTCTTCGGTCTTCATCGTCCGATCAAAGAAGAACAAAACTAGTTTGTGGAGAATCGGTGGTGGTGCATGGTCCCCTTTTCAACTGTAAATACAATTTTTTGGGTTTTCGACAGCAAGAAGAAAAGTATCAAAAGAGAAGATTAAAATTAAATATAAATAAAAAAAACGTGTGTAACACTCACTCTCTGTAATTAAAACAGAGAGGTTTTTGTTTTTGTTTTTTGTTTTTTGTTTTTTGTTTTTTATGAGCTCGAAATTGGGAGGGTTTTAACTTTTAGGAAGACAAGACAAAGGAAGGGAATAATGAAGATTCAAGGAACCGGAGAGTCAAGACGCTTTTGGGGGTTTTCCATTAAAGTTTCAATTTGACGGAAACTTTTTCTATTTTCTCGCCAAAATTTTAAGAATATCTTCTTCTCTTTTTTTTCTCCTCCATATTTTCATTTAATAAATTTTTAATTACCATTGTATTTACATTTAAGTTCACAATTTTTTACAGAATAATTAACCTGGTGGCCATCAATTTCCACTATCAAAATGGCTACAATATATATATATATATATGTTTGAGCTATGTTATACGTATATATATTATATAAGAGTGGTGCTATTGACACCCTCATTACTGAACTATTTATGCTCCACTTTTTAAAATTTTGATTTAATTATATAAAATTAAATGGTTTTATTAATGTTTTTGATTTATTTCCAGACTACCCTTTTACTTATTTTTTAAACTTAATACACTTTTTTAAAAATATATATATATACAAATAAATAAACTTCATCTATAATCTTTATATATAGTTTTCTTACATCCATTTGCAGAGCTTGTTTTTTCTTCTTATTTCATGGTAAAACCATCTTTATTAGATGCGATTTTTTTTTTCTGTAGTCGATTGGATTGTTGGTGTTAGATTGTGAGTGTGATTAGGTTTTTTTGGTGCGATTTCGTTGTTCTTTTTCTTTTTTTGTAAATAACATTAAACTAACTTTGGAAGATCTGGAATAAAATCTACAAAAGAATTGATACAATTTAGAGCATCTCCAATGGAAAAGTGGCTTGCATACCAATAATTATTGACATGGCAACAATGTCAAGAGACTTGCTTTCTATGTGGCATAAAAATAGACTTGATAGACAATCAACTCAAAATTTGGTCTCCAATGTTTCCGTCTAAAACACAATTTTTTTAATGATGTGTCCATATTTGTTTTTTTCCTATTTTTTTTTAATTTTATTTCCTTACCAAAAATGTATGAAAAATTAATGTTAGTTTTAAATGTTTGATGAGTCAACCTAAAAAATAGTTATTCAATAGACCGTCTGAAAGTGGATGGTTATGTTGACAATGTCTAATATTTCTTTTGCCACGTCAGCTTGAAGTTGAATATACACGGTTGCATTGGAGACACAATTATTAACATAACGTTTATTTATCCTATGAGGCATCTCTTTTTTTCACAAGTCACGCTTGCATTGGAGATGCTCTTATAGTATGCCTAGAAGATCCGAAAGAAAATAAACTGAGAAAAAAAAAATAGCAAACATGGATCTAGAATTTGAGAAAAAAAAAAAAAAACAAACATGTGAAACAATAAAATCAATAAATATTAAACATGGGAAACATAAGATCGAGATCTAAAAGAAAATATAAACAAAAATAGTAATAAATCAATAAATACTAAAAATTGGGAACATGAGATCGAGATGTGAAAGAAATTATAAACAAAATAAGTAAACATTCAGTGATTTGAAATATCTATGTCATTAAAGTTTTTGTCATTAGGGTTTTGAAATAAAGAAAGTGGGGTTTTATTAGTTTTACTTTATACAAGATTTTTTTTTAATAAAAATTGTATGTCTCTTTAAGTAATTTGATAAAGGAAAAAAATATATTAAATAATTTAAAAAATGAGGTATAAATAGTTCAGTAATGGGTGTGCCAATAGCACCACTCTAAATATAATTATTCGTTAAAAAAAAAAAAATTTGATTTCCAAAACATCTAAAATAAATTAATGTCATCCCCTTATTTACCAAAATACCACTCATTGTATGGAATAATTATTAGTGTAACAATGTTTGCCAAAAATGGCCATTTAAAAACCAATTCCTTATCTAATGACTATTTTGATAGTGGTGATCCAAATTGATGTCCATCGGGGTAATTATCCATTTTTTATATATCCACTTATTTAGACCAAGTATTTGTTTGAAACTTTTGTCATTGGTAGGATTCGAACCACTGACTTGTGAGTTATTTGCTCAAGCCCCAAATTCGTTCATAGCTAAACTACGCCCTTGAGGGCTAAATTCACAATTTTTTTTTAAAACAATAACAATTTTATCTTTAACTAAAAAAGTATTATAATATATATATATATATATATATATATATATAATTTTTCTATTATCAGTTTGAACTGACAAAAGATATATCAGTTATTTGCATGTGGACCATTGGATTTAAATACTTTGACTTTGCTGTATGTACTTGTCAAGGCATCTTTTAAATCCAATGGCCCACATGCAAGAAACTAATATATCTTTTGTCAGTTTGAACTGATAATAGAAAGACTGTATGTATATATATATATATATATAGTATATAAACAATTTTTCTATTGTCAATTCGTCATGATATAAAAGATATCGGGACGAAGAATGTGAACTATTAGATTTACATATTTTGACTCATGCACTTGTCAAAACTTCTCCATAATTTATGGTTCATATTCTTCGTTCTGATGTATTTTATATCAGGACGAATTGACAGTAGGAATACTGTATATATATAATATTATATACTGATTTTTAGTTTGTGATATTATGATAAAGTTTATAAAAAAAAATAAAAATAATAGTAAAGGATAACTTTAGTTTCAAAAAAATAATAATAGTAAGAATAACTTTGACGAGATAAAATTGATTTAATGATAAATCTCTCTCATAAGTAATGAGATCGTAAGTTCAAGTTAAATTATATTCAAAAAAATTTTTGGATAATTTCAAAATAATGAGTGCCTATACATTTTGTATAGTAAGGATTGAGAATAAGAAGAAAAAAGAGAGGAAGTTATATATATATATAGAGAGAGAGAGAGGAAATAGGGGTTTGTAGTCAAAAATTAAGGGCTCTTACTGTTTTTGTCCACCATTATTATTTTTATTGTTTTTGTAATTAAATGGGCTGTGAGGACATAATTGCCCTTATTATTTTTTTTCTTAATCTCTTCTCTCTCCTTTCACGCATCCCTCTTCTCTCTACTTTCTCTCTCCATTCACGCTTCCTTCTTCTTCTTCTTCTTCTTTCTCTCCTCCTCTCTCCTCCTCTTTCCTTCTTCTTTCACGCCTTCTTCTTCTTCTCTTTCTCTTTCTCTTTTTTTTTTTCCAGATTTTAAAAAATATTTCAGATTTAAAAAAAAAAAAAACAATTTCAGATCGAACGTCCGATCTTCCCTCCTCCTCCTTCTTTTCTCTCTCTCCTCTCTTCTCTTTCTCTTTCACGTTTGTTCCAGATTTTTTTTTAAACAAAAATTTTTAGATTTGAAAATGTATCCAGATTTAAAAAAAAAAAAAAAATTCATTTTTTTTTATTGAAAAATTTCCAAATTTAAAAAAGGTTTGGATTTGAGTCGTGGTTGTTGTTGTGGTTGTGGTTGTGGTTAAAAAAAATTCAGATTTGTGGTTGTATACTTGTATTTAAGTTGAGGATGTGGTTGGTTTTATGAATGGTGGGAGTTGTGTTTGGGTTTGGGTTTTGTTGAAAAAAAATTAAGATTTTTTCGGATTTGATCTTTTTCAAACAAACTTTCAGATTTTATTTTGTTTAAACACACCAGGCAAACGAATTAAACACACCAGACAAAATGGATTAAACACACCGGACTAATTAAACACACCAGACCACCAATTAAAAACACTAGACAAAAAACAATTAAACACACTAGGGCAAAAACAATTAAACACATCATGGTAAAATGAATTAAACATACCACGCCACCAATTAAACACACCAGGCCAAACATATTAAACACACCAGGCCAAACCAATTAAACACACCGGTGCAAACCAATTAAACACCCTAGGCCTTGATGTGTTTAATTGATGGCCTGGTGTGTTTAATTGGTGGTCTGGTGTGTTTAATTAGTCCGGTGTGTTTAATACATTTTGTCTGGTGTGTTTAATTGGTCCGGTGTGTTTAATTCATTTTGCCTGATGTGTTGAATTTATTTGCCTGATGTGTTTAAACAAAATAAAAACTGAAAAGTTTGTTTGAAAAAGATCAAATCCGAAAAATCTCAAATTTTTTTCAACAAAACCCAAACCCAAATACAACTCCCACCATTCATAAAAACAACCACAACCCAAACTTAAATACAACCACAAATCAACAACTAACACTCAAATCCAAACATTTTTTTAAATCTAAAAATTTTCAAAAAAAAAAAAAAAAAAAACTGAAAATTTTTAAAAAAATCCAGAAAATTTCCCAAATCTGAAAATTTTTGTTTAAAAAAAACTTGATTTTTTTTTTTTCAAAAATCTGGAAAAAGAAGAAGAAGATGATGAACTTGTGAGAGAGAGAAGACATGAAAGAGAGAGGAGGAGAGAAACAGAGAATGAGGAGAGAAAGAAGAAGAAGAAGGAGGCGTGAGAAAAGGTGAGAGAGAAAGAGGGAAAAAAAATTTGTAAAGAAGGGCAATCTTGTCTAAAAAGTGAAAATTTTGACAAAAATGGTAAAAATATTAATCTTGGACAAAAACAATAAACACCATAATTTTTTGGCTAGTTATGGAGTTCTCCATATATATATATATATATATATATATATATATATATATATATATATATATGGTGATTGGTGATAGTTAAAAGAAAATAATTGATGAAGAGTATAAAACGATATAAAAAAGGTTTGTATATTGAAAAAAGATATATTTATATATATATATATATATGTATATATTGAAAATATATTTAAAAATACTATTAATGAACAAAATTGTCCAAAATCTTATTATTAATGATATGTAAGGGATACTGAATAATTTGTACATAGTTTCTTTTTTATCTTTTCATAAAGGGTAATGTTAATCTGTATTCTAAGAGCACATGTTAACAATCAATTTATTTCTAGAAATGGAAATAAAAATACACTTATCAATAACTATTTTCTATTCAGAATTCATTAATAAGAAATTCTTTTCCGGAGATTGAATTGTGCAAAAATGATCCAAAAAATACGAAGAAATAATAAATTATATATTTTCTCATTAGTCATGACAAATTAAAAGAGATAGCGCGAGATGATTCTCGAAGGTACCACGTTGCAACTCGCTCTTGCTCTAAAAAAAGGAGCACTAGAACCTATTTCCACGTGGCATCCACAGCAAATGTCAAACTTGTTTGTTCAATGTGGGGACTTATCTGGCATTCTGTGATTCGCTAGGCCATAGAAACTATTTCCACTTGTGATTTTCTATCTCCAGAGAAATTCTTTTGCTTTCGTTGTCTTTGAGGGACTGGAAAGTAAGAAAAAAAATGGAGTGATGATAGTGATTCCGTATTAAATATTAGGAGGCAAGAAATATGAAAGTGAGCAATGAAGATATAAAAGTCAACTACACGATTTCAGGAATTAAGGACTTTTAAAGCTGTATTATTTCCTTCTATTTCTATGTAATTAACAGCATACAATTAGTTATACCAACTATAAAACCCTCTTTTGTTGACAATAGAGACGGTAATAGGTAATTAACAACATACAATTAGGGTTCGTTTGTTTTTTTGTCTGAAAACTGAATAATCCTGAATTTTTCTAAAGACTGAATAGGGACTGAAATCTGAACTTGAATGACATGTTTGTTTTTTTTTTTTTTTTTCCTCACATCTGAATGTATTGTTAACACGTTTGTTTTTAAATGTAAAATTGTCTGAAAATAAGTAATTTTACATATATACATATGTTAAACAATTATACATATAATATGAAATAAAAACAATCCAAAAATAATAATTATATATGAACACATATGATCATGATCTTCCTCTTCCATTATAAACAAACTTCATTTTTACTAAGAAAAGAAAAATGTTTTTTTTTTTTTTCAAAAAATAAAAGAGGCAGTAGGAAAACTCACACAAAACACTTTTTAAAAAATAATATATAAGTACATCACACTAATATCATAATAAATTATTGATATTAAACACCAATATGAGAAGTGATTATGGTTCTTTTTTATTTGTAAAACTATTTAAAATAAGGTATATATTATAATAAAGATTTCTATACAATATATAATTATGATGAAATTGGAAATATGCTATTTATGGAGGATAGTATCGGAAGAAAAGATTTTGGATTGCATTTAATGCAATTCACTGATTTGCAATTAAATGAAAATGCAGGATTTTTTACTTTTTATTTTAAGTTGTTTTTTGATATTTTTAAGTTGTTTGACTACTTAAAAAAACAAACAAAACAACTTAATAATTATGATTCAGACTCAGTAAGTTTTAAGTGAAAAAAACAAACAACCCCTTAGTCTAGTACTTGAAAAATTCTCAAATTTTATTTATAGGTATATTTTAATGAATTTACTATCCATAAAAAAAATCATGATCAAAATTCATAAAAATCAATGTGATTTCATCAAGATTACCGAAATTACAGTAAGGGATTCATCACATGAAAGTTAATATATATATATATATAGTCTTTCTATTATCAGTTCGAACTGACAATAGTTATATCAGTTCCTTGCATGTAGGTCATTGGATTTAAATACTTTGACTGACAAGTGCATACAGCCAAGTCAAAGTATTTAAATCCAGTGGTCCACATGCAAGGAACTGATATAACTTTTGTCAGTTCGAACTGATAATAGAATTTCTGTATATATATATATATATTTCATGCATTTATAAAGTAAAGACTAAAGGATGATTGTTAGATCTTCGTCAAGTGACATCCGACTTAGCCAAGGGACTTGATTTGATATGTCCTTGCTTGCATATTGAGTGTAACTAAAAAGAGAGTTCGTGTTTAGGGGTTTGATTCGATTTATAATCGCATTGTGTACGTATTGACACAAAAATAATCGTATTGTGTTTTATTTTGTTAGGTCAGATATGGTCGGCCAACCTGAATTTTCAGTCAAAATTGTGACTTAATTAGGGGTGACAATTACACGTGTTAAGTATGGCTTTGTCCATGCTCTGTTTAAGGAAGGGATCTTCGACACGTCCCTAACCCCGTTACGGACATGGATACCCAAACTGTCCCACCTTATTTGATTTTTTTTTTTATATATATATATAACCTTTTTTAACTTACTATCTCATATTACTGGTCCTAACAAAAATATAAAATGATCATAACGTCAAGTGACCGCACCATAAGTAATATATATATATATAAAAACTATAAAGTGTGGATCTCCATCATTCCCTTAAAAAAATCACAGACTCATATCCTATGACCAGGGGTTTTCTAAAATTATTTGAAAGTTATAATTCCAAAAATAATAAAGCAATTACCAAAAAAGTTATAGACTTTTTCTTTTTTTTTTAAAAAAAAAAAATTCCAAATAGTTTACGATTTTTATAAAAATAACCAAATAGGTCCTACAATTTTAAATTCCAAAAATAATAAAGCAATTACCAAATAAGTTCTAGACTTTTTCTTTTTAAAAAAAAATTCCAAATAGTTTACGATTTTTATAAAAATAACCAAATAGGTCCTACAATTTTAAATTGTACCAATTATATTCCTCTATTAAACTTTTGTCCACCAAAATCAATGGGTAATCTAGTCATTTTATGCTGTACAAAAAAAATTAAGAGCTAAAATCATTTTATATAACAAAACTAATTATAAATATACATACATATATATATATATATATATATATATATAACAATTAATTAAAAAAAAAAAAAAAAAAACCCAGGAAATATAGATTGAGGTTGAAGATAGGTTACCCAAAGTATAATTGAATTGGGCCAGGGCCAGTCAGTCAGTCACTTGCTTGACGGAACTCTTAAACTCCCGTTTTAAATTTATAGGGTATATTTACAAGTCATACTGCTCTAAAAGACTACAAAATATGTATAATTATTAGTTATTGAATTTTAATTAAAAGGATTCACACAAAAATAACAATAATTAGAAACTCAACAAATAAAATTTTGAACCCTCTTACTTTTTAACTATATAGATGTGAAATAGTTATAGTGAGCGGTCATCTTTTAAGTCATTCCGAATTTTAACTTAAAGAAAGAATGTTGATGAAATACATTGATTTTAATGAATTTTGATATGATTTTCTTTTGGACGGGAGAGGAATTTGTCATCCAAAAAAAAAAAAAACTGAGAAATTAATTTAAAAAATAAAATAAAAAAGAGAAGCTAGAGTTCCTTCTGATAATTTCCAAAATTCAACTAATTTTCCTCCTGAGAAAGGAGGACAAATTAAATAATAATGTCTAGTATATATAATGAGCCTCGAGGTGGGTTTAGTCATTCTAGCCACTCCAATCCAATCAAATCCAATCCCTGTCACGTGCTTCAAAATGACGAAAACAACCTCAGACTCCAAAGCTAATTAAGTTTAGATCATGCATGAGTAGCCTAGAAGAGATCAATTACTAACTCATTTACCAAACATGTCAACACCTCACTCTCCAAAGCTAAACCAAACTCTTGTTTCTCTTCATCAACATTTTCCCATCTCACATTATTTGCCTCCATGTCTCTTAGATATGCCTCTCTGCCTCCTTCTACTTCCCATCCCACAAACATTTGATCTGATTTTCCTTCAATCCAATCTCCTGCTGCCTTCAACATATACGAATCGTCGTTTTGATTCTCTTCAATCATCTCTCTGAAGAAATCCGGAAGTAGATTATCTGCCTTGGATAGCAAGGTATTATTCGAAGAAGTTGTTGATTTTATCTGCTTAAGTAGCTCCTCTGCCTTTTTCTCTGTTTCGTTTTCTTTGTTGGATTGTATTGGAGTTCCAATTGAATCATCATTGTCGGACTCTGATGACACGATTCGTTTTTCCAAGTCCACTGGTTCCAATCTCGTCAGGCTCTCGAATCGTCTAAGCATTTGCATTAACTTTTGTTTGGTTCCTATTAATTTACACGAGGTTACAGATCACAATATATACCACATGATTTAGCGCATATAAAGATTAATAAAAATAAGCTCTATATATAATATGCAAGTGAGAAAGAGAGAGCTGAGTGAGACCTTCCATGCGAGCAAGTCTTTGGTGGAAAGGAGAGGTGATGTCAGTTTCATCATCTTCAAATGGGCAATCCAATACAGACACTGGACTACACTGTTCCTTCTCTTCCTCATTTTTCCAATCCTGTTACATTTCGTTTAATTAATTACAGAAGAGAACAATTAATGGACTTTTTAGTTTACAATTTCACTTGAAAATACTAGACACCAAGCCACCAACTTTCATCTATTCTAGTTTTAATATCTCACATAGTATTGAGTTTGGATAAGAAAGTAATTTCAAGCAGAATTACAAGAACCAAGTCTTAATGTATTTTATATAATATATGATTTAACAATAGTACAAATATATTAAAAAAAAATACAAAATATTAGATATGGGGTCATGAGTCAATCATACTTGAAGTTGAAGGGATATTTAATTTAGTTAGTCAAAGTGAAGTTATATAGTTATATGGAAAAAGCTTGGGTGCTGACCAGTCATCACCCAGTCATACTTACCACCCAATGAGGCATTGCCACGTGGCCAAAACTATTTCACTTTTTACCATTTTCTCCTTACTTTGGATTACGTGGCAACCAACCATTGGTTGGTCAGTATTGATGTCAGCACCCAAGCAATGTTCTAGCTATATTACAAGAAGAAGACAAACATCAATATAATGAGAAGTAAATCCCAAGACCATTCGAATTCGAGCTGGCAAAGTCAACCCACTAATTGACAAGAACATGACATCTCCGGACTCCAATGATTCATTTATCAAATATTTAACTAAAATAAACAATAATGCTGGCAGTTATATGTACACCAAACCCCCCATTTGCTTCACCGATACAAATTTAATACCCCCACTAAATTCCAAACCAAATCAAAGGGTTCTTTTAAAATGAGCTTCCTTAATGCCGTGTGCTTTGATAGCTTATAATCCAAGGGAGAGTATTAACCTGTGACCTAAGTAAGTGTACAGGATAAAACATTATAAAAGGAAAGTCAGAGTATATTTATTATTTTGTTTATATATTTATTGTGGTTAAAGATAATAAATACAGTATTGGGCATATGTTAACCCTACCCATAATCTAATAAATCTACGGTTTCAGAACCTATTTGAGATAAAATATTACGAGCAAGGTTTTGATTATGAGTAATTTACTATTCCTTCAATAGAAGGCAAGTGGTGATCCAGTGTCACGTGTAACATGATACTGACCAGGTCTTGCAAGTTTCATCGCCGTGGATCCCGCACACGTATAACAGTAAAGCGAAATCTAAGGCCTTGAAATACTCTACCCTATATGATACCATAGTCCAGAGACACACTGTATCACTTTCCCAAGATATTACCTTACCCTTGAAATGCATGCAATTCCCTAGGTCACCCCCACCCTACGATTTTGAAATTTCCAAATACATCCCTAACAACTTCACTAATTAGTTAAACTAACAATCCAATAAGATAGGGCCACCAGCAGACAGAGATGACATTAAATTACACACGCGAAGCATTAAATAAATAAAAGCCTTTCAACTTACTTTCATGTTTCCTTCTGAGCAGTTGACGGAATCCTCACCGACTGATACGCCTACTTTATTGCTGACCGATGATTGTACATGTTTTTGACTCTCAACGGCGTCGTTATCGCTTGAAGTTTCAGAATTATTACCGCTTGAGGACCGTAAAGTAGTATTGTTGTCAGTAAAAGTAAAATCACTTTCATTCCAGCTGTTGTTGCTATTACTCTTGCTGATGCTGCAGCTATTGGTGGGGTCGAATTGAAGATTGTTTTGGTCGGACGGTTGCAGTTGTTGTTCTCCGAGAAACTCACCGAACAATTTCAACGGTTTGATTATACTGTGAACGTGTTCTTCTTCTTTATCATGATCAGCTTTTCTAGTCCAGAAGCTCTTTTTTAACAGCTTACGTGAAAATCTTCTGGGGAGAAGTGCTTTTTTGGCTCTGCGTTGTACGGATGGAAACGGCAGCAGCTTGACGGCGTTAAGAACTGCCTCTGAAGCTCTCTGTAGAGCTGACATGGTCATGGTCGTGGAAGCGGTGGCTTTCGAACGACTTCTGTGAAGAAGACGTTTGGTGTTGTTGTTGTTGTTGTTTGAGTCTCTGTTTTTGAGGTCGATATCGAGGAGGAATCTGACGGTGGTGCAGCATTGTCGGCGTGGAAATGATTCGAAGCCGTTAGATGAACAAGAACTTAGATCGTCTCTAAGATAATCTTTGAGCATCAATATTGGCCTTGTCTCGATAGAAAACGTTTTTCTCAGCTGAGCCATTATTTTCACACAAGTTAATCAGAGAAAATAGAAACAAGAGTACTTTGAAAGAAAAAAACAAGACAAGAAGATTGTAATAAAGATTAAAGAGAGAGAGTTGGAGACAGCAGAGACAGCAGGAAAGGCAGATATATATTTGAATATCTGTTAACTATGAAGAGCATTTAAGTAGATTCTAAATGACTACAAAAGCTATTAATATCATATCATGAATTCACCACCAGCAAAAACACTTGAAAATCAATACATGAGACAAGGGTTTTATAAAGTGAGTGGTGGGTTCGATCTGTTGCAGCGACCTAGCTAGGTAGAAGAAGAAGCTTGGATGGTTCTTGATCTTCTGGTTGTGGGGTTTTTGGTTTTTGAATCTCAAGTTCGATTATTTTAATGTGGTTTTATTGAGTTTGAATTTGTAATTAATTGATTTATATTTATTAAATTTGAAATGGGTTTTATGTAGGGTACCGATATTGACACCCATAAATATGATAAGCACACCCATATTTTAATAAAAATTGTTAGTACGAAAATATCTCAATAGGAATTTACCAATAAGGACAAATTATTTTAATTAAAAATAAACCAAATATTATGTACACCCATTAATTACACCAATATCTTTAACTATACCACTTTATTATAAAAAAATAAAATTAAATAAAATTAAAAAATTAAAAAATTAAAAAACAAAACCCTAATTAAACCCTAATTCTTTTTCAAGTATTAAAATCTCCTATTATCATATAACAAAGTAATGAAAAAAGAATTTCCAGATGACTCTGATCATACAGAAGTACGTATTTATTTATTTATTTGTTATGAACTCTATCAATGCATGTGGAGTTCGTTACAATTCTGGCCACCTTCTTCCTGAGTACCGACCAGCTGCAAGTCCTACCTTTGTTCCAGCAGTGCACTCAAATTCTCACAAGAGGATATTGGAGATGAGAAACAAGGTTAGGCAGTAAATCGCAATCATTGTATGGAAATGGAACTTTGTTTCAGCAGCCCTCATTAGAAGAAATTCATTTAGATAGATACATGTTTTGATTATTATTTCTAGGACACCAATCTTCCTAGTTGGGAGCTCTCTTGTTTCTTTTTTCTCTCTTTTATTTATTTATATTTTTTAGTTTATTTATTTTGTAAATTAGTGAATAAGTAGTAGGAGTAGGAAGAATTAACAACTGAGACATAAACACATGTTTTGCTTGTTCAATAAACATGTCGGCTAAGCATATTTATACAAACAAGAATATAAGGCTTAAGATTAAACGAAAACAATCTTAGCAAAAATTATTGAAACCTCTCAATCTTTTTTGGATTTTTTCTTTTGTCAATTTAAATTTCTGATCAAATAAAATTTGAAAATTGTATATAATAAAAGAAAAATAAATTACAAGAAAAGGGTTATGGTGATGGGAAGAGCAAGTCAATGGAGACACTTAGTGATGAATTTGTTTGTAATAAAATTGATTTATAAACTGTCTTTATTTCTCGAAATTTAAGAATTTAAGAATTTAAGAATTTAAGAATTCTCCGGACTGTGTTTTCGAGCATGGAGAATTTAAGAATTTATCATTTGTGAAATTGGGTGTGTTAATAACTTAAGAGGATTTATAAATAAATTGTGTTAAAATGAAAACGTTATTTAAATAAGGGTACTATTAGCATTAAAATGGATGTTTTTAGTAATGTTTTAATTTTAAATTTTAGATATGGGTGTACTTATAAATATTGGTGTGCTTATCATATTTATGAGTGTTAATATCTGCACCCTTTTACGTATCATCTCTTATCAGACGTGATAGTGCACTTCTCTTCCATATAAGTTGTGAGAGAATCAAATCTCACAATACGCATTTTATAAGTATACGTATGGAGATTTCTTTTCGGGGAATAATTATTTGTTTTCGATAAATCTCAATAGACCTACTGTAATAGTTCTTATAATATTTATAAAACAAAATTTGAAATGAGTTTTTGGACTGCTATGAGACCAGTAGTTGACCTTTTGACAATCTTGAAAATGATATGCTATCTTGTATCTTCCATGCACATTACTGTCCTTTCTTCCCGCGCCCAGCCACGTGTGCATGTCGTCCTATTCTATATTTAGACCAGATTGTCTCCAGAATCTGATCTACTTTTATTTATGACCTGCATCTCTTCTTTATGTGAATATGATCTACTCAAATTCAAAAGAGAACCATTAATGGGAGGTCCAGGTCAGTAGCAACCAAGGGGGATGTCCCCCATCAAGCCACCACTCCTTCACCACACAACCATATCCACACACTGAAGTTTTAGAGGGAGAATTGTTAGAGAGTATACCCTGAAGCAAGGGTTTTTCTGTAACAAATCATTTAATATTAATAAAAGTTCTTTGTTTATAAATAAATTATATAGCATGTATAAATCGTATATTATATATGTTAAAAATAAAAATATTCTAAGGGTCCAAGACTAAAGGAAACATAAAGAATTATTCACATAAAGTAGTTTATGTGTTGTAAACATAATTATTTATTTAGTCTAAAAATGTTCACAACATAAGATACTGGCTGGACACATCATCTTGATTAGAGTTGTGGGTCTTTTGTTTTTAATTAGGAATTGATGAGTTTATAATTACCAAGTGAAAGACTTTGAAAAAAAGACCTAGTACATGTGGCCTGTTTAATTTATTCTACAACACTAATTAATTCTTATTTATCAGGCTGCAATTTATTAATTTTTAATTTCTTTCTTGGTTTGTTAAAATATCACTGAAACATAAGAGAAATTAGTGTTTGTTAAATATCATGTGGGTACTAATTGTCTAGTTTTCTTGTTAAATGACAGATTGGAGATCCAAATTCAAATTAATTATTTCTTGAATAAAGGCATAAAAATTGTACTTTTTTTGAACTATCACAAAGGATTTAGAGAAAGATGATATAATTCGAAACCATAACCAAATGATATTCATGTGAGGAGCATACCACTTCTTACTGATCAGCCAACCTCATCTCCTCAGCATAATGATCATTGTACCGGTAACCAACATTATATAGTGTTTTTAGACGAATTTAGGGTTGAATGAGGAAATTCTTTTTATAGTATTGATTAGAAGAAGTAACAATGAATGTATTTGCATGTACATATATTTGTTGCAATAAATTGAAGCACATGCTGGTAGTTATTAATGGAACTGAAGCCGGGCCTCCAAGGCTAGCTCCAATCATGAATGAAGATGATATTGCTGACAATTAATTACAATTACTAATCTCTTAAATAAATAAAAATTACAATCACTAACCATTGATTAGCACCAAATTGTCAATTATTAGACACAATTATGTTAAAAATAGATAATTTGAAAGTGAGAATGGAGGGTTTTGATGAAATTGTTTTGAGTGCATGCGTGGTCAGTAAAGAATGATTACGATTTCATTTTTCAAGTTGCATGGTAAAGTGAAAACAACATGAGTACAATATTACATATATTGTATAAATAATAATTAATAAATAAACTGTCACTGGGCTCTGGGCCTGCCCGTAACACAAACATAATCATGATTAGCTACTTGTGATAATGGCGTAATTAGTACCACATTCAAATCTTTGCATGCATGGCTTTCTGTTGAGTAATCGGAGTACTTTGACAATATAATTAAAAACTCTGTTTTATTACTATACAATTGACTACAACACAACAGTGGAAATGGTGGGAATTGTCACCTTTTTAAAGTGGTTTTGTAATAAAGTCACCACTTTAATAACTTAAGTTTAAAAGGCACATATTATGGTGAACGGACAATAATGCCCTTACTTAACACACATTCTCTTACTTTGAAGGTTTTTTTTTTTTTTTTTTAAATTCTTTCATCTTCTTCATAGAGGTCTGTTTAACGGACCTCTAATGGAGATTGAACATCATTTGATAATTAGTTTAATGGCACTACGTAGACGCATTCGGGGGTCGAGTTGCCTGGTCAGCTCGTGGGGGTGTGGGGGCAGCGCCCCCGGAAATTTTTTTGGTTTTGGTTTGATTTGTCGATGTAAGTATGGTTATGGGTATGGTTATAGTTTTTATTTATGAAAAATTGTATAGGAGACTGTTGACGGTGATTTTTCGTAGTTACTCAATCAACGATTTGATATCAAGTTTATGAATGAGAATGATTCAAAATTAACACTACAAAGTATTAGCAATAATGAACAAAAAATACGTGGTAAAACTCCGATGGTCGGAGAAACATCCACGGGTTGTTGCCTAAGCAACGAAATCAAATCCACTATAAAAACTGTTGTTGAATACACACTCTGATCTCTCCTCTCAATTCTCACGTACCCCTTACTTGTGTTATACAGGGGTATTTATACATAGTTATTTAGGGTTTGCAGGTATCACTAGGGTTTGGTGTCGTGGTGCCCACGTTCTGGAAGTTTTCTCAGTCCTAAAAGGACTTGCTTTCCTATTTAGGTGTAACGTATCTTTTGGTTTGGCTGAGTCCTAACTTGAGCAGGATTCTTATTCCTTTATTTACGGGAAACCTGCTTGTTTCCTTGCTAGGTTCTGAGTAGTCGCACTGTAGTTTATTGTAGGGGTGCTAGTTGCTGATTCTACCCACATGTTTGGAGAGTGGGTTTCCGTAACTATCTTTCTAGTTGAACCCCGAGCATGCCCGAGTATGCCCGAGTATGCCCGAGTAGGCTTATGTTGCCCGAGCCGATTTCCTTGGTCAGTGGTTAGGTTTTTGCTACTCAGGTTGATTTCCCTTCACTTCTGCTTACGTGGCCTCTTATGGTAATGACGTGCCTTTTACTACTATTTTTACCTATAACAATACCCCCTTAAATATTTGAGCCGACTGTGTCGAATCAGGTTTTCTCGGGACAAATATTTAACTTCATATACTTCTTTTTGTTATAACTTGTCTTCGTTCGTCATTTTCTGCATTAATGTATCCTCGTTTGATTCGAAGCATTGAATGACGTGTCTTAATTGCGTCCGCATGCATTCGATTTACCACTAATTCAGAAATCTCTTGATGGTGACGTCTTGGCTCTCCGACGGCTCAAGGCGCTCTTTGGTTGCCACCTGTCTTCTTCTGCTTGGTCGTGGTACAAGGCATTTATGAGACACGACCCTTCTGCTCGCCTGTGCGCAGCCTACGTCACGACCCACGTCCCTCTGTTTTCCCGCTTCTCTGTGTATCTCCTAGGGTTTTGGTATTTTTGAAACCGATATCGTGCCTATATAAACTGCACTTCTGGGAAAATCTCTATTTTTCCTTTGCCATTTTCTTCTATCTTCGAGAGACAAATTCACCTGCATCTGTTATATCTCTGGGGAACTCATTAAAGCTGC
Source organism: Acer saccharum (assembly GCA_030490815.1). NCBI lineage: Eukaryota > Viridiplantae > Streptophyta > Magnoliopsida > Sapindales > Sapindaceae > Acer > Acer saccharum. The sequence goes on along the minus strand of CM059876.1, from coordinate 9,329,180 downwards.
ACTTTGTTCTTCAACCTGTTTTGAGTTTAGACGTTTCTTGGTCTTGTTTTGCCAAGATACTCAATTTCATCCCCCGGATCTTTTCTTGAAGACCCTTCTTCTGCAGTTCGTGTACCTCCAGTTCTCCGACGTATCAAGGTTAGTTCTCATGGATTCTGCAGCTAGGCACCGTCTTTTTACTGTTGGTATGATTGCTATTGAACAAAACGATGCTCTTACTGCCACGGTTGTTCACAGGTTACTGGGAGATCCTCTTCCCGATCAACCTCGCTTCTTAAACACCGATGTTTCTGGGCTTTTCCGTGAAGTCCCCGCTACTTCTGAAGTTCCTCCTGCTTCTGAAGTTCCCTCTATTTCCATTGACTCTTCAAGTCCTGAATCTTATCAGCCTGAAGTCCAGTCAGACTCTTTTGTTTTTACCGATAATCATACTCGATCGTGGAAGCGATTGGGAAAGCATGCTAGCGAGCGCAAGGTGTACAAGGGTTCTTATTCCCGAGAGAGTCACATCGGCTCTCAAAATCTGCGTGAGAGTGATGTAGAAGAAGAGCATAGAGCAGCTCGCCTCACTTTCTCTCCCAACCAACCATGTGCTTACGATATCGAGCCGAACGTGGTTGGTCCCGATGAAGTTGGTAAATACGTAAGTCGGTTTGACTTGGATGAAAATTGCATTACGGTGCGCCCCGTCGAAGACCGTGCTGCGTGGAACCCCCCACCAGGTATGGTGGCGATTTACGGGGCAATGCTCTCATGCGGCGTAACACTTCCGCTACAGCCTTTTATTACTTGGTTCTTGGCGGAAGCCCAACTCGCCCCTGCTCAATTGACTCTGAATAGTTATCAGATTTTGATGTGCATGTGGCACATGTGGCATCGAATGAAGCGGCCACCTCCTACTCCTCGCGAGATTAGGCACTTTTATTCGTTGAGACCACTGGGGAAGTCGGGAATTTACTTTCTTCTTTCAACCAAGCCTGAGTATTGGATTCCAAAAGATGTGGAAGTCCGTGGGCAGGTCGAGTCGACCATCGATAAGAAAATGAAGGGGTTCATCTGGGGCTTCCCTTCTTCAAATACATTCTAGAAGAACAGCTGGTTCTTCATTGGCGGTAGTTGGGGCCAAACGATCTTTTTCGACCTTGATGGCACTCAAGTGACACACAAGGTTCCTCGGTATTTTTGTTCGCCCGAGCGCTGGAACCGAGCGACTTTATCTTTCACGGATGGTGAGCTTGTGGCCATGGCAAGGGCTGCAGTGCGACCACTGGAAAAAAGAGGCAGGCCATACCTCTTTAGCGAAAGTAGGATGATAAAGGCTCACCTTTTCCCTCAGATTTCCCTCCATCGACGACGCCGTGAGTTTTTTTTTTTTTTTTTTTTTTTTGTCTTAAAGGAACTATTCCTTTTGCTTAGTCGGTTTACTAACCCCAAGTTGTCTCATTTATCAGTGTTCGATGTAGATATCGTTTGTGACGTTCAGGCACGCCGGATGAAGTCTGTGGTCGAAGCGAGCCGGTGAGAGGCTATACGTCAGGACGCGACCTGGATTGCTCCTCCACAGGGTGATTCTGAGAGTTCTTCTGAAGATCTCCTTAAGGAAGAACATGATGGGGACGTTCCCGATTACGTGTCCCGGGAGACTCAAGGTCTTGATGATAAGCTAGACTTGACAGGGGACGTGCGTGATCTGGGTGGTCCTACTGCAGACAAGGCAACTACCCAAGCGGATGATCCTGTCTATTCGAAGCTCAAAGGTAAAGAGAAGGTTGGGGAGTCTTCTGTGCCAACGGCTTTTTCCTACGGGACTCACTCTCCCCACTCTGCTTTAAACGAGCCGAGTGCTACATTCTAGGGTGCTGAAACAGCTAGAGAGCATCCAGGCGAAATGGCTCCGGAGATTTCGACTCCTGCTGAGTCAATCCTTACACCTCCCGTAGGTGGTGGCGCTGAAATGAGGCATCCCGGCCCAGATTCTAAAGACTCTGCTGCTGACTTGAATACTCGTGGGAGGCAGTTTGGAAAGAGAAAAGCCTCATTTTCGTCTGGCCGCCCTACCCCTAAGATCCCCCGGGTAGTTGCATATATCAATTCATCTTCGGGCGATGAGAGGGAAGCTGAGGTTGGGAGGACAATGATTGGGACTCCTCCACGGGATCAGGTCAAGGACAATGCTGGTGGTTCCGCTGACTCTCCTCGGGCGACATCGATTGTGGGGCTCCCAAAAGTTAGTGTTGGTGGCTTGGGCCCATCGACTCAAGCTGGCGAACCTACCCCTGAGACTATGTTGATGGCCATGGCTTCAGGCTGGGCTTACATGAGGGAGGGGGGGGACAGCTGGAGTCACTTTAGGGTTGGCCCTTCAGCAAGCCGTTTGCATAACTTTTTCAATAGTGCCTTCTATGTAAGTTTGCTTTTAGATCAGTTTCCTCGTTCTGTGATTCCGTCTTCTCACTTTAATTTTATTGCATAACCTGACTGCAGATGGTGGCTGAGATGTCAGAGGCTTGCCAGGCCGGTGAAGCCTAGGTAGAAAGAATAAAGCGGCTAGAGGCCCAACTAAAGGAGAGCGAAGATCGCTGTGCTCGGGTTGAGCTGGCTTGTCAGGAAGGGGCCAAGTCAAATCAGGTGCTCCTAGATCAATGTTTGGCACATCAAATGGAGGCTGAACAGAAAGCATCTTTCACTGCTGAGGAGGTCAAGACTTTGCAAGATTAGTTGTCATCTACTCAGGATGCTCTGCTCCAGGCCGAGCAGAACGCTGAAGACGCTAAATCATCTTATGAGCACCAAATCGAAGACTTGGAGCGTCAGGCCTTGACAGTCAAGTCCCTGTCGAAGGAAGCTAGGCTGGAGTTGGAGATACAGGGGGTCGATCGTTTTAAAAGATCTCCGACCTATGCTGCTTTGCTTCTCCGGGAGTTCCAACAGGGGATGGTCTCGGCTGGGGAGTTCTTCAAGATGAAGAATAGGGTAACTGACCGGGCCAGGGCCAACTGGAGCCTTTCAATTAAGAAGCATGTGGACACGTCTCTGGAGTCTCTTTAGATTCAGATGAAAGAATGGCGAGCATATTACCGGAGTAAAGGTAAGGTGCCACATCCCATGCATCTGGAGGTTCCCACTGCCGATTCCTTCTCTACTTTTCACGCTTGTCAGAAAGCGGGGATTGACGGTGAGAATCCTGATGTTGGGCCCGTCCCTGGGACTAACTATAGTGCCTGGATGGATGATGAAGAAGAAGATGTGATCGTGTGGCCCTCTGATAATAGCCTCCTGAGCGAGTATGTAATGGAACCTGACCAGAGCATCGACAGGAGCAGCTCACAACCCTCAACACCGTCTTCTTGATATTTTATTTTGTTATTTTTGTAATGATCTTTGTATTCACCTTTACTCATATCTATATGAATCTGTATTCTTATGCTGTTCTGTTGTTTCTAACTCCCTGCATGATAAACACATATAAATGGGATGAACTAAATCTGTATTGAGTATAATTTATTTGATAGCCTATATTCGGCTGTCTCTGATCTTAAGGATTTTCGAAACCCTTTACTCTAGCCGAGTATCTCATTTACTGGCGTTTGTGAATTTGAGCCGAGTATCTTATTTAACTGGCATTTGTGAATTTGAGCCGAGTATCTTATTAACTGGCAATCAATTAATACAGCCTCATGTTTGAAGTCACTTTGCCCTAGCGTTATGTCGAGGCTCACCACAACCATACGCCAAGGTCCTTGCACATGTCACCTAGGACGTCTCTCGATTTTGTTTGTGCAAGGTTTCACCGAATTGTTGGGGTATTTGTGTACCGGCCAACACAGCTGCGCATCTCACCAGTCTTTCTGGCAGTGCCTTCGAGTAGTTTTCCAGTTATCCTGGTGCCTCGGATTTACCTTTTTGCTAAGAGATGCGTTTGTACCGTCTTAACTAGGCGGGCACGCTACTTCAGCTTTTTTCGCCCTTCGAGTACTATTCGTCCGCTCTCTCACGGCTTTATAGCGCCCGAAATTTTTTCTTTTTCAATGTTTATTTGGTTGGCTTTTGAGTGGCCGCTATTCCCTTCTGACGGTGTATTCATTGACTTCAGCAAATAATCTTTTTATTAGCAACTAAACTTTCAAATGATCAAAATGACAATCTGAAAACTAAAATACGACAAAATGCGAAATTTGAAACTAACTAAAGCAAAAGGTGGGGATAGGTTCCTTTTTAAGGATAGAAGATTTTGAGGTACTGTGCATTGCATGGTCGGGGCACTAGGCTACCCTCTGGTCGGACTATCATGTAAGCTCAATGTCCAGCGACTCCTTTAATGATGTACGGTCCCTCCCATTTGTCAGCGAGAGATCCTGCTGATTTGTCTTTGGTGTTTGGGGATACCCTTCTCAGCACCAAATCTTCGAGCTAGAATTTACGCACGCGAACGTGATAATTGTAGTACCTCGCAGCCCTTTGTTGGTACGCTGCATTCCTTACTTGTGCTGCGTCTCTGACTTCTTCCAATTCATCTAAGTTCTGCTGTAACATGTTGACATTGTGCTCTGAGCTGTATAACCGAACCCTGGGAGAGGTGAAAGTTGTTTCTGCCGGGATAACAACCTCCATTCCAAATGCTAATGCGAAAGGAGTTTCCCCTGTGGATGACCTCATAGTTGTTCCGTATGCCTATAGTACCTTAGGCAGCTTGTCTGCCCAACAACCCTTCCTTGCCTCCATCTTCGCTTTCAGTGTGTACTTGATCACTTTGTTTACTGCCTCTGTCTGACCATTGGTTTGAGGATGGGCAGATGATGCGTAATAATTTGTGATTTTGTATTCCTCGCACATCTCCCTGAATTTACTGTTATCAAATTGGGTCCCGTTGTCTGTTATGATGATGCTCGGAATCCCGAACCTGTATATTATGTTCTTCTTGACGAAGTTGGTGGTGTTTGCCTCAGTGATATGCACGAGTGCCTCTGCTTCTGCCCATTTGGTAAAGTGGTCCACTGCCACAATAGCGTGCTTCGCACATCCCTTAGTTCCTGTTGGCATTGGTCCTATTAGATCGAGGCCCTACATGGCAAAAGGCCAAGGTGAGGTTAAGCTTCTGAGTAATTCTGGGGGTTGCCGAATGTCGTTTGCTATTCTTTGGCATGTAGAATCCTTGTCTAAGTACCTTGTGTGCTAGGCTCTTACCCCTAGTATGGTTCCCGCATACTCTACTGTGAACATCCTTTAGGATCTTTTTGGTTTCTTCACCGGTAACACACATTTGCAGTACTTTTGAGAACCCTCTTCTGTATAATTTACCCCTCAGAATTGTGTACCGGGTTGACCTATATTTGATGCGTTTAACTTCCACAGCATCTTCCGGTAATATGTTTTCCTCCAAGTACTTTTTGAGCTGGGTTGTCCAGTCACCTAGGCCTGGTCGGATCTCTGCTATCATGGCTTCCTCAGATTCTGCTATACTCGGCTTAGTCAGGTGTGCCACCGGTATTGCTTTAGACCTGATACTCATGGTGGCTGAAGCTAATTTTGACAAGGCATCTGCTTTTTCGTTCTTTTCCCAAGGGATCTGAAAGATTTTGTACATCTTGAATTTTCTGAGCAATCTTTTTGCAATGTCCAAGTAAGCTATTATGTGCTCCTCCCTCGCCTGGTATTCGTTCAGTACCTGGTTAACCACAACCTGTGAATCGCTGTAAATTTCCAACTCATCTGCTCCTAATGCTATACAGACCCTCAAGCCGGCCAACAAAGCTTCATACTCTGCTTGATTGTTGGTTGCTTTGAAATCGAACCTCATGGCACACTCCACAGCATCTCCTTCCGGGGTTGTTATGACTATTCCCGCCCCGCTGCCATGTATGTTTGATGATCCGTCTACATGCAACTTCCACTGGAACTCACTCGCCTATTCATCTTCCATCATCATTCTTACCTCGGCATCCGGCTCGGTGAATTCCACTATAAAATCTGACACTGCCTGTCCTTTGATTGATGCTTTTGGTGTGTACCTGATGTCGAATTCGCTGAGTTCCACTGCCCACTTGGTCAATCTTCCTGACAGCTCTGGCTTTTGGAGGATGAGTTTCAACTGGCAGTCCGTGTATATTTCTATTGCATGTGCTTGAAAATACGGCCTCAATTTCTTGGCTGTTGTGATCAGGGTCAGCGCTACTTTCTTAGCTGGCGAATACCTGGTTTCTACCGGTAGCAACGCCTTGCTTGTGTAATACACCGGTCTTTGTACTCATTCCTCTAACCAAATCAATACCGAACTTGTCACCACTTCTGTAACCGAGAGGTATAGGTACAGTGTTTCTCCGACCACCGGTTTTGAAAGAATGGGTGCTCGTCCTAAATACACTTTCAACTTCTGAAAGGCTGTTTCACATTCTTCACTCCATTCAAGTCATTTTCCCTTTTTTATTGCTCTGAAGAATGGGGCGCACTTGTCTGTTGATTTTGCTATGAATCGGTTGAGTGATGCAAGACATCCCGTCAGCCTTTGCACATCCTTCAATGTCTTTGGTGAAGCCATTTCTTCTAATGCTTTAATCTTCTCGGGATTTACCTCAATTCCTCTTTGGTGTACCTGAAAACCTAAAAACCTTCCTGACGGTACCCCGAACACACACTTACTTGGGTTGAGCTTTATCCTATACCTTCTCAGGACATCAAAGGTTTCCTTCAAATCTTCTGAATGTTTTTCTGCCGTGATGCTTTTGGTCAACATGTCATCCACATAAACCTCCATGTTTCTCCCAATCTACCGAGCGAATATTCTATTTACCAACCTCTGGTACGTTGCCCCAGCGTTCTTTAGTCCGAACGGTATCACTTTGTAACAATACAATCCTTGATCCGTGGTGAAAGCTGTTTTTTCTTCATCTGCCTTGTTCATTCAGATCTGATTGTATCCCGAGTAAGCATCCACGAAACTCAGTAGTTCGTGTCCTGCTGTCGCATCTACCAACTGGTCGATCCTCGGCAGTGGGAAGCTATCTTTCGGACAAGCTTTGTTTAAATCCGTGAAGTCTACACACATCCTTCATTGATTGTTCTTCTTCTTGACTAATACTACATTGGCCACCTACTCCGGGTATTTGACTTCCCTTATTGACCATGCAGAAAGCAATTTCTCCACCTCTTTTTTGATTGCGATGCTTCTCTCTGGATTGAACAATCGTCTCTTTTGTACCACTAGACGGAACTCCGGGTCGATGGAGAGATAATGCGATATCACCTTTGTATCTATCCCGGGCATATCTTTATGACTCCAAGCGAACACATCCCGGTAATCCCTCAATAATGTGATGAGTTTAGCTTTGATGTGCCCACTTAGGCTTGCTCCTATCTTTACTGTTCTACTCGGCTCATCTGGGTCTATTATCACTTCTTCGGTCGGCTCATCTTTTTTGGCTTCAGGCTCTTCTTTAGGGTCTAGTTCAAATTCCTTCGGTGCCTCTGCTTGCTCCTCAGGTTCATTGGCTTGCTCGGCAGATATAGTGTATAATTGGTGTACTTCCCTATCCTTGTAAACTAGCAGATTCGCCCTTCGTGCCATCTCTTGTGATCCTTTGACCACGCCTACCCCATACTCAGTTGGGAACTTCATCATGAGGGCATACGTTGCCGTTACTGCCTTAGCTTTATTCATGAATGTTCGGCCGAGCAGAGCGTTGTATGGCCAATTCTCTGTATCTACAACCATGAAATTGAGTAATACTGTCTTCTAACAAGGGGCTTTCCCGATCTTCACTGGTAGTTTTACTGTACCGAGTGACCTTACCTTTGCCCCGCCAAACCTTCTGAGTGAGGTATGAAAGGGCTGCAGGTCCTTTCTATCTAATCTTAACTAATCGTACACCTCTGCACTTAAGATATCCGCTGAACTTCCATTATCAATCAAGATCCGATGAATCTCCCTGTGACCAATTCGAGCACTGATAACCAACGCATCATTTGGCTTTACGTCTACTCCGTGAAAATCAGCCTCTGTGAAGATGATTGGATCCCAGCCTTCCTTGATCCTTTTCGGGTCAGATTTAATGGAGTTGATGTCGAGGTCTCTTCGGGCTTCCATGGCTTCCCGAATTTCCTAGGTTCTCCTCCTGTTACTTTTGCCAGTTGCTGGTCCATCAAAGATGGTGTTGATTGCTCATTCATCTCTAGCTCTCTTGGGACTCAGCTTCCTTTCCCGTCCACCCTGTCGGTTATCTTTCTGTCCATCTGCCTTATCGGCCTTTTTTAGAATAATGTCCTTCAAGTGCCCTTCTCGAATGAGGGTCTTAATGTGATCCCTTAGCTGGAAGCACTTGGATGTCTCATGTCCGTTCTCTTTATGGAATCTGCAATACTTGATGGTGTCCTTCTGAGCATAAGTCGACTGCTTAGGCGGCTCTTTTGACATATTCTTTTCTTCCAAGATAGCTAATACCTCCTCCTGGTCTTTCTTCAACGGGGTGTAATTTGTATATATGCCCTGAAATTTTTGGCGCGGCTGATCGATTTTTGGATCAAAAGCCCGGCGGCCATCCCGTCCATCTAGTGCTTTGTTCTTTTGCTTGTCACCTTTGGTGTCTGGTACTTTGGCTTAGTCTTTTGTTTTGGCTCCTTTCGGACGACCACTATGTACAAAGTAACCTCATATCGCAATTTCTTCTTCCTCGGCTAAGGCATAACCCCCAGCCATGTCCATCATGTCGGCATAACTGGTTAGGCGAGCTCTTTTTAAATCAAAGGATAGCTGGCCGTTCTGAAGGTTGTTGATGAATGTTGCAATGATGGCTTCATCGTTCGCACTCCCTATCTTCGACATTTCCTGACCGAACCTTCCCAAGTATTTCTTCAGCGACTCGTCTTTTTCTTGCTTGAGCTAGGACAAGTGAGCCACCGATTTCTTCCTGTGTACATTCCCGAGGAACTGCCTTGAGAAAGCTTTGCTCAGTTCGCTGAAGCTGCTTATGCTTGCTGCTGGCAATCTACCGAACCACCGAGAACCTAGATCCCCAAGAGTCTGTGGAAAATTCAAGCATAGCAGGGTGTCATTGTGGACGTATTGGGCCATAGCGCTCCTATACCTCCGGACGTGTTCTTTTGGATCGGTATCTTTCTTGAACTGCTCTACGTGTGGCATCCTGAACCTCTCCGGGAAAGGCATCCTTATAACTCCATTGGTGAAAGGGCTGCTTGATTCATCATCCGACAGTTCATTGCGCCCATACCGCTTGACCAAAGCATCCATCTGTCGACGATTGTTTTGCACCTCATGGGTCAGGCTCTGTATGAGTATGTCTCTATCTTCTTCTGGTTCTCCCATCGCATTGAAATTTTGACTGATGGTCAACTTCTGGCCTCTCTCCTCCGGTTCTTGCTCCCTGTGTTCTCGGTTTAGGCCATGTAATTGAATTGTGCCCCTCTGGCGTTTGTGACGATAATACTGCTCACTCTCCCTTGAGGACGATGACCGATCTCTCCGATGAATACGCTTCTTGGGTTGGTCCCGACTTTGCCCCATTCAATCTGGATCATACCGTCTATCGAAATAACCTTCCTCTCTACGCTCCCTGCTACCCTTGGCTTGCCTTTTGGACAAAATCTCTGGCCTGTCTGTAGGGTCTCGGCTTGCTTTTAAGGGCGCGTCAGGTGTTGGTATCACCACCATGGAACGCAATCTTGTTGTTTGTTGATTTGGAGCGGATAGGTTGTGGGGTGAAGTCAAACCTTCTATAGTGGAAAGATCAACTCCTTGCCTTGCTGCATCAGATATGAGTTGCTGTAGAGAGGCCTGGAATCGTTGCACGATTTCTTCATTAGTTGGAGGGAAACGCTGGATACCGGCCATGGTAGTTGATTGGTCTGCAGTTGCTAAGGTTACATCCGCAGTATTGAGGGTGGCGTCATCCTCCAACTCGTTAATTGGTAATCCTTGACTGTATTTGGAATCGCTACCATCTCCTTCGCCGGCCATTGCTTCACAAGTTTTTTAGATCCCCCTTCTTCTAGCGCCAATTGTTGACGGTGATTTTTCGTAGTCACTCAATCAACGATTTGATATCAAGTTTATGAATGAGAATGATTGAAATTAACACTACAAAGTATTAGCAATAATGAACAAAAAATACGTGGTAAAACTCCGATGGTCGGAGAAACATCCACGGGTTGTTGCCTAAGTAATGAAGTCAAATCTATTATAAAAACTGTTGTTGAATACACACTCTGATCTCTCCTCTCAATTCTCACGTACCCCTTACTTGTGTTTTACAGGGGTATTTATACATAGTTATTTAGGGTTTGCGGGTATCACTAGGGTTTGGTGTCGTGGTGCCCACATTCTGGAAGTTTTCTCAGTCCTAAAAGGACTTGCTTTCCTATTTAGGTGTAGCGTATCTTTTGGTTTGGTTGAGTCCTAATTTGAGCAAGATTCTTATTCCTTTATTTACGGGAAACCTGCTTGTTTCCTTACTAGGTTCTGAGTAGTCGCACTGTAGTTTATTGTAAGGGTGCTAGTTACTGATTCTACCCACATGTTTGGAGAGTGGGTTTTCGTAACTATCTTTCTAGTTGAACCTCGAGCATGCTCGAGTATGCCCGAGTAGGCTTATGTTGCCCGAGCCGATTTCCTTGGTCTGTGGTTGGGTTTTTGCTACTCAGGTTGATTTCCCTTCACTTCTGCTTACGTGGCCTCTTATGGTGATGACGTGCTTTTTACGACTATTTTTACCTATAAGATGAAGATCTAGGAATTTTCAACTGATTGAAAAGGCTCGGAGACAAATTGAAAAGTCTCTGAGATTATTTACAAAGTGTCGGAGCCATAGTTAAAAGGCACGGAAAAGGCTCAGAGACTATTTACAAAGTCTCGGAGCTAGTGTTAAAAGGCACGAAAAAGGCTTGGAGACTATTTATAAAGTCTCGGAGCCAGTGTTAAAAGGCACGGAACAGGCTCGGAGACTATTTACAAAGTCTCGGAGCCAGTGTAAATAGTCTCCGAGCCTTTTCCGTGCCTTTTAACTATGGCTTCGAGACTTTGTAAATAGTCTCTGAGCCTTTTCAATTAGATTCAAAATTCATACAACCAGTTTAAGATTGTTGTTTTGATGTGGTTTTTGTTATTCGCCGTGAGTTCGACGGTGAGTTCGCTGTGAAGTTTTCAGGAGTATTTCTTACAACCGATGTTTTCTCTTTCTTTGTCAACTGTTTTCTCTTTAGGTTTGAAAAGACACAAACTGAAAAAATAAGGGTATTTCTGTCTGGTCACCTAAATAGGTGACTTTTAAATTTGAATTAGTAAAGTGGTGATATTCTTATAAGAATTGCACCAAATAGTGACAAAAAAAATTTTGAACCCCAACACAACACTTGTATAAACTTTATACATTTAAGTGTCGTTTGTTTTTTCCACTTAAAATTTAATGGGTCTGAATTGAATTCATTAAGTTATTTTATTTATTTATTTATTTATTTTAAGTTCACAAACAACTTAAAAAAAAAAAAAAAAAAAAAAAACAACTTAAAAAAAAAAAAAATCTTGACTTTTAAATTAATTTCAAATCACTTGATTACAATTAAAATATCCACTTCCAAATCTATCATCTCAAAGAAAATATATTTTAGATATATTTATTATTTTAAACGGCTTTTAAAAAGAAAAAAAAAAAAACCCCTAATGTAAAATTTATTATTTTAAACGGCTTTTATTTTTAAAAAACAAATATGCTTGATAGTACATTCAGATGTGAGAAAAAAAAAAAAATGTCATTCAGATTCAAATTTCGATCTCTATTCAATCTTCTAAATAATTCAAGACTATTCAGTATTCAAACGGAAAGACAAATAACCCCTTGCTTGCCTACCACTCACAAACTCGCACACAATATTTCCTCACTTTCACTTGATCTCTCCGCCACAGGAGAAAAACTTACCTGCACCCGGTGCAACACTCAGCACATGCTGAGTGTTGCACCCCAGCCAATCAATTTTTGACACATCATCCGATTCATCCAACTCAGCCATCCAACTCAGCAGGCCATTCAACTCAGCAGAAGACGACGGTGACGGCGACGCGGGATGTGCAGCAATGACGGCGACGACACGACGACGGCGACACGATCTGGAGGGTTTCCGCTATCCTCCTCCGCTCACCACCACCACAACCTCCAGCTCCTCGGCGGCGACGATGGACCTGCAGCGACGACGGCGATGCGAAGAGCCGCCGAGGAGCTGGAGGCCGAGGAGCTGGAGGTTGTGGTGGTGGTGAGCGGAGGAGGACAGCGGAAACCCTCCAGATCGCGTCGCCATCGCCGTCGCCGTCGTCGCTGCAGGTCCATCGTCGCCGTCGCTGTCGTCGTTGCACATCCCGCGTCGCCGTCGTCGCTTCACGTCGCCGTCGCCGTCGTCTTTTGCTCCTGCTGAGTTGAATGGCCTGCTGAGTTGGATGGCTGAGTTGGATGGTTGAGTTGGATGAATTGAATGATGTGTCAAAAATTGATTGGCTAGGGTGCAACACTCAGCATGTGCTGAGTGTTGCACCGGGTGCATGTAAGTTTTTCTCCCGCCACAGTGCCACCCACTCAAGTGTTTCACTTTTTTTTATTTTATTTTGAAATAAACAATTCATAAAGGAAGATCCCAGATACAACCAGGGGCGTCCATACGTAGAAACCTACGGATACTGAGAGGAAAATCCTCAAGCCAATAACAATCTTTCGGAATTGAAAGAGCATTTTTTGCCAAAGTGTGAGCAACAAAATTGGCACCTCTCGGGGCAAACCTTAGTATACGGCAAGGCAGAGACAGCATAAGCTTCCTAATGGCATCAATCACTAGACCAATTTCCAAAGCATGGTCTCTCATATCATTCACCATCCCCACCACAACCAGAATCTGACACCATATCTAAAGGTACCAAACCAGTGTCGAAGGCAAGCTGAATTCCTTTAAGAATAGCCACCGCCTCTACCACCAAGGGACTAAAAGAAGCAAGAATCTGCTGCGAGCTAATGGCCATAACACAGCCATCAGAATTTCAAAGCTTTTGGCTTTCAACTCAATTTCTCTACTGGTTCCACTTGCACGACTCTACATAAACAAAGCACCCATATTTATACTTCTACTGTTCTACGAAGTCGGTTTGTAGCCTTCATTTCAGTCATCAAGAAGTTTCTAGATTGTTGTGTTTGAAGTCGGTTTAAGCTTCTACAATTCTCTCTTCATCTCATGTCTGTTTCCGAAATTTCTGTAATGTTGGAGCTGCATCAATTCTCCACAAGCTTATTTCTAGAGAAGTTTGGTCATGCTTCATCAAGCAACCAAAAACTTCTTGAACTCTCTAGAAAATTCTGGAGAGTAAGTGTTGACTCTCAACACTTTCCATTTCCAACCAAATTTTCCCAAGAAACAAACATTACGGTATAAAGAACAACTTCTTTTATATGGTAATTAAGCAATCCCAGTTTTGTTTTTTTTTTTTTCCTTAACAAAATGGGGATTCAATTTAATTGATAATTATTTTTCTTTAAAAGAGAAAAGTCAATTTGTAGATGGATTGGTGTGTTTAATTTTTAAGAAGCATAAAAGAGTGAGGAGAATAAAGAATTAGAGAAGTTTTAAGAAGAGTGAAACAGGGGAGATAATTTACTTAATTAATCCATAATTTTATTACCAGAGCTACAGAGCTATTTATAAGCTTATGTTAAGCAATAATAACAAGCAAATGAACCACTAAACTAGAAAATAGGAATTATAGCTATAACCACTTTTACCACTACTTCAAATAACTGAAAGGAAACAACTAGAAAGAAACTGCTAAACTGCTAATACAACCACCAAGCATGATGGGACCTGGAAACTAAAATAAAGTAAATAAAGAAAAACAGCAAAATGAAGATAAATGAAATGAGGAAATAATGCAATTGACTTACTTCGTTAGGTACATATCATGGACATGGAGCTTTAATTTCAGAGTCAAGATAGACCTGGAGCTTTTTAGAGTCCCATATATTTTTCCATAAGTTAAGAAGACAGCAGCACCTGTGTAGCTTATGTACAACTGAAATTAATATGCAATCTATAGGAAATTAGATTAACTGGTGAATGTAGAAAAATTAATGAAATCATTTATATATATATTCTCTCAAGGCTATCCAATATCTAAATTGATAAAAAATTATATACAAGTCCTAAATCTGCACACTCATATATAAACGCATGAAGTGCAGAATAATATTGTAAAAGAATGATCAATGAATCGAATAACAACTACGAGCCACAATATTCTAACATATCAAAATGAAAAACTCCACAATGAAACTCCGTCGTCCCAGTTGATATGGTGATCATCATCTCTATTAATTGCGAGTGGAGGTGGAGAGAGTAACAAGCCTTCTGCCATGTTAGCAAGCAATCCAGGCATGTCAAACACCGCCTCTTCATCCATAAACGAACCATTTTCCGCCGATAAAGTCGTCTTCTCTTGATCTTCATAGCGAACTTGAATAGAATTAGAAGGCTTGGCAACATGGTTGTTTTCTTCATCGGAAACGTCTACTTGTACAACTACTTGATTTCGAGGCCTGAAAGCCTTGGCAGCCTCCGCTGCAGCCTTCCTTATATCCTTAGCGTCCTTGGAAGCCGGTATCGGCAGCCTTCCCCATGCAGAGTCAGCGAAGTTGAGGCACGCAGATTTTCCTCTCAGCGCCAAAGCTGCCACGTCATGAGCCCTCGCTGCCATTTCCGGTGTAGGATAAGTACCTAGCCAAATACGTGTTTTCTTGTTCGGTTCACGCAATTCGCAAACCCATTTGTCGGTGTTCCTCCTCCTAACTCCTCTGTAAATCGGGTGGCGAGTCTCCTTGAACACTCTCCTCCCAGCCCGCTTCTTTGGACAGCTGGTCGCTAGCAAAAACTCCTCATCCGAATGAGAAGCTCTACTGGCGGTGCCAGTGTCTGACAAAGCTGCTTCTGACTTGAACGACAGAGGGTCCGATAGTTGACTAAACATGTCCATTGAAAGTTGAAATAATAAGATCGATCAAGTAAGTGAGTGATCCTTGAGTTTTGAGTTGTGAGTAGTATTGAGTTGCTGTCTGGATTGAAGATTGAAGTTTGAAGTTTGAAGTTTGAAGTGTGAAGTGTGAAGTGTGAAGGTAGTTAAGAGAGTAGAGAGAGTGTTTGATGTTTATATAGCTTTTGGGTTTTGGATATAAGCCACGTGGAAGCGAAGTGGACACGCACACACGGAAACTGACGGCTGGGAATGAGATGGAGTCCCACAGTAACAACACATGAGAGGAAATAGAAAGAAGATAACGTACTTTATGCATTTTAACTGGTTTTCACTCTTAGACTTGCTGAGCTGGTCACTATATAATTTACAATGTGTGTGTTCAGACAAAGATATTTTTGATGTGGGCCCCCTTTTCGTGGGTATCGGCTGCTGATACGAATATCCCTCTTACTTGGTCTACAAACTACATGCATGAATGATTGGTTATCTAGGAGTTGCCAGGTGTACAAGACCAAGTCTGGAAGGTTATTACCAATGTTTAATTTATTCTACAACACTAATTAATTCTTATTTATCATGCTGTAATTTATTAATTTTTAATTGCTTTCTTGGTTGGTTAAAATATCACTGAAACATAAGAGAAATCAGTGTTTGTTAAATATCATGTGGGTACTAATTGTCTAGTTTTCTTGTTAAATGACAGATTGGAGAACCAAATTCAAATTAATTATGTCTTGAATAAAGGCATAAAAAATAGACTTTTTTTTTAACTATCACAAAGGATTTAGAGAAAGATGATACAATTCGAAACCATAACCTAATGATATTCAACGCTAGCTCCAATCATGAATGAAGATAATATTTCTGACAATTAATTACAATTACTAATCTCTTAAAAAAAAAAAAAAGAGTGGTGCTATTGGCACACCCTCTATTGATTTATTTATGCCCCACCTTTTAAATTATTTAGTATTATTTTTTTTCTTTTATCAAAATTACTAAAAGAGACATACAATTTAAGAAAAAAAATATTCTATAAAGTAAATCTAATATAACCCCACATTCCTTTTTTTTTTTTTTTTTTTTTTTTTTTTTTTAAAAAAACCAACATTCTTTTAATCCTTTTCTTGAAATATTTTTTTTTTCATAACTTTTAAACCGTAAAAATACTTGTACTGGATCTTATTTAAACAATAAATCAAACACTTGTGGTGCATTAGACAAATGAGATATTGATTATTATTTAATCTCACTGCTCTTTTAGAATCTGAAAGTAAAATGATGATAACCAAAACAAATACTCGCTTTTTGCTTCTTGTTTCGTTTTGTTTGTGGGTTGTTTCGTTTTTTTCTCTCTATGTGTTTTGTCTTGGGTTGCTCTTTTCTTGGGGCTGTTTGCTTGTTCTTTGTCTTTTGACTTCCAGTCCTTTTCTATAAAACTTGATATTAAAAAAAAAAAAAAAAAAGGAAGAAAAAAAAAATCGTTCATGGGAGGTGGGAAAAGGACGATACCAGAGATAAAACGATGTGAGATAGATAGAGATATTAAAGATGAGGTTTATTAAGTTTGAAAAATAAGTAAAATGGTAGTTTTGGAATTAAATAAAATAAATTAATAAAAATATTTAAATTTATTTAATTAAATCAAAATTTAAACAAGTGGGGCATAAATAGATCAGTATAGGTGTGCCAATAGCACCACTAAAAAAAAATTCAATCACTAGCCATTGATTAGCACCAAATTGTCAATTATTAGACACAATTATGTTAAAAATAGATAATTTGAAAGTGAGAATGGAAGGTTTTGATGAAATTGTTTTGAGTGCATGCGTGGTCAGTAAAGAATGATTACGATTTCATTTTTCAAGTTGCATGGTAAAGTGAAAACAACATGAGTACAATATTACATATATTGTATAAATAATAATTAATAAATAAACAGTCACTGGGCTCTGGGCCTGCCCGTAACACAAATATAATCATGATTAGCTACTTTTGATAATGGCGTAATTAGTACCACATGAATAAATGAGTTTCGAAACATTCAAATCTCTGCATGCATGCATGGCTTTCTGTTGAGTAATCGGAGTACTTTGACAATTAAAAACTCTGTTTTACTATTATACAATTGACTTCAACACAACACTTGTATAAACTTTATACATTTAAGTGTCAAACAACTTAAAAATATCAAAAAACAACTTAAAAAATAAAATAAAAAATCTTGACTTGTAACTTAATTTCAAATCACTTGATTACAATTAAAATATTCACTTCTAAATCAATCATTCCAAAGAAAATATATTTAAGACATATTTATTATTTTAAACGGCTTTTAGAAAAGAAAAAAAAAAAAACCCTAATGTAAAATTACTTGTCTTAGATAATTTTATTTTTGTAAAACAAACATGCTGATAGTACATTCAGATGTGAGAAAAAAAAAAATTGTTATTCAAGTTTAGATTTCAGTCTCTATTTAATATTCTGAAAAATTCATAACTGTTCAGTCTTTAAACAAAAAGACAAATAACCCCTTATTTGCCTACCACTCACACACTCACTTGCACACAATATTTCCTCACTTTCACTTAATCTCTCCGCCACAATGCCACCCACTCAAGTGTTTCACCCCGTTTTTTTTTTTTTTTTTCTTTTTAAACAAACAATTCATAAAGGAAGATCAAATACAACAAGGGGCGTCCATAAGTAGAAACCTACGGATACTGGGAGGAAAATCCTCAAGCCAATAACAATCTTCCGGAATCGAAAGAGCATTTTGTGCCAAAGTGTGAGCAACGGAATTGACACCTCTCGGGGCAAACCTTAGAATACAGCAAGGCAGAGACAGCATAAGCTTCCTAATGGCATCAATCATTAGACCAATTTCCGAAGCATGGTCTCTCATATCATTCACCATCCCCACAATAACAACAGCATCTGACACCATATCTAAAGGTACTTAACCAGTGTCGAAGGCAAGCTGAATTCCTTTAAGAATAGCCACTGCCTCTGCCACCAAGGGACTAAAAGAAGCAAGAATCTGCTGCGAGCTAATGGCCATAACACAGCCATCAGAATTTCGAAGCTTTTGGCTTTCAACTCAATTTCTCTACTGCTTCCACTTGCACGACTCCACATAAACAAAGAACCCATATTTATACTTCTACTGTTCTACGAAGTCGATTTGCAGCCTTCATTTCAGTCATCAAGAAGTTTCTAGATTGTTGTGTTTGAAGTCGGTTTAAGCTTCTACAATTCTCTCTTCATCTCATGTCTGTTTCCAAAATTTCTGTAATGTTGGAGCTGCATCAATTCTCCACAAGCTTATTTCTGGAGAAGTTTGGTCATGCTTCATCAAGCAACCAAAAACTTCTTGAACTCTCTAGAAAATTCTGGAGAGTAAGTGTTGACTCTCAACACTTTCCATTTCCAACCAAATTTTCCCAAGAAACAAACATTACGGTATAAAGAACAACTTCTTTTATATGGTAATTAAGCAATCCAAGTTTTTTTTTTTCCTTAACAAAATGGGGATTCAATTTAATTGATAATTATTTTTCTTGAAAAGAGAAAAGTCAATTTGTAGATGGACTGGTGTGTTTAATTTTTAAGAAGCAGAAAAGAGCGAGGAGAATAAGAATTAGAGAAGTTTTAAGAAGAGTGAAACAGGGGAGATATTTTACTTAATTAATCCATAATTTTATTACCAGAGCTACATAGCTATTTATAAGCTTCTGTTAAGCAATAACAACAAGCAAATGGACCACTAGGAATTATAGCTATAACCACTTTCACTATTACTTCAAATAACTGAAAGGAAACAACGGAAAAGAAACTATTAAACTGGAAAAGAAACTGCTAAACTGCTAATACAACCATCAAGCATGATGGGACCTGGAAACTAAAATAAAGTAAATAAAGAAAAACAACAAAATGAAGATAAATGAAATGAGGAAATAATGCAATTGACTTACTTCGTTAGGTACATATCATGGACATGGAGCTTTAATTTCAGAGTCAAGATAGACCTGGAGCTTTTTAGAGTCCCATATATTTTTCCATAAGTTAAGAAGACAGCAGCACCTGTGTAGCTTATGTACAACTGAAATTAATATGCAATCTATAGGAAATTAGATTAACTGGTGAATGTAGAAAAATTAATGAAATCATTTATATATATATTCTCTCAAGTCTATCCAATATCTAAATTGATAAAAAATTAAAAAATTATATACAAGTCCTAAATCTGCACACTCATATATAAACGCATGAAGTGCAGAATAATATTGTAAAAGAATGATCAATGAATTGAATAACAACTAAGAGCCACAATATTCTAACATATCAAAATGAAAAACTCCACAATGAAACTCCATCGTCCCGGTTGATATGGTCATCATCTCCATTAATTGCGAGTGGAGGTGGAGAGAGTAACAAGCCTTCTGCCATGTTAGCAAGCAATCCAGGCATGTCAAACACCGCCTCTTCATCCATAAACGAACCATTTTCCGCCGATAAAGTCGTCTTCTCTTGATCTTCATAGCGAACTTGAATAGAATTAGAAGGCTTGGCAACATGGTTGTTTTCTTCATCGGAAACGTCTACTTGTACAACTACTTGATTTCGAGGCCTGAAAGCCTTGGCAGCCTCCGCTGCAGCCTTCCTTATATCCTTAGCGTCCTTGGAAGCCGGTATCGGCAGCCTCCCCCATGCAGAGTCGGCGAAGTTGAGGCACGCAGATTTTCCTCTCAGCGCCAAAGCTGCCACGTCATGAGCCCTCGCTGCCATTTCCGGTGTAGGATAAGTACCTAGCCAAATACGTGTTTTCTTGTTCGGTTCACGCAATTCGCAAACCCATTTGTCGGTGTTCCTCCTCCTAACTCCTCTGTAAATCGGGTGGCGAGTCTCCTTGAACACTCTCCTCCCAGCCCGCTTCTTTGGACGGCTGGTCGCTAGCAAAAACTCCTCATCCGAATGAGAAGCTCTACTGGCGGTGCCAGCGTCTGACAAAGCTGCGTCTGACTTGAACGACAGAGGGTCCGATAGTTGACTAAACATGTCCATTGAAAGTTGAAATAATAAGATCGATCAAGTGAGTGATCCTTGAGTTTTGAGTTGTGAGTAGTATTGAGTTGCTGTCTGGATTGAAGTTTGAAGTGTGAAGTGTGAAGGTAGTTAAGAGAGTAGAGAGAGTGTTTGGTGTTTATATAGCTTTTGGGTTTTGGATATAAGCCACGTGGAAGCGAAGTGGACACGCACACACGGAAACTGACGGCTGAGAATGAGATGGAGTCCCACGGTAACAACACATGAGAGGAAATAGAAAGAAGATAACTTACTTTATGCATTTTAACTGGTTTTGACTCTTTGACTTGCTGAGCTGGTCACTATATAGTTTACAATGTGTGTTTTTAGACAAAGATATTTTTTATGTGGGCCCACTTTTTGTGGGTGTCGACAGCTGATACGCATTTCCCTATTGCTTGGTCTACAAACTACATGCATGGATGATTGGTTATCTAGGAGTTGCCAGGTGTACAAGACCAAGTCTTGAAGGTTGTTACCAATGTTTAAATTGTTTTTGATTTAGTCAATTGAATAATTAGTTATTTATTTTATAGCGGCTAAAAGACCTCTATATCTTTAGCTCCACTAAGCATGAATCCCTAGTAATATGCGATTCTCAGTTGTAGCTTGTAAAGGCCTATTTAGATCTCATTTACATTGAATAAAGTTCATCAGAAATTAAGCAAACACTTTCTAACCTTTGTTCTTCTTCTTTCTTCTTCTCACCCCCCAAATTCTTCTTATCAAGTGGTATCAGAGCCTTTCGGTTCTATGGAAACACATGGGAAATCCCATGTCGAGTTCCGCGACGAAGTCCAGGAAATTCTAGCCACCCATGAATCCCGCTGGGTCACCAGTGAGTCCAGGTTTGAACAAATTATTACTGAATTATAGGCCTTGCAGCTGCAGCAAAACCAATCACCTATAGAAACCAGACCCGCATCCGAAAGGGATGTCAACCCATTCTCGGCAGCAGAGGCCTCTCACAGTGGTCCACCTGCCTTGACTTCCACTAATTATGACAAGTCACAATCACTTAAAACTGAATTTTCCGACCTACGGAGACGAAGATCCGACTGGGTGGATTTTTAAAGCAGAACAATATTTCAACTTCAAGGGAATCGAACCCCAACATCAGGTTCACCTAGCATCGTTTCACTTAGAAAAAGTGGCGCTTTAGTGGTATCAGTGGTTCACCGAATTCCATGGTCCGATGAGTTGGACTGAGTTCACCAAGGCCCTCCTCCAGCACTTTGGTCCAACTGACTACGATGACCCGTCGGAGGCCTTGTCCCGACTCAAGCAAACCACAACTATGGACACGTACCAGGAGGCATTTGAGAAGCTGTCACAAAAGGTTGACGAGTTACCAGAGAATTTTTTGGTTGGTAGTTTTATCGCTGGGTTAAAAGATGACATCTGGTTAGATGTGCATGTCAAGCAACCAACAATTTGTCCGAAACAATCAGTGTTGCTCACCTTATTAAAGAACGAAATCTTCTTCAGAGGAGACCAATGGCTCCATTCTGAGCCGCCATATCATCATCACAACCCCGACCATAGCCGACTCCTATTGCGGGACTTCTAGGACCTCCTCTAGCACAACAATCGAACCAAGTGGCAGAGAGATATCAGGCACCAATCCGCAGAATCACTGGACCAGAGGCAAGGGACAAACGGGAAAGAGGCCTCTGTTTTTACTATGATGAAAAATACATACCCGGACACCGTTGCGCTCGTCCTCAATTGTTCATGATGGTGGACACGCAACCAGGGGAAGATATCGAAGATGTGGAGATGGAGATTGAGGCATCGTTCCAAGACGCCATACCTGAAATCTCTTTCCATGCATTGGCTGGTACAATGCACCCGCAAACATTTTTCATCACCGACAGAGTAGGAAACAAGGACTTGACGGTGCTTATTGACAGTGGGAGAACCCACAACTTCATTGAACAAACCATGGTGACAAAATTGGGGTTACAAGTAGTACGAGACAAGGTATTTCAGGTTACAGTTGGTAACAAGGAAACTATAGAATGTAAATGGCGATGTTTGGGGCTATCTCTTATGATTCAAGGGTTGACGGTTCAAGCCAATTTCTACGTCCTTCCAATGGCTGCGTGTCAGGCTGTTTTGGGTGTGCAGTGGCTAGAAACTTTGGGGCCAATTGAGATCGATTACAGGAAGCTTACCATGACCTTCACTTAAGCTGGCCGAAAACACACTTTGTAAGGATTGCACAATTCCGAGATGGCACCAATGAGCAACAAGGAATTGTCACACTTAACAGGTAATGGATTTTTTCTCCATATGATAACATCAGCTCCACCACAGGCATCACCAAGTGAGAAGATAGCCGCAGAACTCCTTGTAATCTTGGCCGAATTTTCTAGCATTTTTGAAGAGCCTAGCCAGTTACCGCCGACGTACCACCATGACCATAAGATTTCGCTACTTCCGGACCAGCCACCTGTGAGCACCAGACCCTACAGGTATCCATATTACTAGCCAGTTACCGCCGACGTACCACCATGACCATAAGATTTCGCTACTTCTGGACCAGCCACCTGTGAGCACCAGACCCTACAGGTATCCATATTACTAGAAAAATGAGATAGAAAAATTAGACCACAAATTTCTCAAGTCCAGAATCATCTGTCTGAGTCACAGTCCGTTCTCATCGCCGATCTTGTTAATTAAGGAATCAGACAGGTCTTGGCGCTTCTGTGTAGATTACCGTGCTCTAAATGACATTATAGTGAAGGACAAGTTTCCGATACCCCGTGATTAATGAATTGCTTGATAGTTATACAGAGCAAAGTATTTTTCAAAACTGGATTTGAGGTTCGATTATCATCAAATTCAGGTGCAAGATGAGGACATCCAAAAGACTGCATTTCAGACTCATGACAGGCACTATGAGTTCCTAGTAATGCTGTTCGGGTTGACAAATGCCCCATCCACTTTTCAGAACCTTATGAACGATATATTCCGTCCATTTTTGAGAAGGTTTATTTATTTATTTATTTATTTTGCAGGATTTTGCATGATCACCTACAACACATTCGATAGGTTCTACAACTCTTGAAGGACCACAAATTGTTTGTCAAAAAATCAAAGTGCCAATTCGG
Source organism: Acer saccharum (assembly GCA_030490815.1). Classification (NCBI taxonomy): domain Eukaryota; kingdom Viridiplantae; phylum Streptophyta; class Magnoliopsida; order Sapindales; family Sapindaceae; genus Acer; species Acer saccharum. The sequence goes on along the minus strand of CM059876.1, from coordinate 9,305,975 downwards.
GGTGCTTCTAGTGGATTATCTAGGCCATTGTATTTCTTTGGAAAGGGGTTGCTATTGACCCAAGCAAAATCCAATCGGTGCATAATTGGCCTGTGCCTACATCCACTAAAGGGGTACGAGGGTTCATTGGGCTTGCGGGATACTATCAAAAATTTGTCTGCAGATTTGGAGAAATAGCTGCTCCGCTGACCCGACTTTTGACAAAAGAAGGCTTCAAGTGGATGCCTGAAACACAATCAGCCTTTGACGAATTGAAGGCTGCTCTCACCTTTCCACCGGTTTTGTATCTTTCGGATTTTTTGAGGCAATTTTTCGTTGAATGCGACGCGAGTGGGGTGGGATTAGGAGTCATTCTGTCACAAGGAAATTAGCCTATCGCATATTTTAGTGAGGCATTAAAAGGTACTGCTAAAACCTTGTCTACTTATGATAAAGAAATGTTGGTCGTGGTGAAGGCGGTGCGTAAGTGGTGTCCGTATCTTTTGGGACAACCATTTGTCATCAGAACTGATCATAAAAGCTTGAAATACCTTCTTAAGCAACGGATACCAACCTCTTCTCAAGCTCGTTGGCTGCCTAAAATTATGGGGTATGACTACTCGATTCAATATAAATGAGGGAAGGAGGATCAAGGCGCTGATGCAATTTCACGAGTCACCACTTTTCAGTTCCTTGCCTTGACTCTACCTGTTGTCGATTGGTTGAAGAGTTTGCAGCAAGAAGTGATTGATGATCCTTATTACTCAACCTTACACCGTCCTAGTTGCCATAAATTGTGAAAAGAAATGGGATTTGGATGCAAAATGAAAAAATACATTTGAGTCCCAATTCTTCACTAGTGCATGCCGTTTTGGCAGAAGGCCATTCTTCACCTGTCGGGGGTCACTTTGGATTCCTCAAAACACTTAGTCATGTTTCTTCAAGCTTTGTATGGCCAGGGGTTTGTACGGCAGTGAAGGAATTTATTCGGTGTTTTGACGTGTGTTAGAGATGCAAATATGAGACCCTTAGATCAGCAGTATTTAGTCAAGCTAAGATTTGGAACCCTAGTTTATTAGTATTTTCAAAATAGAAAGCTGGGAATCGCAAGAATTGAGAAGTCCTCCATTGAATGGGGTGGGAACGACAGGTTCAGAAATGGCCGGATTAGCAGGAGGAAGGGCGACCCCACCCTGAAACAAAGGTGTACGTACATAAATAAAGAGGTGGGTTATGGCCTTTACTTGATAGGGCTCCTTCCTATCTATCTTAACCGGGAAGAGGGGGGAGGCCCTTTCGGAGCAACTTCCGATTCCACAGTGCATTTGGATGAAAATTTCGATGGATTTCGTTGAGGGATTACCTTCTACACAGGGTCATGATATGGTAATGGTGGTAGTTGATAAGCTGTCCAAGTATGCTCATTTTGTTCTCTTGAAGCATCCTTACATAGCCATGACCATGGCTAAAACCTTCATCGGTAACATTGTGCATGGAATGCCGCTATCCATTGTTAGCGATTAGGATCAAATCTTCATCAGTTCTTTTTGGAAATCTCTTTTCAAATTACATGGTGCGTCTCTTTATTTCAGCTTAAGTTATCACCCGCAGTCAGATGGTCAAATCAAAGTTGTGAATCGCGTCCTCGAGCAATATTTGCGTTGCTATACCTATGATCAGCCAAAGAAATTAATGGAATGGTTACCGTGGGCTGAATACGGGTATAATTCGGTAACCCATTCCTCCACCAAAATGTCACCTTTTGAGGCTATTTACGGGATCCCTCATCCCTCAATGTTATCCTACATTCCGGGAAAGACCAAAATCCAAGCAGTAGACAAACCTCTTGCGAACCAGAGAAGACATCCTTCGTGAACTTAGGCAGAATCTGGTTGTAGCTCAAGTCCGCATGAAGAACAATTCGGACTAACACCGTTGAGAGGTCTCATTTGAGGTGGATGATTTTGTTTATTTACGGTTGCAGCCATACCGACAGAAATCGGTAGCCTTTTGGAGTTCATTAAAGTTGGCACCTCATTTTTTCGGACCCTTCAAAGTCCTTGCTCCTATTGGGTCTGTAGCTTATAAATTGGAACTTCTAGCTGAGGCACAAATACACGATGTGTTTCACGTCAGTATGCTTAAGAAAAAATGGGGGCCTATGGAGGCTACTGTTTCTAATCTTCCTCCTATGACTGAAGACGCTACCGTATTACCAGAGTCTGAATTAGTCTTGGACTGTCGTGTTATTCAGAAGGGAAAATACCGTCCAAAAATTAAGATTTTGGTCCAGTGGAAAGGGGCTCTTTTAGAGAATGCATCTTGGGAAAACTTATGTCGATTCTCCAAGACATATCCACATTTTGACCTTAAGGACAAGGTCACTCTAAGTGGGGAGGAATCATATGAATATCCCTTTTGCTTGGTCTACAAACTACATGCATGGATGGTTGGTTAGCTAGGAGCTGCTAGGTGCACACGACCAAGTCTGGAAGGTTGTTACCAGTGTTTAAATTGCTTTTGATTTAGTCAATTGAATAATTATTTATTTATTTTATAGTGGCTAAAAGACCTACATATCTTTAGCTCCACTAAGCATGAATCCCTAGTAATATGCGATTCTCAGTTGTAGCTTGTAAAGGCCTATTTAGGTCTCATTTACATTGAATAAAGTTCATCAGAAATTAAGCAAACACCTTCCAACCTCTGTTCTTCTTCTTTCTTCTTCTCACCCCCCAAATTCTTCTTATCAGCAGCCTCCCCCATGGAGAGTCGGCGAAGTTGAGGCACGCATATTTTCCTTTCAGCGCCAAAGCTGCCACGTCATGAGCCCTCGTTGCCATTTCCGGCATAGGATAAGTACCCAGCCAAATAACTTAAAATTTATAGAACTAAAACGTAAAATACATATATTTTTTTAAGTTTTTTTTTTTTTTTTTTTTTTTTTTTTTTTTTTGTTTGTGGGCCAAGCTGTTCTTCACCTATGTTTAATATTTAATGGGATGACAGAACTTACAATGACTGTTTTCATGTTTCCAGATTCCTGTGTCAATGGGATTACTTGTTGAATGTATTGACATGTTTTAAATGGTATCTAGTACCAAAACTCAAATTGTTTGTATCATAATCTTTTTTCTTTGTACAATAAGTACAACAAACTCAGGGGCAAAGCCAGGATTTCATGGTTTTTTTTTTTTTTTTGGAAGGGGGAGGACTCGTGTAACCTCGTGGTGTAGGTGTGAGGGGTTTACCACCGGACTAACCTTATATCATTTATTCAAATTAACGCTAGACAAATATTTAAAAATTAGTAATCACGTACCTGAAATTATTTAGATAAATGAACTGAATAATAAAAAGAATTTAACTGCACTAGTAGGAATGAAATTGCTTTAGTGAAAAACCGGAATAAAAATAATTTAATTGCAGTATTATATAAAATCACATGCCTGAATTTAAACTTTTAGAAACTGAAATTTTCTTTGGGGAGCCATGGCCCCCATGGGCCTCTTGTAATTTTGCCCCTAATTTGAGCATCTCCAACAGTCTCCCTTGGAGACCTCCCTTAGCTTAATTAAGAGAAAAGCTGTATTTTTGCTGCTCCAATAGGTCTCTTAAAGGCTCTCTTAAATGTGTTTTAGTGGAGTTTACTCTCTTAATTAAGGAGTGGCTTCAACTCCCTTAAGTGGGCTCCACATATTTAAATTTATTTTATTTTTTGAAAAGTATAAGATATTTAACTTTTAAATCCTAATAGCATTTATTATCCAATGAGTAATTTATCATATAATAATAATAATAATAATAATAATAATAATAATAGAGTTTCATAGCGTCATATGTTGCCGTATGAGAGCTTTGGAATTAAATGTAATCAATCAAATATGATTGTTTTTAATATCTTTTATTATTAAATGCTTTTTTCCTTTCTTCAAAAAATAAAATAAAGAAATAAATGCTACAATAGTAATAATAATAATAATAATAAAAGCAAATAAATAATAATCCTTTCCTATTCAACCTTAACATGGAATATGTTTGATTCTTAAACTTTTAAATGTAATCAATTAAATATGATTGCTCATAATATCTTCTATTATTAAATGTTTTTTTTCCTTTCTTCAAAAAATAAAGAAATAAATGCTACAATTAAATCAATTTAGTAAATAATAATAATAATAATAATAAAAGCAAATAAACAATAACCATTTCCTATTCAACCTTAACATGGAATATGTTGGATTATTAAACTGCCAAGCTAAATTCAAGATAATATTGATTTAATATGTTTGATTTCAATTTAATATTTGAAATTGTGTTTCAAGTGTGTATTTAATTTGACTTTTGCTTTTCCCATTTTAATTTACTTTCTAAGCATGACTCTTGGATTTTTGATTTCATTATAAAAGAGACTTTTGCTTATAAATATCTTAAATTTTTCTTCAAATTCATTTCTCTTTTTAACTTTTTTTTTTTCCTTCCAAAGGAATTTTTTTATTCGTTTATTATTCTGCTTTTTTTTTTTTTTTTTTCCAGGTTGAAGATTCATATTCTCAATATCTCTATCAAGATAAGTTCTTTAAATTAATATTTTATTGATTTATTCATTATCTTATTGTTAATGTTTTTGTTTTATATATATATTTTTTAGAACAGAATTTTAAAATGAAAACAAGAGAAAAATTAAATTAGATGTTTTTCAAGATTAAAATTGTGTCTGGTAGAATTTTCTGAAAATTGTTTTCTAAATTAAAAATAATGATAATTATAACAAATACTAAAATTTATATTTAATTGCACGAATCAAATAAATTATTTTAAAAAAAAAAATTGGCATTAACGATTAAAAACAAAAAAATAATTAGAGGAATAACAAGTTTCAAGTAAAATTATTATTAAAATAACTTTTAAAAAAGGTAAAATTGTTATGAAAAAATTAATATATATTTATATATGGTAAGAACAATTGAACACCCTATCCTTATTTTCTTTATTTAACATCATCGTCTCTCATTTTTTATTTGAAAAATCTTAACTTTATCATATCCGGAACAAAAGACAATATATATGTTTTTTTAAATCTCTAATCTCTATTTTCTCAGTCTCTTTCTCTAATATCTTTTTTGTTGCTATCACTAAAACAATAAATTTACAATTTCTTTAAGTATTATTTAAGCTTAAATGTCTGGTTTGATTTCCAGACATTGTTGTAATCATAAGAAAAGGAGATTGAGAAGAAAAGGAGATGAAAATACTTCTGAATTGTCGTAATCATAAGAGTACTTCGGAAGAGAAGCCGGATGAATGGGAGTCCATGGTTGGGTTTTGTAGCCAAGATAAAAATGCTTTTAGAAAATATTTGGGAAAAAAAAAAAAACAATTAAAACATCTAAATGATGAGTTGGGAGCTTATAATAGCAATTTTATTTATTTTTTTAATTTTTTTTTCCAAAGAATGAAAACAAAAACCTTTCATCGTGTTCTTCTTAATTTCAATATTGAAAAAATAGACATCAAACGCATCGGTGCTTTATTTTATTTAGAAATTTACGTTTATATATATATATATATATTTGATGAAAGCGTGCATATATTTTAACCGATGTAGAAGCATTTCTCTTTATTTCCATGTCTAATGTTTACCTTAGTCAAAAATACATAAATAACGTCTCCATTAAATACAATTAAAATCCTTAGATTTTTCTCATTTGCCTTTTATGATGGTTCTTCAGTAGAATTTGAAACATTTCAATTATTGAGATTATCATATAATACTTATTGATGACTTTTATAGTGGCTTTTGAGTAGATTTTGAAACAACTGAATTATTGAGATTATCATGTGGTGCACTTGACACATTAATTATATTAAAGGGAGAATGGTCCTTAAAAATTATGCCAAATTAAGCTAAATAGTAATCTAAATAGCTAAATTATATTATGAAATGAGAAATTAAGAAAAAATAATTGAAAATGTACATTTGAGAGAAACGTAATTTTAAATATCTTTTAACGAAGCCCGTGCATCGCACGGGTTACACATTAGTTTTACAATAATAATTACAAAGTAAAACATCAAAATAAAAATAAAAAATTATTAAGGAAGCCGTTTAAGGAGACTATTGGAGATTCTCAAGTAGTATGTGTTCCAACAATACTTCCTCAATAATTTTTTAGTATTATTTTGATGTTTTACTTTGTAATTATTATTGTAAAACAAATTACTTAATGGATAATAAATGTCGATGGGATTTAAAAATTAATCATCTTGTGTTTTTCAAAAAATAAAATAAATTTAAATATGTGGAGCCCACTTAAGGGGGTTGAAGCCACCCTTTAATTAAGGGAGTGAACTCCACCAAAACACATTTAAGGGAGCCTCTAAGGGATCTGTTGGAGCTGTAAAAATACAACATCTCCCTTAATTAAGCTAAGGGGTGTCTCCGAGGGAAACTGTTGGAGATACTTTTAGTACATGAATTCATTTTAGGGCGCGTTTACTAATTGGGAATGGGTGGAATTGGAATCAAGTTCCACTGGAAAGGGAATGGAAGGGAATCGGAATTAAGTTGCTAAATTCTATTACTGTGTTTACTAACTTTTAAAGAATTAGAAATGTAATTAAATTATACAAAGTTGATTACAAAAATACCCTTGTATACAAAAAAATAAACTTATATATACACATATGGGAGATGTATAACTGTATAAGTACAACTAATAAATAAAATAAAGTTTTTATATATAAAAAAAAAAAAATCAAAGCAAAAGCAGCAAGACTTTGTGTTGGTTCACATTTATTTTATTTGCCGCACTTTTTTTTTTTTTTTTTCAAACTATCTTTTATATATATATATATATATATATATAATTCACAATTCATATATATATATAATCAAGTCGGTAGTTCACATATTATTTTATACTTGACGTTTCATTTTTTGTTTTTTTGAAATACTTTACGGTTCATTTTTTTTTTTTCTAAAATACTTTGCAGTTCATTTATATATATATATTTTATAAAAAAAAAATTAAGTGAGGATATTTTAGTAAAAAGACATGAATTCCCTAATCAATCAAGAATGAGAACTTGATTCCCAGGGTGAGTGGGGGGAATTAAGTTCCTTTTCATTTAGGAATTTAATTCCTAATATTTGTGTGGGGTCCATGGAACTTAATTCCCTACAAATTTAGTAAACACAAGAATTTCAAAATCAGAAACTTAATTTCCTATCCCAAGAATGATTCCTGATTAGTAAACACGTCCTTAGTTTAATTGATGATCTCATTTGCATTAATTCTACTAAAGTTGGCTATGAAGATCAAGAGAATCCCACACCCACGTTATTGGCAGAAAATGGTTCGTTTATAGATGAAGAGCCAACATGGCAGAAGGCTTGGAAGAAAATGGGCCCCATTTCTTCACATGAATGATGAAAACAACACATTATGTGTAGCTTCTGCTGTCGGCCACTAGTTGAGAAAAGCAGCTGGTATGGATTAAAGAAAATGAGGGAAAAACTTAAGTGGGACGGTTTCATTAACATTTAGTGCGACTATCCAATACAATTGTGCATACGATAATTTTAAATTATAGTTTTATATTTTCAATTTAAATGATACGCTTGCATCGAACAGACCGTACAAACAAATTTTTCTCAAAGAAAAGAGACTGATTCAGTTTTCTGGTTCTTTCTCGTATTGTACTTTGTTACTTTATTTTTTATTTTTTTTATTAGAAGTAACAACAAGGTTACAACAATTGGAAATCAAATCCAGATGATACAAACTGATGGGACCGATCGAGATAGACATCGAGACACAGCCCATATAACAACTCTCGCACCAGGAAGAGATCACCCACACCAGGGGCGGCTCAAGGGCATCCGGGGCTTTAGGCGAAATTAGAAAACGAGGCCTTAGATGTATATGTCAACAAATATTAAATATACGGTAAAAACAGTTCATTTAAAATTAATTTTTCTTGCTTTTTGGAATGCAAAATTGTTTAGTTGATTTTGTTAAACTTTGTGTTGAACATTTGCAACAAAAACAATAGACTTTATCAAATTCTTTGGAATACACTAACCATCTTATATCATGTTTTTCTCCGTTGGGCAATTTTCTAATATAATGTGCGGCAGAGAAATGCCTACAATTTTCATCTTTTGGGAACATTATATTGTTCTCTCTAATTGGGCCTTTTTCTATCATTAATCTCTTTTCTTATTATCAATGTTATCCCAATTTCTAGGATCATAGATACTATCAGAGATAACTGTTTCTACATTAGTTTTATTTTCCCCTATATTTTTTTTCATGTTCTTCATTAGAGAGTGTGATGTTGCATGTTTTGTTATCACTTTGTTCAATGTTATCTATCAATTCACTTTGTTCAGTTGGATTAGATTGTTCAGCCATTAAATTTTCATTCGAGTTTGTATTTTTTTTTGCTACTTGTGACAAATTTATCAAGAGCCCCTTTTTGCGATTAAACTAATTTTTCTATTCTTCTCCTTTCTTTTCTTTTTTTTTTTTCAGTTTTTCATATCCGGATTTGTATTATCTAGTAGACATTTCTTATCTGTAATATCACTATATCATTATATCAGATTATCAAATATCAATTATCAATCATCAAAGCTTTAAAAAAAAACAAATAAGGTGAAAAGTAAATAAATAAAATGACAAAAATGAAAATTAAAGTAATAGAGTTTAGAACAATAAAACCTGGAACTCTATAAGGTTGGAATGTTGACAGAAAAAACTTTAGAAGATATAGTAGAGAATTTGATTGCAGCAGCAAGCAGCCGAGTTTGACAGAAAGAAGTAAAGAACTTAACAAGTTTAATTGTTTTATGATTTTTAGATTGAGCAAGTGGGCTCGATCTAGACCGTAGAGATAAGGAAGGCAGAAAGGCATGCTGCATGGGGGGACATGGGGTGTTGTAGGGGCCAGCTAAAAGGAATGGAATCGGTGTGAGGAAAGAAAAATATTAGATATTATTTTTTTTTATAATAAAAATGTGGGGCCTTGATGGCTTGTGGGGCCTTAGGCAACTGCCTTAGTTGCCTATAGGTCTAGCCGGCCCTGAGTCCCACACACAGGTGGAATATACACCCTCACAAAGAGGGACAAAGTACTTTGTTACTTTTATGAGTGAGCTAAGTGTATTGTTTCATCATGGGTGACATCGACAAATATCTGAAACTCAAAATTGCTTTCATTGGATATTCAGATTTCAATCACGCGTCTAAATTTTATGTCTATTCAAGATGTTCTAGATGGGTAGATTTAGATATTAAATCCTTCATTGAATTTCTTTGTTTTAAACATTTAAAAATTCTACCATGTTGTGACACGTGTGGCTTTCTACCAAATATTTTTTCTTGGCTTCTTGGACACAACTAACCCACGTGGAAGCATGCTTTTCCCTTGCTTCATGATTAAGTTAAACATGTTAAATATTACAACAACTCCCCTCTCTTATTTGCATATATATAGGTTGGTTTCGTTCGTAAATGTAATGTAAGAATAATGTATCTGAGAAATCAATAAAAGCAAATCTTGCTCTCTCTCTCTCTCTCTCTCTCTCTCTCTCTCTCTCTCGTATCTCTCATCTCAGGTTCTTCTTTATTTATTTCATCCCTTATATCTCTGATCTCATTTTATTCATTATTTATTTTAATATCAAATTTCTTTTTAAAATATTAAAATAATTTGGAATTTGAGGAAGGAAAAGAGACTCGAACAAATAATCTCGTGGTGTAGATGTAAATGACATAATCAATTTCATCATATCGTTTAATAATTGGATTAATTATAACAAGATATATGTATATATTTAACAATTATAAATAATTCTGAATTTGGAAAAAGAGACACAATATAAAATCACAATCTCAATAATATAGGTATGAGAGGTATATCACTAGAGATTATGATCTCGTTATTTTGAATCATTAATTTTTAGAATTGATTTGCTTTGCTAGCTCTTTTACTATTTCTTGAATCATTAGCTTAATTTTTTTTTACATAAAACTTGAATTTGAATTGGATGTTAATTTAATTAACTAATAATTATATTGATTTTTTTATACATTTAGACATATAATACAGTATTATTAAGAAATTGACCGAATAATAGGATGGTGTTGTGAATAAATAATAAATAAGAAAGAGAGATGAGAGAGAGAATAACTTTTATTGTATTGATATCAGAGAGCTCAAACAATTACAGTAGAAGATATATATATATATAGTCCCGATTTGGTCATTACGTATTGATATAACTTCATGATGATATTGAATGTGAACCACTAGTTTTGACAAATGAATATACACTTGAGTCAAAGTATGTAAAACTAGTGGCTCACATTCAATATCGTCATATATTTACATTAATACGCATTGACTTGAACACACATATATATATATATATATATATATATATTAGTCCCGTTCTCATGCGAACGTCCTGATATAACTTCATAAAGATATTGAATGTGAGCCACTGGTTTTGACAAGTGCATACACACTTCAGTCGAAACATGTAAAACTAGTGGCTCGCATTCAATATTTTCATGAAGTTATATCAGGACGTCAAAATTTGAAAAAAAAAAATATATATATATATATTTATAGGCATTCACTTGCTTAATGATGAAGTTACCAAGTGGATAAAGCAAGGTGATGCAAGTGGAGAGAGACAATGGAAAGCCATCCAAAGCCATCAAATTATAACATTCTTCCTTAGATTTCCACCACTAGTATTGTAATTTTTTAGGGAAAACCCAATGGGATAAAAATCTCGGTAACAATATATACAATGATCTTCTAGATCTTATGGTGTTAGACATTCTCAAAACTGTCTTGTTAAAAACCTTGTCAGGAAAACCCAGTGGGACAAAACCTGATCGAAGAGAAAAATAGTATAGTGCACATATATCCAAAATTAATGTTGTCTTCAAATTTTTACTCACATTTATACTTTGTTAGGAAAAAACTCAGTGGGATAAAAACCTCAGCAAATATATCCATTGATCTGTCGGATAGAAGTAATATTTATGATGATCTTTTGGATCAAGGTAACATATATACGATGATTAGCAATATCAAAGTAATATTTACAATGATCTTCTTAATCAAAACAACATATATACGATGATCTACTAGATCAATGTAATTTTTATGATGATCCTTATAGATCAAATGATATTTGGGTGTGCTTAGAGAGTTGCCTCATTAAAAACCTTATTAGGAAAACTCAATGGGGCAAAAACCTGATCGAAAGGAAAAAGAGCACAATGCATATATGCCCCAATATAATTAATATCCTTCATTTGATATGCTCCCCCTGAAAAAATTCTTTTGAGAATTGACACATACAGATGTTTATTTCATGAAATGAAATAACGTCGTAAATGATTGGAGTGAGTATAAGCAAAGACTTGCTTTATGGAGTAATATTCATATGGAATCTTTTAAGAATTTTTTCAACATATTCTAATTGATGGACAAATATTTCATTTGATATATACTCAATCTTCAGATCGAGATAATATTTTCTTTCTCATGTCTATCATTTTAAATTCATTTTATCAAATATTCAACATGGCAGAAAATGTGCCCAATTTCTTCACATAAAAACAACACAAGCATGTATGTGTAGCTTCTGTCGGCCACTAGTTGAGAAAAGTACCTGGCATGGATTATAGAAAATGAGGGAAAAACTTACGTGGGACGGTTTCATTAACATTTGGTGAGACCATCCAATACAATTGTGTATACGATAATTTTAAATTATAGTTTTATATTTTCAATTTAAATGATATGCTTGCATCGAATAGACCGTCCAGGCAAGTTTTTCTCAAAGAAATGAGACTAATTCGGTTTTCTGGTTCTTCCTCGTATCGTACTTTGTTACTTACGACTGATTCGGTTTTCTGGTAACAAACATTATATAGTATTTTTAGACAAATTTAGGGTTGAATGAGGGAATTCTTTTTATAGTATTGATTAGAAGAAGTAACAATGAATGTATTTGCTTGTACATATATTTCTTGCAATGAATTGAAGCACATGCTGGTAGTTATTAATGGAACTGAAGCCGGGCCTCCAAGGCTCCAATCATGAATGAAGATGATATTGCTGACAATTAATTACAGTTACTAATCTCTTTAAAAAAATAATAAAAAAATTACAATCACTAACCATTGATTAGCACCAAATTGCCAATCATTAGACACAATTATGTTAAAAATAGATAATTTGAAAGTGAGAATGGAGGGTTTTGATGAAATTGTTTTGAGTGCATGCGTGGTCAGTGAAGAATGATTATGATTTCATTTTTCAAGTTGCATGGTAAAGTGAAAACAACATGAGTACAATATTACATATATTGTATAAATAATAATTAATAAATAAACAGTCACTGAGCTCTGGGCCTGCCCGTAACACAAACATAATCATGATTAGCTACTTGTGATAATGGCATAATTAGAACCACATGAATAAATGAGTTTCGAAACATTCAAATCTTTGCATGCATGCATGGCTTTCTGTTGAGTAATCGGAGTACTTTGACAATTAAAAACTCTGTTTTACAATTGACTACAACACAACACTTGTATAAACTTTATACATTTAGGTGTCATTTATTTTTCCACTTAAAATTTAATGTGTCTGAATTGAACTCATTAAGTTTTATTTATTTATTTATTTTTATTGTTTTTATATAAGTTGTTAAACAACTTATAAATATAAAAAAATAACTTAAAAAATAAAACAAGAAATCTTAACTTTTAACTTAATTTCAAATCACTTGATTACAATTAAAATATTCACTTCCAAATCTATCCTCCCAAAGAAAATATATTTTTAAATTTATCCTAATTTGATATAGTGAAGAGATTTTTCTTTTAACATATTTATTATTTTAAACGGCTTTTAGAAAAAGAAAAAAAAAAAAAAAAAACCCTAATGTAAAATTTATGATTTTAAACGGTTTTTTTTAAAAAAAAAATATATATGCTTGATAGACATTTAGATGTGAGAAAAAAAAAATAATCATTCAGGTTCAAATTTCAGTCTCTATTCAATCTTCTACATAATTCAAGACTGTTCAATATTCAAACAGAAAGACAAATAACCCCTTACTAGCCTACCACTCACACACTCACTTGCAAACAATATTCCCTCACTTTCACTTAATCTCTTCGTCACAGTGCCACCCACTCAAGTGTTTCACTTGATTGCTTTTGGCTTTCAAGTTTCAACTCACTTTCTCTACTGCTTTCACTTGCACGACTCTAGATAAACAAAGCACCTATATTTATGCTTCTACTGTTCTATAAAGTCGGTTTGCAGCCTTCATTTCAGTCATCAAGAAGTTTCTACAATTCTCTCTTCGTCTCATGTTTGTTTCCGAAACTTCTGTAATGTTGGAGCTGCATCAATTATCCACAAACTTATTGAAGTTTCTAGATGATTCTGGAGAAGTTTGGTCATGCTTCATCAAGCAATCCAAAGCTCTTGAACTCTCTAGAAAATTCTGGAGAGTAAGTGTTGACTCTCACCACTTTCCATTTCCAACCAAATTGGTATAAAGAACAACTTCTTTTATATGGTAATTAAGCAATCCCAGTTTTTTTTTTTTTTTCCTTAACAAAATGGGGATTCAATTTAATTGATAATTATTTTTCTTGAAAAGAGAAAAGTCAATTTGTAAATTGACCAGTGTGTTTAATTTTTAAGAAGCAGAAAAACTGAAGAAGAGCGATGAGAAGAAAGAATTAGAGAAGTTTTAAGAAGAGTGAAACAGGAGAGATATTTTACTTAATTAATCGATAATTTTATTACTAGAGCTATTTATAAGCTTTTGTTAAGCAATAACAAGAAGTAAATGGACCACTAAACTAGAATATAGGAATTACAGCTATAATCACTTGCACCACTACTTCAAATAACTGAAAGGAAACAACCGAAAAGAAACTGCTAAATTGCTAATATAACCACAAAGCATGATGGGACTTGGAAACTAAAATAAAGTAAATAAAGAAAAACAGTAAGATAAATGACATGAGGAAATAATGCAATTGACTTGGTTGCGTTAAGTACATATGATGGACGTGGAGCTTTCAGAGTCCAGATAGACCTAGAGCTTTTTAGAGTACCATATATTTTTCCACAAGTTAAGAAGACAGCAGCACATGTGTAGCTTATGTACAACTGAAATTAATATGCAATCTATAGGAAATTAGATTAATTGGTGAATGTAGAAAAATTAATGAAATCATTTATATATATTCTCTCAAGTCTATCCAATATCTAAATTGATAAAAAATTAAAAAATTATATACAAGTCCTAAATCTGCACACTCGTATATAAACGCATGAAGTGCAGAATAATATTGTAAAAGAATGATCAATGAATTGAATAACAACTAAGAGCCACAATATTCTAACATATCAAAATGAAAAACTCCACAATGAAACACCATCGTCCCAGTTGATATGGTCATCATCTCCATTAATTGCGAGTGGAGGTGGAGAGAGTAACAAGCCTTCTGCCATGTTAGCAAGCAATCCAGGCATGTCAAACACCGCCTCTTCATCCATAAACGAACCATTTTCCGCCGATAAAGTCGTCTTCTCTTGATCTTCATAGCGAACTTGAATAGAATTAGAAGGCTTGGCAACATGGTTGTTTTCTTCATCGGAAACGTCTACTTGTACAACTACTTGATTTCGAGGCCTGAAAGCCTTGGCCGCCTCCGCTGCAGCCTTCCTTATATCCTTAGCGTCCTTGGAAGCCGGTATCGGCAGCCTCCCCCATGCAGAGTCGACGAAGTTGAGGCACGCAGATTTTCCTCTCAGCGCCAAAGCTGCCACGTCATGAGCCCTCGCTGCCATTTCCGGTGTAGGATAAGTACCTAGCCAAATACGTGTTTTCTTGTTCGGTTCACGCAATTCGCAAACCCATTTGTCGGTGTTCCTCCTCCTAACTCCTCTGTAAATCGGGTGGCGAGTCTCCTTGAACACTCTCCTCCCCGCCCGCTTCTTTGGACGGCTGGTCGCTAGCAAATACTCCTCGTCCGAATGAGAAGCTCTACTGGCGGTGCCAGCGTCCGACAAAGCTGTGTCTGACTTGAGCGAAAGAGGGTCTGATAGTTGACTAAACATGTCCATTGAAAGTTGAAATAATAAGATCGATCAAGTGAGAGAGTGATCCTTGAGTTTTGAGTTGTGAGTAGGATTGAAGTTTGAAGTTTGAAGTGTGAAGGTAGTTAAGAGAGTAGAGAGAGTGTTTGGTGTTATATAGCTTTTGGGTTTGGATATAAGCCACGTGGAAGAGAAGTGGACACGCACACACGGAAACTGACGGCTGTTGAGAATGAGATGGAGTCCCACGGTTCCAACACATGAAAGGAAATAGAAAGAAGATAACACTTGATGCATTATAGAACTAAAACGTAAAATACATTTTTAATTTTTTTTAAGTTCTATTTTTTTTCTGTGGGCCAGGTTGTTTCTTCACCTATGTTTAATATTTAATGCCAGTTTGGTATTGCTTTTGAGAAGTTAAAATCAACTTATTTTATAATTTTGACATAAAATAATATTTAGTAAAACTTCCAAAAGTGATTAATTGATAATCTGGCAAGTTTTGATAGTGATTTTGAGAAGTAAGCAGGGGGTTACTTTTTGAAAGTGATTATAGAATAATCTATTTCAGCATTTAATGAATCTTTTAAAATATCATTATTGTGGTAGCCAAAAATGGCCCAATGGCCCAATATGCTAAGGCCCAATCTTCGCGATACAAAATCCTACCCAGGCCCGCTGTGTTGGGTCGACCCAACATAGCTACCAACAGTATCTGACTTGTTTAAAATATTTACAAAGTTACTTGGTATCCGCAAGTAACTGCCCATTTGGGGAATGCTATCTACCTTTCCCATTTGCCTTCCCCATTTGCCTTTCCCACTTATTGCTTGACACGTGTACATTTTTTCATTTAATAAAAAGCTCTCACTTTTTGCTAAAAAGCTTGTTTACGTCTTTACCCCTGATAGCTACTTCTATCATGTCATTAATAAGGGGTAAAGACGTAAACAAGTTTTGTAACAAAAAGTGAGAGCTTTTTATTAAATGAAAAAGTGTACATGTGTCAAGCAATGAGTGGGAAAGGTAAATGAGAAAGGCAAATGGGAAAGGTAGATAGCATTCCCCTAAACTTTATACATTTAAGTGTCACCAAATGTTAATGAAACTGTCCCACGTAAGTTTTTCCCTCGTTATCTTTAATCCATGCCAGGTACTTTTCTCAACTAGTGGTCGACAGAAGAAGAAGAAGCTACACATATGTGCATGTGTTGTTTTCATGTGAAGAAATTGGGCCCATTTTCTGCCAAGCCTTCTGCATGTTGGCTCGTCATCCGTAAACGAACCATTTTTTGCCAATAACGTGGGATTCTCTTTAGTAGAATTAATGCAAATGAGGTAATCAATTAAATAAAAAGAAATTCACGTACTTAGAGCATCTCCAACAGTCCCCCCACCCCACAAATATCTAGTTTAATTAAGGGAGAAGTTATATTTTTATAGCTCCAAAGATCCATTAGAGGCTCCCTAAAATGTATTTTGGTGGAGTTCACTTTTTTAATTAAGGGGTGGCTTCAACCCCCTTAAGTGGGCTATACATATTTAAATTTATTTTATTTTTTGAAAAGCAAAAGATGATTAACTTTTAAATCCCATCAGCATTTATTATCCATTAAGTAATTTGTTTTACAATAATAATTACAAAGTAAAACATCAAAATAATAATAATAAATTATTAAATGAGTCATTTAAGGGAGTATTGTTTGAACACATACTGCTTGAGCTTATCCAACAATCTCCCTTAGAGACCCTCTTAAATAAGGGTGGATATTGTTGTGAGGGGCTATTAAGGCAGTACGTGTTACAACAATACTCCCTTAAATGGCTCACTTAATAATTTTTTTTTATTATTATTTTGTTTTACTTTGTAATTATTATTGTAAAACAAATTACTCATTGGATAATAGATGGTATTAGGATTTAAAAGTTGAATATCTTGTGCTTTTCTAAAAATAAAATAAATTTAAATATGTTGAGCCAATTTAAGGGGGTTGAAGCCACTCCTTAATTAAGAGAGTGAGCTCCACCAAAACACATTTAAGGGAGCCGTTAAGAGATCACCCTCAATTAAGTAGTTAAGGGAGGTCTCCAAATGAGACTATTGGAGATGCTCAAATTAGGGGCAAAATTATGGGGGGGGGGGGGGCGGCGGCGTGGGGCGCATGGCACCCCAAACAAAATTTACGTTTCTAGAAGTTTAAATTCAAGCATGTGATTTTATATAATACTGCAGTTAATTTCTTTTTATTCCGGTTTTTCACCTAAGCAATTTCATTCTTACTAGTTGTTGACGGTGATTTTTCGATGGTCAACCGGTCAACGATTTAGGTTGGTGAAACCTGAAGATAAACGTAATGAAAGTAGAAAAATAAAAGATGAGCAAGTATAACACATATTTTACGTGGTAAAACCCCAAGGCGGGGAAACATCCACGGTGCCGGTGACGGCGAGAACTGATCCACTATGAATATATGGATTACACACTCAATACTCGCTTTCTCTCAAATAATTGCTTATGATCATCCCCCCGATATAATGAATACATTGATGTATTTATAGGGTTTGATCTAGGGTTGCCCTAGTTTCTGTCGTATAAAAGGTGGACTCATTAATTAGAGTCTTTGTAGGATTCTTGTAAAGTAGATAAATTAGGACCCATTTCCTATTTGGTGTGTATCCTTCTAGAAGCTTACAGTTCTTTCTTGATTAGACTTCTCTGGTACTGTAGAGGAAATAGGGATATTCCTTATTGGAATATTATCCTAAGATTCTGTATCTGTGCAGATCTCTTCCTGATATGGCCTATCTTGGTAAGGTTGTATTTCCCGTTTTTGGCTATGTACTGATTTTTGGCCGAGCAGACTTGGCCGAGTAGAATCTTGGCCGAGTGGAATCTTGGCCGAGTCGACTTCTAGTCGAGTGGAATGTTGGTCGAGTGGAATCTTGGCCGAGTAGACTTCTAGCCGAGTGGAATGTTGGTCGAGTAGAATCTTGGCCGAGTAGACTTCTAGCCGAGTGGAATGTTGGCCGAGTAGACTTGGCTAATTGAAACCCTTGGCCGAACAGGTCTTTAGCCAACCATATTCCATCTGCAGATGGCCCCTCATATGGTGATGTCATGCATTCATGTTGACCTTTTTGATAACGTCTCACATTTGACTTTTTATGACGTGGAATCACTATATTTCCGCATTACCCGCTATCTTTGCTGACGTGTCATGTTGACGAAAAAACCCCTATAACAATACCCCCTCAAATCTGCGAGATGAGTTCTTGGTGACTCATCGAAGGGGATTTGAATAATTCTCCTTTGATTTTTGTTGCTCGTCTTTAGCCTAAGTCCAAGTTACTACCCAGTTGATGTTTGAACAATTGTCGGACATTTGTTGAGCCTTTGGTTGCTCTTTAACTCCTCTTGTAATTTTTGCCTTGTATACTTCTGTGATGCCTCAGTGCGCACTTGCACTATATATATTTGGTATTTGGTGTACTTTGCATTTGGTTCTGGTCGCGCTCGATAAACTTCCTTGTCTCCTCAAGCATTGATTATTGAGATCTTTTTCGCTCACTTGGGCGAATGTGAGTCCCCTTTATAACTTTGTTCGGCTTTCCTCGGATCCTTTTTGTACTGCTGCTGCATATCTGATCTTTCTACTGTAATTCATCTTAAATAGGCATGAATTAGGTCTCCTTTTAGTTCCATAATCAACCTCCAATAAGGCTAATTCAATGCAACTTAAAGTAGGAAGTATAATCCTTCTAACTTTAGGAATTTTAATCCAATCTCGACTAATCCCAACATGGAAAGTTTAGGATCAACTAAAATTGAATTAAAGTGACTTTTAGACCTTTGTTAATCTTCCAAAACATGATAAATTCGTCTAAGACCTTCATTCTCGAATAGGCAGCCCACAATGCTTTATTTCTGAAATCCCGCGTAGAAATTCTAGGCTAACCTTTGGGTAGTAAAATAGTCATAACTCCTTCTAGAAAACTCGAAATCACAAACCGTAAAATTCTACGGAAAGCTAACTTCCGTATCTTTCCAACTATATAAGGCTTGAAACCCAGTTCCTTCTGAGATGATACAGTTTAATTCTTGAAGTTGACCCATCAGCAGATGCTACCCGTGTAGAAATTCTGGGCTGACCTTTGGGTAGTAAAATGGTCATAACTCCTTCTAGAAAACTCAAAATCACAAACCATAAAATTATACGGAAAGCTAACTTCTGTACCTTTCCAACCATATAAGGCTCAAAACCCAGTTCCTTCTGAGATGATACAGTTTAATTCTTGAAGTTGACCCATCAGCAGATGCTATTTTCACGGGTTTGCTCAAGAAATCTTCCAAATTGCTTCCAATTATCTTCTAGGACTTGAATAGCTGAGAATGCTTCTATCCAAAATATCTTTTCTTCTTGTCGTATCCTTTAAAGGCAAGTTCTGACGATCTTTTGAAGTTTTAGGGCTCAAGACAGCTTGAAGATGTCGAGGTTGAAGATCATAAGAGGAACTCATTAAGGTTTCCCTGAGCCGTGTCTTTCCTCACAAGCTGAGAAGAATACGGTATATGTCGTCGCTCTTGGCAAGGTAAGATGTCGCTCTATAGAGATCGTGCTTCAAAGCATCCACCCTCTGAGACCACTGCCATATATATATATACATGCTCATGGTGAGTTGGGGGCTTTTGTTCTCCAGGGGTTCATGTTGCTTGGAATCTATCCCCTAGCATCGTTGTTATTCTTGAGTTGATGCCGACGTGCAGGGTAGGAGCCACGCTTTTGGCACATTGTTTGGGTAGCCATTCTTTTCTTCTTTGGTTGAGTCATTCCAAGCGTTCGGCCTGGATGTTTCTTATCCATTTGAACTTTTTCTCGGCTTATCTTGTTTCGTAGGTTTGATTCTTCCTTTTGGCCGATCTTTCTTATAGACCGGTCTTCTTTTTGGCCGATCTTTCTTACAAATAGGTTATTATTTTTTTTTAAATACTTTCTAGCTAATACTCCTGGAAAAAGAAAGCACTTTATGTATATAAATACAATTTTGACTTATAACTTACTTGCATTCGACTTTGTTCATTATTGTCTCTTTTGCAATTGCTCATTGGCTTTTGTACTTCTTGCAAATTGTTCCAGGTGTTCGCTTATGGCTCAGGGAGTATTTATTTTACACCACGGGGGGTCCTGACTCACTGCATCTAAGTTTCCACCCACTTTCGAGGTTTTTACTTGATTTTTAGCAAGCCAAGCCAACCTCACCTCAAGGTGTTTGGCTCAGGTGGCCTAGATCTTGCGTTTGAAAGCTTCTTGACTGTTTTTTATGTGCACTTGCCCATTGGAGCTTTGTACCTGCATATTTTAAACTTAACAGATGAAATATAAGCGGAAAAATCTTTACCCCTTTCCACAAGGCCGGATCGTTGACAGTGTTTTATTCACACCCAGTCAGTTTTTGAGCTGACAGCGCTTTATTTGCACCTAGTCAGTTATTCTTTTCGATCAATTTGGTATACCTGCACACTCGTAAACGTGTAAATAATAAAAATATTTTGTTTTATTTTTACCCGAGTGTAACATTGGTTTCTTTGTTTAAGTTGAGTAACTTATTTAACCAAGTATCTCATTAACTGGCATTAAGTTTGAGTAATCCATTGGTTTTATTGGGTCAAGTTTTTGTTATACTTGATTGGTTTATCCAAGTATCTAGTTACCTTGGTCTGAACAAATATATTATCCTTAGTTTGGCTTCAAGAATGATCAAGTATCTCATTAAACTGGTCATCTTCAGACTGACCAAGTGTCTCATTAAACTGATCAGTTTTTCTTCAAGAATGATCAAGTATCTTATTAAACTGATCATTTCCAGAACGACCAAGTGTCTCATTAAACTGGTCAGTTTTACCCAAGTGTTACGTTGAGGCTCACCACAACCATACACTTAGGTCCCCTGCACAAGTCACCTAGGACGTCTCCTGGTTTTGTCTGCTACAGGGGTTTGCCGAATCGTTGGGGTAGTGTATACCGGCCAACATAACTGTGCATCTCACCAGACATATTCCGGCGGTGCCCCGAGCAGTTTTCCAGGTATCCTAGTGCCTCGGGTTTGCCTTTTCACTAAAGATACGTTCGTATCTGATTAGCTCGGCGGGCATGCTATTTCAGCTTCTCCGCCCCTCGGACACTATCCACTCGCTCTTCGCGGTTTCATGGCGCCCGAGTACTATCTTCGGGCTTTACACTCCAAAGATGACCCCTTCGGCCTATGTTAGTGAAGATTTTGGCCCCTTTGGCCTTTTTTTCTAATTTCTACATGCGCCGAGATAAAACTTGTTTTGCACGGATTGAGACTATCCTCAATTTCTGTACTCAAGTTTTCAGCTTGTCTCTCTGTCAGACACATGAGTAGCATTTGCACAAATATATATATTTTAATAATGTCGAACAAAAATAGTTGGATCCATGCACGTTATTGGTGATGGTTATTGTTCGGGATAGAATACCCATGGACTCTTAATGGATGTTTTGCATACAAAAACCATATAGCATGCTAATAAAACAAGTAGTATATATTTTCGCAAGTATATACGTGAGTTGTATTTATTATGTATGAAAGAAACATACAGCGATAGCATGTGTAAGTGGGGTGTAATACTAGAATAAATATACAAGCTACTTGTGTTGTGCATCATGTAAAATACTAGGATAAGTACACAGGCTACATGTGTTGTGCATCATGTAAAAAGTGCAGCAAAGAACTTTGATAAGCAAGGGTGACAAAAGTGTATCCCCACATTTTACCTCCTCGTCATCAACATGCGGTTATGAAATCCAAGACGATTTGATTTATAGGCCGAATAAAAAGTGACTAAGCGATAATTTATATTTTACCTCTAACTCCACTTGATGAGGTATCCGAAATTGGTTACCTTTTCATTCTGAGTCTCAAATCGCAAGTCGTTCTTTCCTTGTGCTTTTGTATAATACTATGTCTTATGTTTCCCTAGATCACTACAAGGAAGCAAACAAGACAATTCAATAATCAATACTAACTTGCGTAGTGGTCGCTAGTGTAGAGTTGTGATGTCTCGAATATCGTCAGACATTCCTTAGGGTGAACGATCCACTAGCTTTATTCTTGTACTCCAACTTTTGTTATGGTTCATCTTCTTTTCCATATACACATATCAGCCGAATCACCGGGATAGAGATGACTCCGCTAAAACTACTTTTGCAACTGCAATTTTTTTTGTGTTTTTTTACTATGCCGTGCTATGTTGTGCTACCCCCTAGCCCCCCAGCAGTTGTTAAAGTATGTTTCATTCGAACATAGGTGCTTTCAACATCGCGTCTTTTTTTTTTTTTTTTTAGTTTCCGCAGCAAGTGAAGCCTGTTTGTCAAGATGATATTTCAAGGCTGTCTCCATATAGGCTCTTTCTTATCTGATCCTTAGTAAAAAGGTATCTTAAATGGCTCAATCCCAACAATGCATAATGATCTCGCTAATCGCCTTCGGCATCTGACTTCTTTTTACCTTTGCTTGCTATATAAATCGTATGATGGCAAATATACCTACCTTTTATCATTGGATGCTCCCATCCTCAATATTTTCCTCAAGGTCTTCCTCCTAACATGTCCGCTCAAGAAGCTTTCCGGAAAGCAGCCTTATTTGAATCACCGAGGGATAGTCGGTTGTTGGTTGAAGTTTGAAGTGCGTCGAGATGGAGTTTGTTCCTACGCACAAGGGTAAAGCTCGATTTCTAAACCAAGGTTTTTACCTTGACTTCTAAACCAAGCATGCGAGTGAAATTTTCACATATAACAATAGTTACGTATATAAGAAGGCCAAATTAAATAAAAACAACTAACTCATATAAAACATCATTGATGATTAGTGTTTGAATTTTAGCATCCAAGAATATATGTTAGGGAAACATACAGAGGTAATATGTGAGTGCAATTTATTGAGAAGTACACAAATGTTATACAATATGTACAGTGTACTCGCGTGAAAATAATATATGAAGAAGTGAGTGAATATCTCAACACATATTGATCACAAAAACTCAACATTTCACACCTCACAATTTTGTTTTGATTTTTCTGTTTAGGCAAATCAAAATATTTGAGAGTGTTTAAACTTAACCAAATTCATGCTCATTTGATCTAAAGAACAAATTGGTCAACA
Source organism: Acer saccharum (assembly GCA_030490815.1). NCBI lineage: Eukaryota > Viridiplantae > Streptophyta > Magnoliopsida > Sapindales > Sapindaceae > Acer > Acer saccharum. Next base: position 9,282,647 of record CM059876.1, on the reverse strand, counting down.
TGATTCGCACAACAATAAAAATTATGTGACGTACCTATTGCTGGCTGAATTTGCTCGGTGATGTGTTTCCAAATCAAGGTGATTTACGCACCGCTTTAACACGAGTATATATTTTGATAGAAAAGCATACAATATGCAACTCATGATTTTAATAAATTAGCAGCAGGTTCTCAATATAAAAATAAGAACCACAATTTTCTACCAAGTTATTGACTGAGTTGCAAGATTATGTCAACAATAATTATTATTATTAATAATATAACATTTAAACAAAGATGTACCTTCAACTCCGACCGATTTCAACAATGTCGTTAAATGCTTTCGAAAGTGATTTTATCAAGATCACAGTCTTTGCCACTTACGAACCTGAAGTTTAGGCTTATTACTTTGGATCCTTTATTGTTGGATATGTCGGTAATGAAGAGCCGAGTGGACCCATTTTTCTTTATTAAGATATGTTGGATTAATGAAGGTAGTTGGCAATCTGAGGCCAATGCTACTCTTCCCTCTCCGATCGGGTCACCAAGGCTATATGGTCTCTCTTTTTTGAAACCTTTAAGCGCGTTGAGATGAAATTCAATTCCCGCGTGCAGAGGCAAGACTAGATTCCTGAGTTGGCACTTTCAACTTGTTTTCTATACCAAGTATGTGAGTAAAGTTCGCACAAGTAATAATAATCATGTATTTTAATGAGACCAAATAATCTCAACTCATACATGATACTATTAATGATTAGTGATTAGTGTCGAAATTTGACATCTGTATGATAGACAATATGCGCATAAGAGCCATAAAAGTTGCTAGACATAGTAATTAAGCATGCATTACATGTTTATAGACTTATGCGCACGTATTATGTATTGTATATGAGAAACATGCATAGATAACATGTGAACGCAATATAACATAAAGAGAATTACACAAAAGTTATGTGTGTTGTATATTTGTATGTGAAAGTATAACGATATGAAGAGACGGATATAATTTAATATATCTAGATTGCATATAATCAATGTCTCAAGCATACCAAATACTTCTAGTCACATTTTTCAACACTCATGCTTATTTGATTTAAAGAACAAATTGGTCGAACCCAATATCATTGAGCCCCAACCACTATCATGAAAATTTAAACATCAATAACGATGTCATATTTTGTTTGAAAAGTAACAAAACATTTTGACACGTACATGTTACATGCGTCTCCAAATCAATTGTGACTCATACACTGTTTTATCAGTAGGAATTTCTATAGAAAAACAAGGATTATATACTTATAGTTCTAGAGATTCCAATGCTAAATTCATAATATTCCAAACAGAAATAATCACTATGATACCCGTCTATATTATCGATTTAAGATGCAATATGATGCCAACGATAATAAATAACATAACGATTATGAGAAATCGTACCTTTTTATCTGAACGCTTTCGGTACTGCTTAAATGCTTTTGGAAGCATTTCTCACCAAGATCAAAATCTTGATCAATTTTATTAAATAACACTTGCTCGAAAGATATTAAAAAAAGACTATAATTACTCTCAAACATCGTAATATAACAAATCACAACACTATTAATAGCATGGAGTCAGCTTTTCCACAACATTTAAATGAACAACCCTTCACAAGTGAAAAAGCATTACACATGGATGGTGCATATAACAACTAGTGCGATTGCATCTAGGCTCCAACAGTGTTACTCACCTCATTATTATTTAACGAGTTAAATTAATGACACTGACAACCATGTAGTATTCGTAATGTATAGTTTGCCCAAAACAATTATATGCTAAATAAGGTATGTATGTCATGAGCTTGGTAATTTTTATTAGACAATAAATATTCAATCGTTTTTTATCAAGATCAAAGTCTCAAATAAACTCAATCGAATTATTGTTTGGTTAATCAAAGTATCATAAATATTAAACATCGATCAGTATGTTTTACTCTCATTAATCTAGAATAATAATAATGATGTTACATACTTGCTGCCGACTGAATCTATTCGGCAATGCACTCCCAAGTCAAGGCAATCCATGCAAATATTTTAATAGAAAAGCACAATATGCAACTTCTAATTTCAACAAATTAGGAGTGTATTCCTAGTATAAGATTTAAGCATCCTGATATTCTATACAGTTATTGATGCAAGACGATATCAATAATAATAATAATTAAGTGAAAACATACCCCCGAATCCGAATGATTTTATCAAGATCGAAGTCCTGATTAAATCTTGAATAATCATTATTTGGTTAGTTTTCACTTTTATTTATGTAACTATGCATATATTCCTTGTTTGCACAATGTAGATGAAATCATAAAATTAGACTGCAAATTGACTAACCTCAACCACTTACCGAACCTGGAGTAGTCGTTTCACCATTGGATCATTGATGAAGGGCCGAGTGGGCTCAGTTGAGAATTGACATTGGGTGTTTTATACCAAGAGGGGCTCGATTTCTAACACGTCAAGGTAAACTTTATGCTAAACTGTAACATTCCCGAAGTCGTCAAATATTTCTCGGGATGAATTGTGTTGAGACCCACATATCCTCAGAAAGATCTATACGTCTATTTTACAGCGAAATTCGCGGTTCATGATTCCATGCTCTCTGGAGAAAGTTGTCTCTATTTTAGCGTCTGGTGGTGAAGTTGGAAAATCCTCCGCGAATCACTTCCTTCAATGTTTCGGGGATCATAAAATATTCCATAGGTTGAACCAGATTGCGAACTTAATTTTTGAAAAGGTCCAGATGTCTAGTTTCTGATGGTTTTTACGGCTCGCGATTTCGACTTCTGTAGAGGGAGATATGCCTGTTTTAGTGTTCGATGGTCAGATCAGAAATCTGTGCGCGATCTGGTTTCTTCAATATTGAGGGAGCCACCAAATATTACTCAGATTGAACTAGGATCAGAACCATATATTTTTGGAAAGCCTTGGATGTCTAGTTTCCAATGGTTTTTACAGTTCGTGAATCCGACTTCTGTAGAGGGAGATATGCCCATTTTAGTGCGTATTGGTCAGCAATTCCGCGATTCTGGACAGCTCTCCTCTTTTCTTTTGTAAGCTGTCGAAATGCGAAAGCAATTCCTCGGACGGATTCTTGATACTTTGAAGCTCTGAGTATTGCTTTCACAATATTCTTCCTCTGGAATTGGTCACGGCTGCTGCTCCTGCTACGGGTTCTGTAGTTAATCCACTCCCTAGCACTTCCAATAGTCGTTTGTTGGGTGCTTCAACTGTTGGATCTACATCAGAGTTCCTTCTGTGGTCTGTTCATGAGGGTTTCTCGAAGTTGAGTTCTCCACCCCCTCCTTCTAGCGCCAATTGTTGACGGTGATTTTTCGATGGTCAACCGGTCAACGATTTAGGTTGGTGAAACCTGAAGATAAACGTAATGAAAGTAGAAAAATAAAACATGAGCAAGTATAACACATATTTTACGTGGTAAAACCCCAAAGCGGGGAAACATCCACGGTGCCGGTGACGGCGAGAAGTGATCCACTATGAATATAAGGATTATACACTCAATACTCGCTTTCTCTCAAATAATTGCTTATGATCATCCCCCTGATATAATGAATACATTGATGTATTTATAGGGTTTGATCTAGGGTTGCCCTAGTTTCTGTCGTATAAAAAGTGAACTCATTAATTAGAGTCTTCGTAGGATTCTTGTAGAGTAGATAAATTAGGACCCATTTCCTATTTGGTGTGTATCTTTCTTGAAGCTTACAGTTCTTTATTGATTAGACTTCTCTGGTACTGGAGAGGAAATAGAGATATTTCCTTATTGGAATATTATCCTAAGATTCCATATCTGTGCAGATCTCTTCCTGATATGGCCTATCTTGGTAAGGCTGTATTTCCCGTTTTTGGCTATATACTGATTTTTGGCCGAGTAGACTTGGCCGAGTAGAATCTTGGCCGAGCAAACTTGGCCGAGTAGACTTCTAGCCGAGTGGAATGTTGGCCGAGTAGAATCTTGGCCTAGTGGAATCTTGGCCGAGTAGACTTCTAGCCGAGTGGAATGTTGGCCGAGTAGACTTCTAGCCGAGTGGAATGTTGGCCGAGTAGAATCTTGGCCGAGTGGAATCTTGGCCAAGTAGACTTGGCTAATTGAAACCCTTGGCCGAACAGGTCTTTAGCCAACCATATTCCATCTGCAGATGGCCCCTCATATGGTGATGTCATGCATTCATGTTGACCCTTTTGATAACGTGTCTCACATTTGACTTTTTATGACAGTGAATCACTATATTTCCGCATTACCCGCTATCTTTGCTGACGTGTCATGATGACGAAAAAACCCCTATAACACTAGTGCAGTTAGATTCTTTTTATTCTTTAGTTCATTTATCTAAATAATTTCAGGAACGTGATTACTAATTAATAAATATTAATATATTTGTCTAGCGTTAATTTGAATAAACGATATAAGGTTGATCCAATGGTAAACTCCTCACACATACACCACGAGGTTACGAGTTTGAGTCCTCACCCTTCTAAAAAAAAAACCCTGAACTACTTTAAAAAAAAAAAAAAAAAAAAAAAAAATTGTATATCCCCCAAACCGAAATCCTGGCTTCGCCCCTGAAACCGTTTATTATTTTAAACGGCTTTTATTTTTAAAAAACAAATATGCCTGCTAGTACATTCAGATGTGAGAAAAAAAAAAAAAAAACATGTCATTTAGGTTCAGATTTTGGTCTCTATTCAATCTTCTAAATAATTCAACACCGTCCGGTATTCAAACAGAAATACAAATAACCCCTTACTTGCCTACCACTCACACACTCACTTGCACACAATATTCCCTCACTTTCACTTAATCTCTTCGCCACAGTGCCACCCACTCAAGTGTTTCACTTGATTGCTTTTGGCTTTCAAGTTTCAACTCACTTTCTCTACTGCTTTCACTTCCACGACTCTACATAAACAAAGCACCCATATTTATGCTTCTACTGTTCTACAAAGTCGGTTTGCAGCCTTCATTTCAGTCATCAAGAATTTTCTAGATTGTTGTGTTTGAAATCGGTTGAAGCTTCTACAATTCTCTCTTCGTCTCATGTCTGTTTCCGATACTTCTATAATGTTGGAGCTGCATCAATTCTCCACAAGCTTATTGAAGTTTCTAGATGATACTGGAGAAGTTTGGTCATGCTTCATCAAGCAACCAAAAACTTCTTGAACTCTCTAGAAAATTCTGGAGAGTAAGTGTTGACTCTCAACACCCATTTCCAACCAAATTTTCCCAAGAAACAAACATTACGGTATAAAGAACAACTTCTTTTATATGGTAATTAAGCAATCCCAGTTTTTTTTTTTTTTTTTTCCTTAACAAAATGGGATGCAATTTAATTGATAATTGTTTTTCTTGAAAAGAGAAAAGTCAATTTGTAGATTGACCAGTCTGTTTAATTTTTAAGAAGCAGAAAAACAGAAGGAGAGCGATGAGAAGAAAGAATTAGAGAAGTTTTAAGAAGAGTGAAACAGGGGAGATATTTTACTTAATTAATCGATAATTTTATTACCAAAGCTATAGAGCTATTTATAAGCTTCTGTTAAGTAATAACAAGAAGTAAATGGACCACTAAACTAGAATATAGGAATTATAGCTATAACCACTTGCACCACTACTTCAAATAACTGAAAGGAAACAACCAAAAAGAAATTGCTAAACTGCTAATATAACCATCAAGCATAATGGGACTTGGAAACTAAAATAAAGTAAATAAAGAAAAACAACAAAATGAAGATAAATGATATGAGGAAATAATGCAATTGACTTGGTCTCGTTAGGTACATATGATGGACCTGGAGCTTTCAAGTCCAGATAGACCTGGAGCTTTTTAGAGTACCATAAGTTAAGAAGACAGCAGCACATGTGTAGCTTATGTACAACTGAAATTAATATGCAATCTATAGGAAATTAGATTAATTGGCGAATGTAGAAAAATTAATGAAATCATTTATATATATATTCTCTCAAGTCTATCCAATATCTAAATTGATAAAAAATTAAAAAATTATATACAAGTCCTAAATCTGCACACTCATATATAAACGCATGAAGTGCAGAATAATATTGTAAAAGAATGATCAATGAATTGAATAACAACTAAGAGCCACAATATTCTAACATATCAAAATGAAAAACTCCACAATGAAACTCCATCGTCCCGGTTGATATGGTCATCATCTCCATTAATTGCGAGTGGAGGTGGAGAGAGTAACAAGCCTTCTGCCATGTTAGCAAGCAATCCAGGCATGTCAAACACCGCCTCTTCATCCATAAACGAACCATTTTCCGCCGATAAAGTCGTCTTCTCTTGATCTTCATAGCGAACTTGAATAGAATTAGAAGGCTTGGCAACATGGTTGTTTTCTTCATCGGAAACGTCTACTTGTACAACTACTTGATTTCGATGCCTGAAAGCCTTGGCCGCCTCCGCTGCAGCCTTCCTTATATCCTTAGCGTCCTTGGAAGCCGGTATTGGCAGCCTCCCCCATGCAGAGTCGGCGAAGTTGAGGCACGCAGATTTTCCTCTCAGCGCCAAAGCTGCCACGTCATGAGCCCTCGCTGCCATTTCCGGCGTAGGATAAGTACCTAGCCAAATACGTGTTTTCTTGTTCGGTTCACGCAATTCGCAAACCCATTTGTCGGTGTTCCTCCTCCTAACTCCTCTGTAAATCGGGTGGCGAGTCTCCTTGAACACTCTCCTCCCCGCCCGCTTCTTTGGACGGCTGGTCGCTAGCAAAAACTCCTCGTCCGAATGAGTAGCTCTACTGGCGGTGCTAGCGTCTGACAAAGTTGCGTCTGACTTGAACGACAGAGGGTCCGATAGTTGACTAAACATGTCCATTGAAAGTTGAAATAATAAGATCGAACAAGTGATCGAGTGAGTGATAGTGATCCTTGAGTTTTGAGTTGTGAGTAGTATTGAGTTGCTGTTTGGATTGAAGTTTGAAGTGTGAAGGTAGTTAAGAGAGTAGAGAGAGTGTTTGGTGTTATATAGCTTTTGGGTTTGGATATAAGCCACGTGGAACAGAAGTGGACACGCACACACGGAAACTGACGGCTGTTGAGAATGAGATGGAGTCCCACGGTTCCAACACATGAAAGGAAATAGAAAGAAGATAACACTTAATGCATTTTAACTGGTTTTCACTCTTTGACTTGCTGACCTGGTTACTATATAGTTTACAATGTGTGTGTTCAGACAAAGATATTTTTGATGTGGGCCCATTTTCTTCGCATGAAAACAACACGTGGATGTATCAAGTTTGTCTGTCGGCCACTTGGTTGAGAAAAGTATTTATTTATTTATTTATTTTTATTAGAAAAAATACTGATCCACAGATCCAGTTTTCTGGTTTCTCGGGTCGTACTTTGTTACTTATCTACGACGAGTGGAGAAAAACTTGCATAAGGGACCATCCATGAAAGTGTGTTGTTTATGTTGGGAGAATAAAAATATTTTTTAAAGTACTATGTGGTAAACTTTCATTGGACAATCTGTTTGACATATCAATGAAACTGTTCCATATAAGTTTTTCTCCATCGAGTTAGTTAAGTGTATTAAGTTATTGAGTGTTCCATCATGGGTGACAGATATTTGAAACTCAAAATTGTTTTCATCGGATTTCAACCACGTGTCTCAATTTTATGTTTAGATTTGGATATTAAATACCGGCCTTTTTTCAATTTATGCTTTCTTATAATCATTTACAAATTCAATCATTATTTTTTGTTAATGTTTAATTATTGAATTAATCATAACAATATATATTATTTATTTAACAATTATAAATAATTATAAATTTAGGAAATGAGACACCAATAGAATTCACAACCTCAATAATGTACGTATAAGTTATTATTATGTGTTGTTTTAAAAAAAAACAAGAATTCTTTCTTATTTTTTTTAATCACAATCTGATCAATAACGTATCGATTGATAAATATACATACATTAATGATATAATTTATTACTTTAATTTAATTAACTAATAATGATATATTGATATGGATGTTTTTAATATACTTTAGACATATAATTCTATATTATTAAGAAGTTGACAGAGTAATAAGGCAGAATATTCAAATTGTAAATGTGTTTTTAATACCACCATTGAATTGACTCACTTGGAAAAGACAGTAAACTGTAAAAGGAAAGTGCAAAATATGCTTTGAAGCGGTCTACACACTGGATATGTGGATAAGGTCAGGAGGACGGCGTCAACTCCAAAAAAGGCTTTCTACGTGTCACAATATTGAACACTTTTGTGGGTCTAATGGGCCCATGTTTGGACACCCCACAAATGTTATCTACACACCTGTTTTATAGTTAATAGTTTCTTTTTTTGTTCTTTTGTTTTTTTGTTCTTTTTGTTTTTAATATAACACCTTACACCTATGGTGTGCCACCGTGCCCTTTACGGCTCTACCACCCAATACATTCGTCTAATTCAACTGTCCCACTGCTGCTCGAATGCATCGGGATGCATCCCATCGGTCTGCCACTGTGCTATCTGCGGCTTTACCAACTGATACATTTGTCAAATTCAACTGCCCCACTGCTGCTCGAATGCAACGAGAAGCACCATACATTTCTATAGGTCTGCCACTGTGCCATCTGCGGCTTTTTTTTTTTTTTTTTTTTGATAATAGAGAACAAGATTATAGCAAGGAAAACGGAACCAAATGACTAGAGTCTAGCCAGAGACACTCCTGATTAGAGGAGAAGGCAACAGAGGCAAGATTTTGTGCCAAGGAGTTCCCCTTGGGAGGGATGGCTTGACACAAACTAACACCCACCTCAGTAAAAAGAGCCTTAATATCATTTACAATGAAAGAAAGATCACCTAAGCTAACCTTGGCGCTATTAAGAACAGCAGCCACAGAACCCGAAGAAACCTCTACCACCGAGATGAGAAGCTGATGAAATTTTTCCAGTAAAAGACCCTCCCTCAAAGCCATTAGAGACCCTGCTTCAGCAGAAAAAGACCCAACCAGTTGACACGAACGAGCCGCAATAACCTTCCCTCTCACATCCCTAATAGCTGTCCCCACACCCAAGCAGTCAGAATTTCTTCTAAAAGCAACCCCAGAATTCAGTTTAAGAAGACCTGGGGGGGGAGCCACCCACTCAGAATTAGAGGGGAGGGGCGAAAGCAGCGGAATAGGAGATAAGGCCTGCTGCGAATCCCTGAACTCCTCCAGCAGACCCAACGCCCCACTCAAAACCATATCACTGGACTTACCTTTACCACTGCTCAAAACAGAATTGCGATTCTCCCAAATTGCCCAAATTAGCATACACAAAAGAGAAAGCCCTTCCCTTTTCACATGGCTAGCTAGAGAAGCCACAATTTCCACAACCGGCAAATCTTTCAACCTACTGAGAGCAGAAGAGAAAGGGGACTCACTCCAAATAGCTCTAGCAGTCTTACAACCAAACAGCGCATGACTGGAAGACTCCATATGAGAGGCACACCTATTACACTTGGGGCTGTCAACCACTCTCCTCTTCCAAAGATTTTCCATAGAAGGGATAGCATCAACACAAGCCCTCCAAATAAAGACTCTCACCTTCGGGGGAATGTTAAGCTTCCAAAGAACCGACCACCATCTGCCAGAGTGAGAACAGTTAGAAGAAGAGGATTGGATATTTTGCGATAAGGCTAGCTTGTAGCCGCTGCTCACAGTGTACTCTCCCTTTTTCTCGTAATGCCAACAAAAAGAGTCCTTGCCTCCCCTGAAGCTGATTGGAATTGTGAGGACTGCCTCCTTGTCCACTGGAAGGAGAAACTAATTGAGCCTTTCCATATTCCAACCTTTTCTAGAGCTATCAATCAGATCAGAAACCCGACAGTCGATCCCTGGGTCAAAAGTGATTATCCGGAAAGAGCTAGGCCGAGGGATCCATTTATCTTTAAAGACCCGAATGCTAGAACCATCCCCCACAGTCCTTCGAATCCCCAACTCGAGCAGCTCTCTTCCCCACATCAGGCTGCGCCAAACATGGGAACATCCAGCTCTAACTTGAGCCGAGAGGAAGTCATCCTTACTGAAATACTTAGCTCTCAGAACCCTACTAGCCAGAGAATTAGGACATGAGAGAATCCTCCACGCCTGCTTCGCAAGCAGAGCTTGATTAAATAGAGCCAAATCCTTGAAGCCCAGACCCCCTAAAGATTTCGAAAGACAGAGCTTGTTCCAGCCGACCCAACTTATCTTCCGCTTCCCATCTTTTGATCCCCACCAAAACTTAGACATCATTGAACTGAGGTCCTTACAAATCCCTACTGGGATTCTGAACAAACCCATCGAGTAGGTGGGGATGGCTTGAGCTACAGCCTTGATAAGAATTTCCTTCCCACCAAAAGAGAATAAGTTTCCCTTCCACCCCCTCAGCTTGTTTCCAACCCTCTCTTTGACGCCACCCAGCATCTTAGTTTTGTTCCTGCCAATCATAGAGGGCAGCCCCAAATACTTGTCTTCAGACTCATTAGGATCAATATCTAGCAACTGATAAATTTCTCGTTTGATCTCTACCAGCACTTTTGGACTAAATGTGATTTTGGATTTTTTCAGATTGATCTGTTGGCCTGACCCCTTCTCGTAAATCTCTAAAATCCTTCGAATACTAAGGCAGCTGTCTCTGGATGCTTTGCTAAAAAGGATGCTATCGTCGGCGAAGAAAAGATGGCTGATCAGGGGGCTATCTCGACAACACCTCGACCCAAGCACTCTTCCATTTCTTTCAGAAGCTGTGATCAACCTTGATAGAGCCTCGGCACACAAGAGGAAGAGGTACGGTGATAGGGGGCATCCCTACCGTAAGCCTCTGGTCGGGGACACCGTGCAAACCGACCTCCCATTCAGCATAAAGGATAAGGAAGAGGTGGAAATACAATCCATCACAAGCTTGATCCACTGAATCGGGAACCCCATCTTTTTCATCACTTCCTCCAAGAAACTCCACTCGACTCTGTCATATGCCTTACTCATGTCGAGCTTTAGCGCCATTTGCCCTTTAACCTCAGACTTCTTTCGCCCCAGGGAATGGAGAGTTTCAAACGCCACAAGAACATTATCATAAATCTGTCTCCCTGGAACGAAAGCGGATTGAGAGGGGGAGATAATGTCAGGAAGAATGCCTTTCAATCTCGAAGCCATAGCCTTTGTAACTATCTTGTACACCACATTACAGAGTGAAATGGGCCTAAAATCCTTAATTTCTGAGGGGTTTTTAACTTTCGGAATCAAAACCACATTCGTCTCATTGAAGTCCCGAATAGAATCCTCCCCATTTAAAACTCGGAGACAGACTTTTGTGTATTCCCCCTTAATAATACCCCAAGATTTCTGAAAAAAGATGGCGTGGTAACCATCAGGGCCCGGAGCCTTTGTGGGGTTTAAACTGAAAACTGCCTCCTTAACATCGGCCTCTGTGAATCTGGCCGAGAGAATACTTTGCATTTCTGCCGAGAGATTCTGATTTATGGAAGCCGCAGCCCTTTGAGTGTCTAAGATGGAAGGATTTGAGGAATAAAATAGTGTAGAGAAGAAATCACTAACCACTCTAGTCAGACCAGCTTCAGACTCTTGTATCCTACCCTCAGAATCTAGAAGACTGACAATGAAATTCTTCTTCTGTCTGGCTGTTGCTCTAGCGTGAAAGTAGCTAGAGTTACGGTCACCTGATCGCAACCATTCAGCTCTGGACCGCTGTTTCCAGTAAATCTCCTCCCTCTCCAAAAGGCCTTCAACATCCCTTTCAAGACTTTTTATCGAGTTCATAGCTCCCGGCTTGTCACATCTGTTGTACAGGCATTCTATCTCTCTGTTCTTCTCCACAATTTTCTTACGGAGATTACCAAACCGAGAAAAACTCCACGAAGAAAGACATGCTGCGCACCCATCCAGTTTTGCCCTCAGATTACTAGCGGGGTCGACCCCTCCGAATCCACTCCAAGCCTTTCCCAGCATAGTCCTAAAATCTTCCTCCTTGAGCCAAAAAGGCTCAAACCGAAAACCTTTTCCACCCCTTTTGTGAAACGGAATGTCAGGTTGGCAATTCAGAAGAATCGGACGATGGTCCGAGCTGTTAAAGCCCAAGTGCGAAACAGTTGCACTTCCGAACAGATCCCTCCACTTCTCATTACCCAAGAACCTGTCTAGCCTTTCTTGAACATTTTCTTTCCCATCCCTCTTATTATTCCAGGTGAGTCTTGGACCAGTAAAGCCCAGGTCCACCAGATTACACTCATCAACCGCTTGCCTGAACCGAAACATACCAGCAAACGAGGCCTTTGACCCTCCAACTTTTTCCAACATGCTGAGAAGCTCGTTGAAGTCCCCACCACAAACCCAGGGCAGATTATCAATGTCCCTCAACCGCCTAAGAAGATTCCACGAAGATTGTCTTCTACTAGCCACCGGATCACCATAGAAGCCCGAAAAAACTCCATAGAGTCCCATTTTCCATCTGAACTCGGGCGTCAATGTGACCCACAGAAAACGATAACACTGAGATCTGTAAGCTATCCTTCCATAATAACATCAAGCCACTACTATTGCCATTGTTATCTACACAAAAACACCCATGGAACCCCAACTTGATTCTGATACTTTCTACTTTTATACTGTTACTCTTAGTTTCCGACAAGAAAATTAAATCAGGAGAATGATTTTTTTGCAACCTTGACAAGGCCGCGAATGTGCAGGGATTCCCCAAACCCCGCACATTCCAGCTAAGGCCTATCATTGTTCTCGACGGGCCTGGAATTCAGGCTCCACCGATATCACCATTTCTGAATCCGAGGTTGCAGACCTCCCTTTCTTACTCACCCTTTTCTCTGTCTCAGATGGGTCAAAAACCACCTTTCTTTTGCACGGTTGACCTTCTACCCAATCCTGCCTCAACCCAGATGAGTCTTGTTTTTCAGATGATCGAGAAAGCTGAGGGCTCTTTCCCAATTTTGGTTTAGGCGAATTCTTTCTGGCTGCAGGAGGGGACGGTTTTCCTTTAATGGTTTTCTGGATTGACATATTTGTGCCTAGAATTCTATGGATGGGGCTAGAAGTGATTCCTGTCCCTTGGTGATTTGTGCCCGCTCTTGCGGATCGTTTCCATTTTCTGTTAGCTTTCTTCTTCGGAGAAGGAGGTTGCATTTGCTTACCATTGTTTCCCAACCTTCCTAAAGGAATTTAGGAACTTTCTTGTCTTTCCGGATTGGGCCGGGCATCTCTTATAGCCAGAACAGGACCTGGACTGTTAACTGTTACTAACGCATTAGAGGAACTAGGGAGAGAGTCACTGTTTGGTTAGGTCATTTCTTTTGGAGGCCCCAGAATTCTCGGGCCTGGCCCATCAACCCACATCACATCTGCAATCTGAGGCCCAACCACCTTTTCTGCACTTAGGTTTAACTGAGGTTCTTCCCTAGTTGCTCGCTTCTCCGCCGCTCCTGTAGTGGCTGTTTCAACCTTCTGGGAAGCTTGTGATTCTAGGCGTAAGCTAACCGATCCGTCTCCCGTTGTATCACGAGAAGCCCCAATAGATTTCGACCTATCTGACGAACTGCCATACACAAAGGAACTGGTCCTAATCTTACTCTTCTCAATTATCGGAGCCTTCAACCAGGATCCAAATTTTGTCTGAGATCCATCCAAAGCCAATGTCCTTGCTACTTCGTCAACACATTCCTTTATACCGTGGCCAATTCTACCACACGCAAAACAGAAATCTGGTAGCTTCTCATATTTCAAACCCACCGTAAAGACTTCGTCCGCAAGACCAGATTTCAACTTTAGCCACCGTTTCAGCGGCTTCGAGATATCAATTCTGACTCTTACCCTCATGAATTTCCCCCAGCATTCCCTCGATTTGGCTGGGATGTCTAACACTTCTCCTAGCTGTTCCGCCAGCCATTTTGCCATCTTTCTGTTCATACACCCAATTGGAACATCATGAATTTGTATCCAAAAATCAGCTCTATTAAACCCTAAGTTTGAGATATTCCCCAGACCCAATGGTTTTTCTAGTGCTATCAGATTGTTGCCAAAATGCCAGGGACCTCTTTGCCAGACGCGATTCCGATCATCTCTATTGTCAAAATAGAACATGAACGTGTTATCCCTAACTAATTCAACCTCTACCTGACCGAAGAGACTCCAGATCTGCTCGATTAGCCCCTTAAAAGCATCTCTGTTAACCTTTTTTCCAGACAATACCTTTCCTACCAAACACTTCTCAACATCTTCTTTCCCATCTGTTCCTGATTCCTCGGCTATTTCCCGCACCACTTCATCTTCATCATCTATAGACAAATTTTTGTATAGATTTTCTATCTCTGAAGAAGCCATTCCACCGGGAGAAACCCCTTTCTTAAAACACTGACTTAGCACTTAAAAGATCAACACTAAAGAGAGACGAAAACTGAAACGACAATAAAACCTAAATAGAACTAAGCCCTGCTTCTAATCGGAGAAGACACTCTACCCAAGGGACAGACTACTTTCACACTTTCCCTCAAAAGAAGAGAGAGAAAGAGGAGAGATTAAAAATGATCTAGTTCTGGTTGTTGCTAGCTCTCTTAGTGTAGAGTGTAGAGTAGTGATAAGAAATCCATCTGCGGCTTTACCACCCAACACATTTGTCAAATTCAACTTTTCCACTGCTACTTGGATGCAGTGGGATGCACTATGCATACCTACTGTTATTCTTAGATGCCGGGCCGGCCCTGAGATTTTTGAGGCCCAAGGTGAACTATAGAAAATAAATTTATGGGCCCCTGATATTTTAAGTTGAGATTTTGTATCTTAATTATGAATTTTCGTAGCAAGATTTAAAAGAGTTTTGAAGAACCCTAATTTGATTTTTGATCTTTGATTTTTGATTTTTGTTTGATGTATGCTTCTTGTTGTCTGATAAGTGATATGAGTAGTGTTGTACTGTTGTTTTCCCGTTTTAGATATATAAAAGACAATTAGTGTTAGAATTAGGATTAGGATTCAACCCACGTTTGACTTGGTGAAAGAACTTGAGAATGATAATTGAGTTTTATAATTTGTGGACCTTTTTAAAAAAAAAAAAAAAATGTTCAGTGGGTCTATTTTAAACTCACTTATGAGTTTGTTAGTTTTAAAAAATTATATTTTTAATGGGCCTATTTTAAACTCACATTTATGGGTTTGTTAGTTTAAAATCATACATGAGTTATATCTGGAATCATTTTTTTTTTAACAATTTTGGGGCCCTAGGCGGTTGCCTCACTTGGCTCCCCCTATGGCTCCCCCTAGGGCCGGGCCTGCTTAGATGGCAGCATTAGAGTGAGGAAGCACCTAAGATCTTCTCCCTCTCCTGATATTAATCAACAAGCAAAAAAATATTAAATCTAATAATAAATCCTGCAAATTAAGGCAAAACTTCAACAATGATCCAGTATTGTAATTTCTCTTTTTATTAACTCAAAAGCTATAGATATTCAACAACTATTTCAATGGTTTTCCAAAATGTTAGTGAAGATACTGATTTCTCTTTATACTCGATCACCTACACCTGCATGATATTTTTTACAATTCAGTTTGGAAAAGTTTTGGTGTTACAGGATGGGAAGAGACAAGTTATGGTTAATGACAAATTTGGTGTACGTAAGTGTGATTAACGACCCAGCAACTAGCTAAACCCACACACAAAACACATGTCATACCTAATTGCAAAAACACATTTCTTTCCAAAAAAAATATAAAAAATTTCAAAAATACACGTTCACTGCTCTCTCAAGCCGGAACCTTCGAGTTGTTCCAAAGAGGCAAAACAGCCAGTTATATTAAATTTTCATGCAATAAGACCGTTGATTTGTTAAAGGGATATAGGAGGAGGAACCTCTCCTTTGAGCTTATTTGGGTCATGTTAAACCTATTGACGGTCGACTTGAAATTTCAGCTTCTGAATCTTGATTACGAAAAAGTTTGGGGAGTTAAGAAGGAAACTTCGATTTCATATTGGTCATGGGAATACAAGCAATGCCGTATTGAAGTGGGAACTGTGCTCTGTGGACAAAAGTATTTTGGAGCTCTCAAGGGAGGAATCGGAAGTCTGGAGTTTGGGGCCAAGCGATGAAAACTTAAAATTTATTGAACTAAAACGTAAAATACTTTTTTTTTTTTTAAGTTCTATTTTTTTCTGTGGGCCTGGCTGTTCTTCACCTATGTTTAATATTTAATGGGATGGTAGAACTTGCAATGACTGTTTTCATGCTTCCAGATTCCTGTGTCAACGGGATTACTTGTTTAATGTATTGACATGTTTTAAATGGTATCTAGTACCAAAACTCAAATTGTTTGTATCATAATCTTTTTTCTACATCAAACTCAGGGGCAAAGCCAGGATTTCGGTTTGAGGGATATACAATTTTTTTTTTAAAAGTAGTTCAAGGTTTTTTTTTTTTTTTTAAAAGGGTGAGGACTTAAACCTGTAATCTCGTGGTGTAAGTGTGAGGAGTTTACCATCTGATCAACCTTATATCGTTTATTCAAATTAACGCTAGACAAATATATTAATATTTATTAATTAGTAATCACGTTCCTGAAATTATTTAGATAAATGAACTGAAGAATAAAAAGAATCTAACTGCACTAGTAAGAATGAAATTGCTTAGGTGAAAAACCGGAATAAAAAGAAATTAACTGCAGTATTATATAAAATCACATGGTTGAATTTAAACTTCTAGAAACGTAAATTTTGTTTGGGGAGCCATGCGCCCACCCCCCCACCTGTCCCCGTAATTTTGCCCCTAATTTGAGCATCTCCAATAGTCTCATTTGGAGACCTCCCTTAACTTAATTGAGGGAGAAGCTGTATTTTTACAGCTCCATTAGGTCCCTTAACGGCTCCCTTAAATGTGTTTTGGTGGAGCTCACTCTCTTAATTAAGAAGTGGCTTCAACCCCCTTAAATTGGCTCCACATATTTAAATTTATTTTATTTTTAGAAAAGTACAAGATATTTAACTTTTAAATCCTAATACCATCTATTATCCAATGAGTAATTTGTTTTACAATAATAATTACAAAGTAAAACAAAATAATAATAATAAAAAATTATTAAGTGAGCCACTTAAGGGAGTATTGTTGTAACACGTACTGCCTTAATAGCCCCTCACAACAACATCCACACTTATTTAAGGGGGTCTCTAAGGGAGATTGTTGGATAAGCTCAAGCAGTATGTGTTCAAACAATACTCCTTTAAATGACTCATCTTATAATTTATTATTATTATTTTGATGTTTTACTTTCTAATTATTATTGTAAAACAAATTACTTAATGGATAATAAATGCTGATGGGATTTAAAAGTTAATCATCTTTTGCTTTTCAAAAAATAAAATAAATTTAAATATGTATAGCCCACTTAAGGGGGTTGAAGCCACCCTTTAATTAAGGAAGTGAACTCCACCAAAACACATTTGAGGGAGCCTCTAATGGATCTTTGGAGCTGCAAAAATACAACTTCTCCCTTAATTAAGCTAAGGAGAGTCTCCAAGAAAGACCGTTGGCGATGCTCTAAGTACGTGAATTTCTTTTTATTTAATTGATGATCTCATTTGCATTAATTCTACTAAAGTTGGCTGTTGGCTATGAAGATCAAGAGAATCCCACGTTATTGCCTATTGGCAGAAAATGGTTCGTTTACGGATGACGAGCCAACATGGTAGAAGGTTTGGCAGCAAATGGGCCCAATTTCTTCACATGAAAACAACACATGCACGCATGTGTAGCTTCTTCTGTCGGCCACTAGTTGAGAAAAGTACCTGGCATGGATTAAAGATAACGAGGGAAAAACTTACGTGGGACGGTTTCATTAATATTTGGTGAGACCGTCCAATACAATTGTGTATACAATAATTTTAAATTATAGTTCTATATTTTCATTTTAAATGATACGCTTACATCGATGAGACCGTATAGGCAAGTTTTTCTCAAAGATATGAGACTGATTCGGTTTTCTGGTTCTTCCTCGTATAATACTTAATTTGTTACTTACCGAGTGAGTCAAGTGTATCGTTACATCATGGGTGACATCGACAAATATCTGAAACTCAAAATTTGCTTTCATCGAATATTCGGATTTCAATCACGCGTCTCAATTTTATGTCTATTCAAGATGTTCTAGATGAGTAGATTTAGATATTAAATCCTTCATTGAATTTCTTTCTTTTAAACATTTAAAAATTCAACCATTAATTTTTGTTAATGCGTAATAATCAAATTTCTTTTTTAAAATATTAAAATAACTAGTTTTCCAACCCGAGCATTGCACGGGTTTGGTATTAAAAACTGTTTGCAAAACATTGTGTTGTTTATACCAAATTTTTTGATGCAAACATATTTAAACATAATGAACATATAGTTTTTACCTTAAGTTATCTAAGTCATGTTAACATTTGAATTTCATTATCTCATGAAACAAAAGAAAAATATTAAATTAAAAAAGATCACCGAATATTTCTCCATTGTATTTCAAAACCTATTTTTAATAATTTTTTTCTAGAAAAAAAAAAAAAAAAAAAAACACCTATCCACCAAAGTTGTAAAGTTGTGGAGAATAAAAGATGGTGTTTGTCATTTTGATGATCCAGGTCTTCAAATTCTCATCGAAATATATATTTTCCGAACTAAAAAATTACCTGTGAATTAATAAAAATTCAACAATCTGATTTCAAACTTCAAACCCATAAATACATACATTTCTAATCATTATTAAAAAAAACAAAAAAAAAAACAAACAAACAAACAAAGAGGGTTCAATGATTTACATTATAAGTTAATAACTAATTGATTAAGTAATACATACAGATATATGAACTCCATTATCGATACTTTACCTGGCTCTTGTCACCCACTCCCCTTAAGAAAGTATTAGAAAATACCTGCAAAATAGACATGAGAAAATTCAAAAATGTGATATCAAACTTCAAACCCATAAACATATATATTCTTAATCATTAATACAACAAAAATGAAAAGAAACAGAGAGGGTTCGATGTATATATAGAATATAGAGACCTTCCATTTTACTTCTATTATTTAGGTGGATCATTAATACTATCATACAATTAAATAAGTGGGTCATTAATTAGAAGGGGTTCAGTGGATAAATAAGATAGCATTTCATTTAACTTCGATTAAATATATATTAATACTATTAAAAAAAATAATTTACATGAATGAAGATATAGAGTTGCAACACTTGATATTATCTAATTAATATTTATCAAATTGTTTAATTTTATTAATCAATAAATAAGAAAATAGAAATAAAAAATTAATAATATTTAAAAGTAGAAAAAAAATAACTCTATTATGATGTAGCAATTAAATTCAAAGCTCTCTTACGCTGACATGTGACACTTTGAAACTCTATTGTTATATATATATGATTCAGGATTTGAGGAATGAGAAGAGACTCGAACACATAATCTCGTGGTGTGGGTGTAAATGACATAATCAATTTCATTATGTCGTTTAATAATTGGATTAATTATAACAAGATATATGTATATATTTAACAATTATAAATAATTCTAAATTTGGAAAAAGAGACACGATATAAAATCACAACCTCAATAATGTAGGTATGAGAGGTATATCATTAGAGATTATGATCTCATTATTTTGAATCGTTAATTTTTAGAGTTGATTTGCTTTGCTAGCTCTTTTACTATTTCTTGAATAATTATCTTAATTTTTTTTTACATAAAACTTGAATTTGAATTGGATGTTAATTTAATTAACTAATAATTATATTGATTTTTTTATTATTAAGAAATTGACCGAATAATAGGATGGTGTTGTAAATAAATAATAAACAAGAAAGAGAGATGAGAGAGAGACTAACTTTTATTGTATTGATATCAGAGAGCTCAAACAATTACAGCGGAAGATATGTATATAGTCCCGATCTGGTCAATACATATTGATATAACTTCATGGGGATATTGAATGTAAACCACTAGTTTTGACAAATGCATACACGCTTGAGTCAAAGTATGTAAAACTAGTGGCTCACATTCAATATCCTTATATATTTACATCAGTGCGCACTAACTTGAACATTTATATGTGTATATATATATTAGTCCCGTTCTCATACGGACGTCCTGATATAACTTCATGAGTATATTGAATGTGAGCCACTGGTTTTGACAAGTGCATACACATTTAAGTCAAAGCATGTAAAACTAATGACTCACATTCAATATCCTCATGAAGTTATATCAGGACGTCCTCATTTGAAAATTTATATATATATATATATACAGAAATTTTATTATCAATTCGAACTGACAAAAGTTATATCAGCTCCTTGCATGTGGGCCACTGGATTTAAATACTTTGACTAGGCTGTATGCACTTGTCAGTCAAAGTATTTAAATCCAATAACCCACATATAAGGAACTGATATAACTTTTGTCAATTCAAACTGATAATAGAAAGACTGTATATATATATATATATATTTATTTATTTATAGGCATTCACTTGCTTAATGATGAAGTTAACAAGTGGATAAAGCAAGGTGATGCAAGTGGAGAGAGACAATGGAAAGCCATCCAAAGCATCCAATTATAACATTCTTCCTTAGATTTCCACCACTAGTATTGTAATTTTTTAGAGAAAACTCAATGGGACAAAAACCTCGGTAACAATATATACAATAATCTTCTGGATTTTATGGTGTTGGACGTTCTCAAAAAAACCTCGGTAACAATATATACAATGATCTTCTGGATCTTATAGTGTTAGACATTCTCAAAACTGTCTCGTTAAAAACCTTGTCAAGAAAACCCAGTAGGACAAAATATAATCGAAGGGAAAAAGAGTATAGTGCACATATATCCAGAATTAATGTTGTCTTCAAATTTTTACTCACATTTTTATACTTTGTTTGGAAAAAACTCAATGGGATAAAAACCTCATCAAATATATCCATTGATCTGTCAGATAGAAGTAATATTTATGATGATATTTTGGATCAGGGTAACATATATACGATGATTAGCAATATCGAAGTAATATTTACAATGATTTTCTTGATTAAAACAACATATATACGATGATCTACTAGATCAATGTAATTTTTATGATGATCTTTATAGATCAAATGATTTTTAGGTGTGCTTAAAGAGTTGCCTCATTAAAAACCTTATCAGGAAAACCCAATAGGGCGAAAACCTGATCGAAAGAAAAAATAGTACAATGCACATATGACCCAATATAATTAATATCCTTCATTTGATATGCTACCCCTGAAAAAATTTCCTTTGAAGTAATCTTCTAGATTGCTAAACTGACATATACAGATGTTTATTTTATAAAATGAAATAACGTCATAAATGATTGGAGTGAGTATAAGCAAAGACTTGCTTTATAGAGTAATATCCACATAGAATCTTTTCAGAATCTTTTCAACATATTCTAATTGATGGACAAACATTTCATCTGATATATACTCAATCTTCAGGTCGAGATAATATTTTCTTTCTCATGTCTATCATTTCAAATTTATTTTATCAAATATTCAGCAGTTTTCAAGAGCTCTTAGTGAGCTCCAATTAAACTCATGTCATCAACATATGATGTGAATATAGAAAATCTGGATTCTGATTTATTTATGAAGACACATAGGTGTATAATATAATTATTATACCCTTATTTTATCAGATAATCATTGAGACGGTTATACCACATCCGTCCAGATTGTTTTTAATCAATATAAGGATTTTGTAGGTTCATCAAATATAGATTACGAGATTTCGTTTTATATGCTTATAGCATTTTAAATTCTTCAGGGATTATAAATATTTGCATTGAGTGAACCATATAAATAAATAATTACTACTTCTAGAAGACGTATTTCAAGCATTTTAAAGGCAACCAAATTTATCAAAAATTCTAAACATAATCGTATTCATCACTAATGAATACCAAGTTTCTATGAGAAAACTTATACTACGAGTCATGCCTCATATCTCACGATCTCGTTTTTCTCATTACATTTCCGTATAATGACCTATTAGTATCCAACTAGTTTGACATCTTCATATGTCTGGAGTACTATTGGTTTAAATATTTTATGTTTGGCTTATGAAGTAAATTCTTCTTGAATTGCTTCTTTTCATTTAGGTCAGTCATGCCTTTTGTCTACAATTATTGATATTATGAATATCTTGATTACTATTTATAATTTTAGTAGCTACTATGTATAAAAATACATCATCAATGATTGTTTCCTTAAGATTCCACATTTCTTCATATGATTTATAGAAATTTTCTCAATTTCTATATTCTTGTATCTCTATTGAGATTTTCAATTTCTATGATCGCCAGGCCTGACCCATATTTACATCATTACCTCAGTTTCACACGTAGGGGCTAACATGTTAGAGGGCTATAGCACGAGTCAGTTTTTTTTTTTTTTTAATTTTCTAAATGAGACAGGCACAGTCAAACCAATCAAACCTCATCTCACATCATATCATAACATCCCTCCTCTAGTCCCTTTAATTTCCGGTCCCACACTTTTTTTTTTTCTTTTTTACAAAACCCACAGTCCCACACATCTAATAAAATAACAATCAACCATCATTGATCTTGATTGAAGAAAAAAAATGCAGCCCCTGTTTTTACGCTTAGAGGACATTTTCTTAATTTTTAATAGGTTTTTATTTAACAAGTTAGGGTTTTGAGTTTGTTATTTTTAATTTTGACTTCATATTTTATTACTTCTAATGAAACACTGTTGATGAAATGAGGCTACTCTGATGGTAGAAGAGCCCGAAAATCTCCAATTGAATTTTTCGTAAGTCGGTGGGCACTGACAATGGTAGAGCGAAAAATAGTAGGTCGTGTTCTACGAGATCCTGTAAAAAATAAGAAGGTAGAATGGGGGGGGGGGGGGGGGGGGGGGGGGGGGGGGGGTCCCAATGGAGACTCTTCGGGGGGGTCCCATTAGAGACTCTTCAATGCTCGAGTTAAACAATTTATCAATAAATAAAATAATTTAAAATCAACAATTAAATTGAATAAAAGCTAAATCAAACCGTAAATAAAATTGGTCGAGCCCTAGGTGGTGTCATTAGGTTCGCTTGGGCTGAGCGTATAGTTGGGACGTAGAGCCCTTAATTTGAACGTTGCCATCACACTTGTAAAATATGGGTGGTGGTTGAATGAGCTTTCGTCGTGCTAGGCCAAGATATTTATTGAAGTGGAGTAGAGAATAAATAGTTTGTTGGTTAAAGTCTAATGGAGTCGACACATGTCGAGCAACAAATGTAGTGGCAAAGGTTGGTAGGTGGATGATTTGTAGTAGATGTGAATAATGGTCTACGTGAAATGTAGAGCAACCCATTGATCTTTGCATGAGTTGAGAATAGAGAATTGTGAGAGTGGGTTCAATTGGTCCCACCATTTCTTATTTTTGTCATTTTGTGTGAGTGGGAGTTGGTGGAGAGAAAAATAACATGCCCTGTTGGTGGAGAGAAAGATAACACGTATCCTTCGATAGAGGAGGGAGCCTCCTATTTATAACTGATGAGTGAAGACTCAGATCACGTAATCCCATCTATCTCAGTTTGAGATCATGGATTGAGATACTTGATTTGTTGAGATTTGAATTTGAACTGTTCAATTGAATGACTATCTTGACTTGCAGACTTGGTCTTTTCTGACTTGGTCATGGGCTGTAACTATTTGGATTTACGTTGGGCCTGTCTTCCATTGGGCCTCAATATTTGGGCTGTGCTATTTTTGGCTACCACAATAGTAAAATCTTTCATACATGCACCATAAGGTTATGAGTTTAAGTTCTCCACCTCAAAAATAAATAAATAAATAAATAAAATTATGTGATACTTAAAAAAAATGAAACAGTACCCAAATTTTGTAATTTTAGATATACTGATTAGTCAACTGATGGTGAGCTCTGTCTAAAAATTTTTATACTTTTTTTTTTTTTAAATGTTATTTTATCGAAAGTTTATGTAATTTGTTTAGTATATGCATCTTGAGGGATAAGGTTTGTTCTGTTTCCCTATATAAATGTATTTTCGTTTTTCGACTAATGAAATTTTCTCGTAAAAAATTGTGCTTTTGTTTTAGTCCACTCAAATCCTGGGTATACCCTTGGTCACATGTCAAAAAGTTTTGGTTGAGAATTTGCAAATCCCAGCCACCAAAGGAGGATAACTAGTTGTTCATAGTGGTGTCAGCATCCGGAGAAAGAGAAGGAGGGGACAGAATTTTGGAAGTGTTAGATCTCGGGACCCAATTATCTTTGTACACACGAATGGAGGTCCCATTCCCCACTTTCCATCTCATTCACTTGCTTAATGGTGAAGTTACCAAGTGGATAAAGCAAGTGATGCAAGTGGAGAGAGGCGCTGGAAAGCCATCCAATTATAACAGATGGAATATTTCAAATTGTAAATGAGTTATAATACCACCATTGACTCGCTTGTGCGAAAAAAACAGTAAAAGGAAAGTGCATGTTTACACACTGGAATACTGGATCAGGACGACGACGTCTTCTCCAAAATGGGCTCTCTACGTGTCATACAACAAATCTAAACTATTGATTCGTTTATTTGATACGTGTCTGGTCGATGAAAAGCAGAGACATTTATCTATTTTATTTTATTTTATTTCATTTTTGCAACGTGGGGAGTGTGATTAACTACCCAGCAACCCTCACACAAAACTTAGGTCATACACTAATTGCAAAAACACATTAGGGCCCCAAACCCGTCCAACCCAATTTATTTCGATAAAACCCCGACTCGTATGGGACGGGTTCCGTGGGGTCTGGTTTTTTAAATATCCCTAGGCTCGAGCCTCCCCTAGCTGTGAGCCTGTGAACAGGAGGTTGTTACGATCCTATATCCACTATTGATTAATTATGAGATTAGTCAATGGTATATAATTCATTGGGTACCCTCCTAGGATGGGTTCTATCCGGTGGGTTCGTATTAAGTGGTATCAAAACCTACAATACGCCGAGCAGTGAGTTCGTCACTGACAGAAATGATAGGTCGTTGTAGATGACGTTTGAACTTATTGAACACCCTCTACTTACAAACCGGTTTTGTAATTACACTAATTTCTAAACTACTAAATGAACCCCAATTTCACGTTGCGTACGTGAAACAGGCCCAACCTTTTTTTTTTTTTTTTCTCTTTCCTCAGTCGTACGTTCTCTACCGGAACTACTGTCATCCATCAAGGATTCTCCTTCTTGGGCGTCCTTGCTTCTTCTACGCCATACCTGCCTTTTCTCTGGAGACATCCACCACCGATTCGGCGTATTCTCTCTTTCCCTCTCTTCTTCTTACCACTTCTTTTTCTTTCTTGGGTTATTTTTATCATTGTATAAACTCTTTTGTTTAGGTGCCATGGAAATTTCGTTGCCGCTGGATAAGATATCTCTAGAATCAATAAGCAAGTGAGTATTGTCTTAACAAAATATTGCAATCTCTTAATAAATTTTTTGTTAATATAATGAAGTCATGCTAATTTTTGTTTGTAATCACAGAGACAAAGTTTATGTAGTTTTAGTGGTGACTGGAAGTTTCAATCCCCCCACTTTCATGCACCTACGTATGTTTGGTGAGTTTTTTCGCAATAACCTTTTAAGTTTTACCTATACCCTCTTCGTTTTCATAGCTAATTGTGATGAAATACTGAATTTTGTTATATGATAAATGATCTGACGAATTAAAGCTTAATGTTTTTGATGAATTTATATTACGGATTATGGTCAATTATTGTATGGAGTGAGTTATTGCTTATTTGGTTTCATACTTTCATTTAGCTGAATACCGAATACTACACTGGTAATTTAAGCATTTACTGATTAAGATTATGGATATTTATCCGTTTAGTTTCATTTCAAGAGTGCCTGAAAAACCACGTTGCTTAGTCAGCCCTAATCCCTCAGTTTTGATGAGTAAGCTTAATAATTGCTAGTGGCATAACAGGGCATGTTGACTATTAAAACTTTGAATTAAGTATCTTACTGTTGAAGTAAATGAATTATAATTTATAAAGCATGCTCTTGAGTTTGGATTTTAAATTTCTTTGTGGATCATGCATACCTTTCTACACTGAGAGATTTGGCAGTTGAATAAGTTAAAAGTCTGGAACTAAATAGTTTCATGATTGATGAAATTGGTCTCTTCTCCTACTAATATTGTATGAGTATTTGAATTGATCAATTCCACTTTTTTGCCTAGAGTTGGCAAGAGATGCACTGAATGCAGAGGACTATTGTGTTATTGGAGCCTATATGTCACCTGTTAATGATGCGTACAAGAAAAGGGTATGTGTTTTTTTTTTTTTTTTTTTTTTTTTCTGGAAACATATTGATATGTGCAATGCAAGTAGTGACGGATGCCTTCTATAGTGAAGATTGCATGCACGGTAGGAGGATTAGCAATGCTACCTTCTGTAATTACAGAACATATTTACGGATATGACTTTGTATTAGACAGTTTATTCTTCTTCGCTATAGTTTAGCTTTGATTCAAGTAACAAAGTGTTGATACTCAAATAAATATTATTAATGATCATGAGTAATAGTTTATCAATGCGTAAATGTGTAAGATAATTGCTTGAATCTGTTCCGCCTTAGCTATTTATAGGCTTTAGTTATACACATTTTCTGCCGACACTGAGTGGTTAAGGCATCCCTTCATTTCTGCAGTCAATATGAATATGGTTAGAAAACATTGACTTGTATGTTTATACAGGGACTTATATCTTCTGAACATCGAATACAGTTGTGTAACCTAGCGTGCAAGAGTTCCAAATTCATTATGGTTGATCCATGGGAGGTGCTTTATTCTCTCTCTTTCTGATATCTAAGCGATATTCATTCTGCACTACTTTGTTCTATTTAGATTTATTGCATGCTTGTCAATTTATTCGTTTGTCTCTCATCTTATCATGGATAAGTAGTTATGACACTAGTATTATGGTTTTGAAGTTGTGTCCCAGGCAAATCAGAATAGCTTTCAGCGCACTTTAACTGTTTTGTCTCGAATCAAGAAATCTTTGAGTGAGGATAGGCTGATTTCAAGGGGTAAGTTAGCTAATTTTTTCTTTGCTGTGTTGGTGATATTGAATCGGATGACAGTGATGCATCCTCGAAAATATTTGAACTTTTGTAACTGTTGATTTATACATGTAAACAAATAAAGGTGCATATGCATGCAAGCATACACATAAATTGAGCAGTTGTTTATACTGGGGTTTTTGTTGGAAATGATTTATCATTTTCAGGATTTATGTATTGGTTTTCCTTGCTTCTTGTAGAGTCCCTCAAGGTCATGCTTGTCTGCGGTTCAGATTTACTCCAATCTTTTGGTGTTCCTGGATTCTGGATTCCTGAGCAGGTAATTTGTTCTATTTCTCTATTCAGGTGCTTAAAAATATGGTGATGATTCTAATATTGAAAACATGAATGGAACTGTTCTTCTTCTTACATATATAGTGTTAAGACTTTTACAAAATGAATTCTTGTTAGTTCTTATTGTAATTTTTAACTATAAGCCTTGTAATTGTTTTTTCTTTAAAGGTGAGGGCTATATTCAGAGATTATGGTGTGGTTTGCATACGCAGAGAAGGACAAGATGTTGACAAGATTATTTCTGACAATGAAATTTTGAATGAAAATAGAGTAAGTAGACTTTTTTGATACTGTATTGTGTTATTTGATGTGCTTTTTAATTAGCATTCAAACTTCTATTTGGTGGTTTAATGTAGTATGGAGGTGCATTGGTTATATTTATTCTGAATTGCAAGGCTCATGACCGTGTCTTGAATCATCCAGACTGGACATTTGTATACGAAAAGTAGTACTGGTCTACATTTCTGAGTGTTGAATGTTTCACCATTCCGAATTCAAAATCCTGTCATGGCAAGAGATCGATGAGTGGCGTTTTGTTGAACGGTTAAGATCTTAACGTCCTTAACATGTTCATTTTCAGGACAACATCAAGGTTGTGGATGAGCTTGT
Source organism: Acer saccharum (assembly GCA_030490815.1). NCBI lineage: Eukaryota > Viridiplantae > Streptophyta > Magnoliopsida > Sapindales > Sapindaceae > Acer > Acer saccharum. Next base: position 9,254,553 of record CM059876.1, on the reverse strand, counting down.
ACCAAATCAAATTAGTTCAACAAGAATAAGGTGAGCAATATCTATTATTGAGAGAATATGTAGTGTGGCACTGTCTATGAACTGCCAAAATTGTCGCGCTTATGTATATTTCTTTCTTGCATTTCAGGGAATGCATTTCGAAAGGGTTGTCGATAAAATATCTGACTACTGATGAAGTGATTGATTATATCAGAGAAAATAGTTTGTACTTAAACTCAATTGAGAATTGAAATACTCTCACCTGGTTCCATATACTTGTTTCACTATTTTCTCCTTTTCTGTTCTGTGTATCAAAATCAAACATTTTCAGTTCAACTTCTGTACTTTGCTATAACTTGACCAACCAAAAAGAATAAGAACAAAGATATTGTAGGAAATCCATCAGTGGAACAAATAAGTTGAATGGTACATACATGTAACAGAAGAAACTTGTTTTAACTTCACAATTATACAAAAGCAGTTGCCGATTATAAAACACTATTCCTATCTTGCTCGGTATAGAGAATACTCAACCGCTGCCTATTATCAACATCAAAAATAATAATGAAGACTTATGCCCCCATGGAAATGGGAAAATCTGGAAATAATTCCAAAAATATTGAAACTTACATGGTTGTCTTCCCACGTTTATTATGAAAATCAAAAGACTCAAAATCAACATATCAGGGAGTAGAAGCATAGGAAGGAGCAGGTAGAAAGGGAAATGGTGCAACAGAGGCATATGCTACAGGTGGGCGTGCTTGTCTGCCAACGGTGGAACGCCTAACACTCTTCCTGTTAGAATTTCCACTTTCTTCGGCTATAGTTTCTGAGGACGAAGAGAGCTCAACAATCCTCTTTGTGTTTTCTTCAACAAGACCTTGCTGATTATCAGTGGCGAGACGATGAACCATGAGCCCAGACATAAATACAGGGAGATACAAGAGGCTGGCATGAAACATCTTTCTGGCTTTTTGAGTAGTCCGATCTTTGTAAAACGAAAATGCCGCAGCACTCATTGCCAAAGTGATGAGAGATGATTCAAGACAAAACCATCCAGAGGTCACCCCCCCTGCAAATTATATTATAAATGATGAAATGTGATCATTCTTGGTAGAAATTAATATATGTTTAATTCAGCTTCATAGTTAAATCAATTTTTCAGCAACCGTAGTTATTTCAAATAGATTGAACTATTGCATATTTTATTAGATTCTGTAATACAAAATCTTTGAAAAAATAAAAGGAACCTACAACAGCGAACCAAATAACCAAATTAAGAAAAATTGGAAGATTTTATGATTAAAGAAGTCTTTGTGTTTAGCAGACTGAGACTTACAATCACAGGCCAAGAATCCCAATGGGATCAGATACAGGCAATTCCTTAATGCCACCGAAGCAGTTCTTTGACCAGAAGCATCAGCAAGAGAGAGCATCCTATATCTGGAAAGGCAATGAATGATAGAAGTTGGAAATAAGAATCTACTGACTCTAAGATTTATATTTCGCAGTAGCTACATGTATTGTTTTATCCCTGAATAAATTATTTTTCCTAAAACAATTTAATATTGATAAGTATTGTCAGCAATACCAACACACCCATTGAGCTAACAACAATACCAACTTTAGAGTTTTACTTGATGATAAACTAAAATTGAAGGGTTGATGAGTATTTCATACATAGATACTTCAATTTTGAACAAAAATACATACCCTCCGGCAGCATAATCTTGGCGGCACAAGAATGCAAGAGCCATAAAATGGGGTATCTGCCAAAAATAGAGAGCTGCGGGGAGAATCATTCCATTGAGAGAAATTTGGCCTGATGCAGCAGTCCACCTGAGAATTCAGAACAGACTGAGAAGCATGAGCTTACATGGATGACAAGTGAGTTATGAGTTAATTTTAAAGCACGTAAACTTGAATTCAGGTTAAGAAGGAATGAAGGATCCTCAAAGTATCATATGCTATGAATATAAGTCATCGTGACCTCATTTATTAGACCAAAATAGAGTGTAACAACACTTTTTTAGTACTATTACAATATGCATGACTAGCTTCCCAACCGAAAGTTAAAAACTATCGAGCCATCACTCTTAGCATCAAGATGTCCAAAGAGAGTACTGAACTACAAATGAAACTAACTTTGACCTCATTAGAAGCAAGTAATTAGAGTTTCTAATTAGAAGCAGAAACTGGCAATATAAACTTCAAAATTTTGATTGGATCACACCCGTCTAACATCCTTAAATTTAGTTTTTGATTATTGTGAAAGAGAGAAGGAACTTAAAATAAGATTAAATTACCCAAGGAGAGGCGGAATAGCACCGACAACAGCTCCAACCCATGTATTGATTGGGTGGATTTGTTTCAATGGTGTGTATACAAACGCATAAAGAAAAAGATTTGAGGCTGCAAGTCCAGCTGTCAACATATTGGTCTGCAAAATCATGTCATCAAAGTTTCTTATTAGTCTCTCAGTATAATAGCATTTAAACATCTGGTGGAAGACAATGTGAAATAGAAATGGTAACAGACAAAAAGAAGTTTAGAGAATGTATTCACCCACGTTGTATGCCAACAAAGCAGTGCCAGCTAAACCAACAGAAGTTGCCCAGGTAGCAGCATGAGGTATAGAAATGCGGCCCGAAGGAAGTGGTCTTAGCATTGTTCGTTTCATTTTAGCATCGTTACTTATCTCAAATACCTGATAACCTAGAATAATCAATCAGTGGAAGAAGAAAGAAAGATACCAATGGAAGCACGACATAGTATGCTTAGGGTCAGTTTGGTATTGCTGTAACTTCTTAAATAATCACTGTCAGCTGTGCTGGAAGAATAATCAGCTGTGAAGTTAAGCAGGTAGGCATTTGACAAACCGTACTTTTTTAATTGCTGTGAGGTTTAAAAGTACTGTATATGCGTTTGGTAAGTTATGCTGTCAAACTGCTGTGACAGTATACAATGACCAAAATGGGTATAATATTGAAATACTTTCAATTTTGTACTTTATTCACTATTTAATCAATACATTTTATTTTAACAGTAAAATTAAATATCAAAGTATTTTATTATAAAATAAAGTAGATTTAAATATATAAAAAAGAAAGTTAAATTTATATCATTCATATGATATGATATTGATCTCTAATTTTATTTTTTATATATATATAATCTTTCAATAAATATATAGATATATATATATATATATACACGACTTTACTTATGTTAAAGAAATGGCAGTACAGTAACCTTTAATTATCTATCACCATCATTAAACTTTTAACAAAACCTACACTATCATCCTTGTTGCTTTTACATCCAGCAACATGAGAAACAACATCAGTTATCTTCATATTTACACTATTTTTGCAATTAGGACAAATTGACTGAGGAGTCTATGACACAGAAGAACAACAAGTAATACCTAGCCCTGTAAACCATTACAGATTTTAAATCAAAGAGCAAACAAGAGATTTCATTTCAAGATATTAGACCTTTGAGATTTAACCAACAAAAATATAGAATAAAATGTTAAGATGTCTCCAAACAATCATAGTAAAACATTTATAAAAATAAAATAAAAATAACAGTAGTGCATAGTAATAGAATATATATATATATATATATATATATATATATTGAAATAGCATTTTATTGCAAGAAGAAGAGCCCAACAACAGGGGCAACAATGACAGCAGGCAACAAACACAGCACAAGCACAAACAATGACAGAGGAATAACAAGACACAACCCCAAGCAACACCAAGAAACTGCAGATAGCAAAAGCAAGAAAAAACAAAAACAACGCTGCAACAACGACGGGCAATAGAATATATATATATATATTAGTTAAACAATGAACTATTCAAGCAAATAAAATAAATAAATAAACTGAAACAATCAAACCACAAACATGGACATTAATAAAATTAATATGTTAGGCTAAACATCAAATTGTTCATGAAAAAAAAATTGAATTTTTTTTTCAATTTTTTTTTTTTGAAACAATCAAACCTCACTCACGCCTGAGACATAATTGAAAGTGAATAAACAGTGCAGTAATGCATTCGTATTACACATGAACTTGTTTATTCAAACAAGATAAAATTATACATCAAATCTTTTAATTATTCAATTCAACATATAAATATAAATTTGACTTACTTGAGAAAGTTTATTGAGAAAGTGATGGAAAATCTTCAAACTCAAAGCAAAGTTTGTGTTATGAATGAAAAAAGAATGTTGAATTAAGTAGAAATTAGGGTTGTAAGATATTAGAATAGGAAAAAAAATAAAAGGACAAATCTGTCTTCAAGTTAAACTAATGAGGGCAATTTGGGTGTTTTAAAAGATTCATTAAATCTTAAAATTGATTATTTTATAATTGCTTTTGAAAAGTAACCCCCTACCTCCTTCTCAAAATCACTGCCAAATCAAGGTAGATTCTTAAATAATCAGTTTAGGAAGGTTTTACCAAACATTATTTTCTTCAAAAATTATGAAATAAGTTGATTTTAGCTTATTAAAATCAATACCAAACTGGCCCTTATACTGTAATATGCATATACATGAAAATTAAGTAAACACATCGGAAAATTATTCTTCCCTCATCTGTCTATCTGTTGTATTGAATTTGCTTATATGCAACACAGCAAAGAAATCGAAAACAGAAACCGCTCATAAAAAACTGGCCAAATCTTGTACAATTTGAATTCAGATCCCAATAAATTGTAACATAGATGTTAATAAAAAAGTATACTTTCAAATGAACAAATCGAAAAAATGAATTTATAAATACATTTAAGCAACTAGTAACAGATCAAAGATATGAAAATATATCATAAACCCAATTAAACAAAACACATGAAAAGAGTTGAGAACCTGATTTAAAGAATTGGCAGAGGCAGCAACCATCATGGTACCGGTACATGTCCAACAAAGTCCAGCTAAATCAATGGCATTACCACTCCCTAGTACATAACCAGTTCCTGAAGTTGCAACTACCAATAAACTGCATATACAATAATAATAATAATGCACAAATCTCCAATCAACAACTAAATCATGAATATCAATTTAATAAATGAATAATTGTCTTGAACAACAAAAATAATCCAAAATTAAAAGCAAACCTGAGGCGAGCTTTAGAGAGTTCCCAATAGCATCGGCCAAAATGACGACCCAATGACAATATATCAAAAGCTGAGGCGGGAGTGGCAGAAGCTCGAATCCCATCGGATACGTTGTTGAGAAACCCTAATTTGATTGATGAGGATGGAGTTTGAGAGTGAGAAAACAGCCGTGGGACGATGGAATTAGCAGTGAAGGCGGATATATAATTATTAGGGTTTGATAACAACAACTTGGAAGACTTCCTCAACATCATCTCCAACCTTGTCTGTAAACCCAGAAAGATGTGAATTTTCAAAGATCAGGGTAGTGTGCCATGGCAGAGATGTCCAACCAAAGTAAACAACTAAACTTGAGATTGATTCAGGTAAAAAGATAGAATGTGCTTACAAGAATAATTAACTTTTGAGTTTTGACCCCCACGAGTCCACGACGTAACTCAAATTCCCAAAAAATACCCTGCCAAAAAAAATGGATATATAAGATATTCAGATACATAAATCACAGCCTCACAGGTAAACACTAAAGCAACAAATCATTCCACAAAATGGAATTCTTAGATTTCAAACAGACCAAAGCAGGGAACCCAGATACAGAAACAGAGCAAGCCCCAGAAAGCACAACAGAGGGAACTCCAAGAGCCAACAAAGAGGAAAAGAAAACACAAAAAACCCCACCAAAACAAAACACCACAAGCGACCACGAATCAATTATTCAAATTTCAAACCCTAAAAACTCACCTCACGAATTGAAGATGACCACAAGCGAAGAAAGAGTTGTAACGGCGGGCCGGAAGATGGCGACAGCGAGGATCGGCAGAAGAAGTCGACGGCGGCGAGAGAAATCAATCGGCGACGAGCTGTTTGAGCCTTGGTGCAAGGTATCAACAGGACACTAACCAATTCCTCTTCTCGCTTTCAACACCTGGGAATCTTGGACAATGGGAGAGGGGCGGATCAACAAGAACTACTCTCTCAATGTCTGGTGGTGGAACTGGATTGAGGATATAACATTCTCGAACTCAGGGAGTGTTTCACCGTATGAGCTGTTTTGTGATTTTGTTAATGAACTGATTGAATTGTGATTTGAGTGTTTTTTTTTTTTTTTTTTTTTTTTTTTTTTTACCTTCAAAACGACGTAGTTTTGGGGTTTCAATTAAAAAACTAAGGGTTAATTGCAACAAAATACCCTGAGTTTTACCATTTAAGGCTTAATATTCAACAAATGATATTAATTGCTGCAGCCCCCAAACCGTTAGTCAAACTCCGTTAGAGATAATGGTTGACTGAATTTTTAAGGGTAAAATCGTCATTGTCCACATAAATAGAATAAAAACAAAGGAAAAAAAAAAAAAAAACATATGGAGCTTCAATCTGATCGATAAAGCAAACCTTTATATCTGATATAGTGCTTGTTTGGTTGAGTTTTCTACTGCCTCAAAAGGTCTACAAACCTATTTGAGATTTTTTTGAGTTGTTTGGTTGGGCTTTTAAGATTGTCTATTTTAAATTGAGTAGAGGTTAGTAGAGTTTAAACATCTACTAAGCAAAAGTTCATGGGGAGGTTCTTCTCCAAATAGATATTTTTAATAAAAAACTCTACCAACCAAACATATATGATTTTTTTTTTTTTTTTTCTTTCAAAAACTCTATTTCTAATAGATCTACTACAAGTAGATCTATTACCAGTAGAGGTTTTTTAAAAGCTCAACCAAACAAGCTCCTAGTTGAGCAAATCACTTATTCGATGGAGGAACAAGGTAGAGGTTGAAGACGTAAGATCAGAAGAAGATGGGTTCATCCAGAAGGAAGCAGAAGAGCCATAACCACCACGTGCTATGAATCTCGTCGGTGGCGACGGTGGAGAGGCAGATACCCACGAAATGACGGTTGAGATCAACCTAATTGCGAGCTCTGGAAGGCCGGGATCTGGCCAAGCGAGACTCGGCGGCTTCAACAAAGAACGACGAGCAACAGATATGTTCCTCAACTGGCTTCATGAGTAGATCTGGTGCGGTTCACATTCACATTTGAAGTGATTTTTTTTGTTGGAGTTTTAGATCTTTTTTCATGTCTTTCTTTGAAGATATTCTTCGATTTTCAATTATTTTTTTCCTAGATTGTGGAGAATCCCACCAAACGGAGGAATTTCTTTTTGAAGATTTTCTGGGTTGTGATGAATAATCTCAACTTCAACTTCCACTTTATCTCAACTTTATGTGTCTCAAAATCCATCTAATCATCTCCATAATTCTTTGTTTTAACTGGTGTATTTTGGTTTTATCCCCAAATCCACATAAATAAAATTTACTTTCCATTTTTTTTTTAACAAAACAAATAAATTAAAAAGTGCCAACACATCAACACATTCTTCAAAATAAAATCTCAACCCAGTAATTATCTTCCATGGCTTCTTTTTTGTTTGAAAAAACAAAGTTTTATTTTTTTGGATTGATTATTGAGTTGATAAAGATTGATTGTGGATTAATGGATTTATTTATACAAAGATAAAGTTTTGAAGGAATGATTAGGTGATGAAGTTAAAGAAGAGATGTTTGGGAGATGAAGTTGGGGTGATTCTTGGATGATGAAGAAGAAGTTGGGTGATGTTTGAGTGATGAAGATGGTTTTAAAAATCTGGGAAATTGGTGTTTGGGAAGTGATAAAATGAAAAGAAGTAAAGAATATGTGATAAAGATGGTTTTAAAAATCTAGGAAATTGGTGATTGGGAAGTGAGAAAATGAAAAGAAGTAAAGAATATAGAAAGAAGGGAGAGAGAGAGAGAGTTCTTTACAAGGGAAAGAGAGAGAGAGAGAGAATTTGGAAAAAACAAAAATTTGTAGATCATTAATGTTGATTTTAATTTTATTTTTTTTTATATTTTATTTCTTCAATTTCAAGGGTTTATTATAATTTTACTTATTATTTTATTATTTAATGGTTTAATGATTATCTTCAAAGTAAAGGGTAATTAGGATTTTTCAAACAAAGTATAAGGGTATTTTGACTTTTTGCACCCAAATGTTAGTCAACCGTTAAATGAGATAGAAGTTAATTGTGAACAAGGGGGTCTGCTGCAATTAAAGCCATTAGTTAAATATTGAGCTTTTTTGACAAAACTCAGGGTAAGTTAATGCAATTAACCCCAAAAATAAAATAAAATAAAGAAAATTGGTCAAAGTCGGATTGACCGACTAGTGGCATAGTCGGCGACTAGGCCACCTAGTCGATGATTAGGCGGATTTCCGCCTCGCTTGGCCGATTTTAGCCAAATCGGGGCGTTTGGTCACAGACAAGCGCCTAGGCGGGGACTAGTTGGCCCAAGTCAGAGATTTTTGCAACACTGATGATAATTGTTTCACCATGGATTTTTAGAATTTATGATAAAAAATAATAATAATTAAGGTTTAATTGCATAAACTTATCCCGTGTTTTGCCTTTGTAGCAAAATATTCAACAAATGCCTTTAATTACACGAATAACCCCCGCTGTTAGTGGTCAACGGTTGACTTGAAAAAAAAAAAACTAAAATGCCCCTAGTGTATATTTCATTATTTAATTTATTCAATAAAAAATTTAATTAAAAAATAATCGATCGACATTTTTCTCTTCCATTTAACATAATATTTATCAATCACAATTATTTTTTAAACCTAGAAACGAAAAAATGATTCAAATATTTATCAATCAAATCCCAATAATAATAATAATATAAAATCATCAATCAAATTCTTCTTCAATAAGTCCTATCTCACTTTGTCTGCAAATACACATCTCATTCCATAAACATTAAAGTCAACCATCAAATCTAATGATTGACCATTAACAACATGGGTTATTCGTGTAATTAAGGTCATTTGCTGAATATTTTACTACAAAGGCGAAATACAGGGTAAGTTTATACAATTAACCCTAAAATTAAAATAGGCCGATTACCAAATAATACCACTTTTTTGCTTTGACTAAATTTGTACCTATATATACATTTTTTTATGAGTAATGCTACATTGCCCAAATGATGTGGCAACACTCTAAGCCATTCATTTAATTCATGCAAATCTAATACAATTTAAATGAATAGCTCAGAGTGTTGCCACATCATTTGGGCACCAAATTTGGACAATGTAGCATTATTGTTTTTTATAAGTATGAAATGGAACTTTTAATTTTTCATAAATGATCAAATTAGTCCTTATCATGGTCAAGCAACCATATATTCAAAATTATGATTTTATCCCCATTTGAGTGAAAATGAGCTCAAAAAAGTACATCACAAAAACACACACAAACACAAGATGAAAATTGGAATACAATATAAATTGCAACACGTTATAAATAAAAATATGATAAATCAAAGATAATTTAAGGGGTTAAATCGTGAATAGTTAGACATTTACACTTACATAAATCGAAACCGTATTTCCTTTCTTTACTTAAATCCTAAATTTGTAGTTAAAATATATATATATAACAATGTTTATCACAATACAAACTGTACTTTTTTTTTTTTTGCTTTCCATATCATGCAAGTTTCAAATTATTATTTATTTGATGAATGTTTTCTACTTGAGTTTAACAAATTTGATTTTATAAATAAATAAATATATAAATATATATATATATATTAAAAAGTTGGTATAAGGTTATGTTCGATCAAATGATTATTATATTCATAAAGTTATTCATTTATATATATATATATATAAGTTTTTCATTCAAATTTTCTATGTTTTTCTACATTTAAAATATGAAAATAGACTTGTGTTTCAGGATTTTTTTTTAATATATAATATATATATATATATACTCTGAAATACTTTATGGTGACTCAAACTTGAGACATTACCGGACTGAATGAGCACCCTTCATGATAGAATCTGATAACATTTGTGTGTATGTTTGCTTGTAATATGTCGTCATTTGGCTATCAATGAGCACAAATGTTGTCTTCAATTCCATAATGGCTTGCTTGGTGCGACACATTGTATTGTATAAATTAGAAGTTTAAAATGTATTATAATAATACAATACAATATTTGGTTTGTTTTGCAGTATTCATTGTATTGTATTAGCTAATAAATTATTAGTTAATACAAAATAGAGATGTTGCATTAGTTAATAACTTAATATAGCCTAATACAATATAATACAAAATATCACCAAACACATGATTGTATAATAATAATATAGTCCAATCCAATACAATACAATATAATACAATACAATGTACCAAACGTGCCATAATGACAAGTTTGTTACAGTGTATTGTATTGTATTAAGCAATTAAAATATACTAAAATAATATAATATAGTATTTGGTGCAAACACTGTATTGTATTATTTTAGTATATTTTGTAAACACTGTATTGTATTATTTTAGTATATTTTAATTACATACCAAACATTGTATTGTATTATTTTAATGTATTTTAATTGCATAATACACAAACATCGTATTAGTTAATGCATATTATTTGGTGGTATTAGATTGTAATGTATTAGAAAAAACACTTTTCTTTTCTCGTTTTTTCTCAACAAATATGAAATATTGATGAAAATATGTGTTATGTTATTATTTTTTTTATATATAATTTTAAAATTATATTGGCAATGTTTATTTTATTTTATTTATAAAAATATTATTTATTTAAATTTTTGTATCAATGAAAATAAATATTTGTTGATTTTATATAAAAATATTTATTGATTTATTCATGGTAAGAATATTTTAAATGGATTATTAATTATTTTAAAAAATATTATATTTTTATAATATATAGAATACAATAAAGTCATATTGAAATAAATTAATACAATATAATACGATGCATTACCTAACATAGGTATGTATTAATGATAATACGGTCTAAAGCAATCACATATGGGGGTGACAATGGGCGGGTTGGGGTGGCGTGACCATCCTCGCCCCTGCCCCATTTATTTTTGAAACCCCATCCCCATATAAAAGCCCACAATATATGGAGCGGGGCAAGGAGTGGTGGGGTATGCTTTTCTCATTCCCACCCATTTACCCCATTCACCTTATTTAACCAATTTATCAAAATTATTTATTAAATAATAAATTATAACTCAATGAATATATAATATATAAAGTAATTCCAACAAATTTTAAAAATCATCTCATAAACATTAAAAATAAATATAAATCTCACAACTAAACAAATAAATTCAATAATTTTTTTAATATAACATTAAAAGAAAAAAAATTGTTTAATAAAAAAAAAAAATTATATTTTAAGCTGTGTGGGGCGGGTGGGGATTATAAAACCCATCCCCGCCCTATATATTATATTATATAGGGTATTTTTGACATTAAGTGGGGTTTATTTACAAATTAGTGATTTTTTAAAAAAATTGATGGGTGTGATTACAAAAGGGGTACAGATACAGTTTTTGAGGGGTGTCATTATCGCCACTCATTTTGTTATCTATAATCCAATACAACCTAATACAGTGTACCAAACGGGCTATAAAATGCTAAAACTAAGGTTAAAGAAACTTTTCCAATATTGGGCTGGGCCCAATCTCATGTTCATTGGATTTCACAATCCAGTTGGGTCATTTTAGTCCCACATTTTCGGAATGGCTTGGAAAATGGGCCATTACAGGCAAACCCATTTGACTTATATCTGTATCAGAATTTTAGTTCTCGTCTTTATAATCTTGAGCGGTGATATTTATGCCACTCTAAAATTGTATTTACATCTTAAATTATTTTTTTTTCTTTTTAAATTTCAACATTAACCTTAAATAAAATTATTAAAAAGATTAAATAAACTGTAAATACACCTCATATATCATATTAATACAACCTTTAATATTTTAAATATGTATAATATTTTTGTAAGAGTAATGTTAGGCTGTCCAAAATCATTCTCAAATGATATAACTAACGAGTTGAAGTTAACACATCATCCAATACATCATCTGATGATTAATGTGGTTGTTACAACTTTATTTGTCATATAATTTGGGCATGATTTTAAAAAAGCAGGATCTCACCTGATGATTAATGTGGTAGTTACAACTTTATTTGTCACATAATTTGGGCATGATTTTAAAAAAGCGGGATCTCACACTTAAAAGTTAGATGGGTAAGAGTGTAAGTCTATATCAACTTAAAATTTGATTTAAAGTTATAACTTCAACATTCATTCAATTCCTCTCAATACTCAATTCAATGGTGTGAAAGAGAAAATGAATTAATGGTAGACGATAACCTCGGATTGAATGAAGGGGTACTGTTTTATAAAAGAAATGAATGGATGTTGATGTCACATATTTAATTAATCAAAATTTTAAATTGGTATAATACAACCCTATAAATATACAATAGATTTCATTTACGGGATTTGGATTTGCACCAATACAAATTAGGATTCTGCACGAAAAAATGTATAAAAATATCGTAATTAATTTAAAATCACTAAAAAAAAAAAAAAAAACGGGGAGAATCTTGTGCCTAGTAATTTTTTTAATATATACATCGATTGATGGGTTGTTGTATATTCTTTGAGTGCATAATTGCATGATATGCCTAGTTGTCATGATATGTAAAGGAATTAGACCTAACACTTGCCATTTCCCATTATCTAATGTATTAGTCGTAACATACTTGATTTGGAGTTACTTTACTTGTAGCCTTATGGGGTAAAGTTGCTTTGCAAATTAACCAAAATTACTCCAAAGAAGAAAGAAACCCAAATTTTGAAGTTGAAAAGAATGAATAAGAGAATGAACTAAACTCACTTAGGTACATTTCTTAGGTTTTCACACATCTTGCTTACAATTATATACAGAGTTTTTGTGAATATCTCAAAATCTCAATTGTGTAAATGTGAAGAGTATATTATTAGGTCAATCCTTCTCGCCGGAATACCACTTTTCACTAATTAACAATACGATATACAAAATATTAGTTGTATTCTTAGGCTATAAAATAACCCAACAAAGCGATCAACCTAACCAAATCACTCCAATTTTATAACTAGGACGTTAGTTTGGCTATGAAAGTAATTTGAGTTGGATTGGGTTGCTAAATAGTAAGAGTGTTAGGTCTAATTCCTTTCGTGACATGAACTAGCTAGACATATATATCATGTAATTATGCACTCAAAGAATTTGCCACAATCGATGTAGAACGATAGCACTTTATAACTTTGTTCTGGACCCATGAGGTATAGTGACAATCACTTTAGAACTATAAAGTTAACAATTAATCTTATATATTGGGTTTTTTTTTATTGTAATCAATATAAATTAAATATTCTCTACTATGATGTGAAATTGTGAAAGAGATTTGGACTCAAAAGATTTTACTAGGTTGTTTTTTTTTTTAATTTTATATATATATATACAAAGATTTTACTAAGTTAGTAAAGTACTAATATAATAAATTAATTATTAACAGTAATTAAAAGAAAAAAAACAGAGTTTGTGACAGCGGTTTGAGTATCACATTTGCTCATTAAGTCGTAAATTGTGGAGACACCTCTCCTTTGTAGTGAGAATTACATTCTGGGACGTGTTTATAGCAACTGATCTCACCTAGCCCCGAAAGACGCCTCACCCAATCAGATCGTTAACCTAGTCTGTGTTAGATTTAAAAAACAATAAATTACATTATTATTAACTCCAGTGAAATAAAAATCAATAATATTCTCGATACGGGTTTTTCTACCTTGCTATTAACAGTGCAGTTATGTGAATCTCGATGGGTTTTGCTACCAGATATATTTTTTACATTTTGAAAGTGCCGATACCAAATATATGCCCAAATATCTCCAATATCTCGAGGGATACCCCAATATTTTAACGAAACTGATATTTATCTCGTTACTATTAACTAACAAACCCTAAAAAGCATAATGATTGGAATCATTAGGGAGACAAAACGTTGGTGGACCACTAATGCCGAGTTCGAGATCTACTATAGCGTTTTTCATCTGGGGCCCCTGCTGCTGTTGGTCATGGGATAATATAATTAAATAGCTTTCTTATAAGTAATTGAGACCAAAATTACTTATTACTTACATAAAATTGTGTCAACCACGTTGGATGCTTGTTCCCTCTTCTCTTCTCAGATAAAATTTTCTGTGCACCTGAGCGGTAAACTTGACATGTAAATATGTGACATATGACATATGACATATGTGTTATATATATATATATATATGACACTACCACATATCACATATTTGGTGGGTGGTCAGTGCACCACTCAACATTAGACCGAAGATTTTATTTGGAAAGAGAATGAGATAAACATACAATACGGTTGACTCCATTTTATAACACATGTCATATGTTACATATTAGATGATCGGGTGGACCACTCAACTTTTATCCTCTTAATATACAGTCTCTCAAACCACACATTTTCTCTAGTAGGTGGTATTAGGTGATTGAGTACTGCCATAGTTACCGATCAAAAGGGGATAGTTTTTTTTCTTTTAAGTGATAAAAAGTTTCAACTTTCAACAAGGACAGCTCTTTCTACACTTGAAAAGCATTTATAAACACCACTTAATATTAAATTATTTTGTATAGGTAAAAGTAAACAGTACATATGCACTCGAACATCTATTTAGTTGTTGGAGGCCATTCCATCCCCGGCTCCAATAATAATAATAATAATAATAATAATCTGCTGAAGATGTCTGTGTATGAGAGAGAGAGACTGGAGAGGGACAGATGAACAACCGAGGGAGGTAAAGAGTGGGGTTAGAGTGAGAAGAGAAAAGGAAAGAAAAAGAAGGAGATGTCGGCCATATAATATATATGCATGTCTAATGTCTTTTCTTTCATTCAAATTTCGGCTTCCCTTATTAGTCTATTTCTATTCAATTAAACAAAGCCACCCCCAATAACAACCACCTTTTCAACGTTTCAAGCCAAACCTGAAACACCCCCCTTTGGATTTTCATGACCGACTTCTGACAACTGACCACGACATGCACCGTTCAAATCATTGTATTCTTCACAATTTTTCCTACTACCTTCGTATGAGAAAATCTTCGGTGCACCGGGTACATGAATTGTGTGTTGCATCCGATCACTTAAATGTTCACACCTCGACAAGTGTCAGCTAAATAATAATAATAAATTTGATGGGATGAAAGAGAAAGAAATAAAATAATTATGAAAAAATATAAAAAGAAAACAAAAAAGCTGACACATGCCGAAGTGTCACCATCTGAGTGGTCGAGTGCAACACTTAGCTTATGCACCCGGTGCACTGAAGATTTTCTCCCTTCGTATAGGGTCAAAGATTGGGTTTTTTATTTTTTTTTATTTGTTGATTTATTACAATATTATTGTGAATTATTGTTAAAATTTTTACAAATTTTTGTTATAAATGGTTGAAAAGTTTTCTTATAATAAATTTCTTAAAGTTCACATATATATATATATTAACATTTTATTTTGATGTTATAGTAAATCTAATTAATAGGATATAATATGAGAAGTGATGATGATTTAGTGCAGAAAAAAAGAGGTAGAGGTGGTAGTCAACAGTTGACAATTGCTTGAAATCGCAGCTTGATTTGATGGGACTAGTAGTGGTTTTTGAAATGGAAATAGCAAATTAGCAGGGACCACTAGATATGACACTAGATGTTTGTCTCCTTAAAGAGGAGTAAATGTTAGTAGGCCTTCAATGGAACTCAAATCCTCCCCAACAAAATGTGTTGACACCACATCGGTTTTCAACCCATACATTCACAGTCACAATCACAATTTTTCTCTCTTTTTTACTCTTCCCCTGGATTTTTAAATTTTTATTCCACCATATCTCCTCATCATTTATGATCTTCAAGTTAATTAAGTAACTTTTATAGTAGTAATTCTTATAAAAATATATATACCATATGTTTAGAGATGTTTGTCACCTTGTAAAAGATGTTTTCTAATAATTACAAATATTATGTAATATTTATGAGAGTATATACATAAAGGACAAGGCAATTTGAATTACTCATAGGTATTTAAGATCTCCTAATAAAGCTAGATCTCATATATATATATATATAATCAAACCAAGCAAAAAATTGTTAAATTAAGCTTAAATGCGGGGCAAGGGTCTCTAGTTGATCGATATATATTAATATATTATTATTTAGCTTCAAAGGAAAAAAAAAAAAAAAAAAAGCAAAGTGTTTATTTATTTATTTTATATATATATATATATATATATATAATTTAATGTCCATGAATTATTAATTATTTTTTCTATGATCGACAAGATGAGGTTGGTTTGATAGTAAATCTCTCACACATGTACCACGAAGTTGTTGGTTCAAGTCTCGTACCCTCACCCCTCTAAAAAACACCGAATTTATGTAATAATTCAAAAAAAAAAATTGCCTATGATCATTATTATATATATATATATTAATATATATAAAGAAAAATAATCCTTCTAAAGCAAGTAATACAATAATGAAAATACACATAAGCAGTGGGCCAGTGGGGGAATTATTATTATTATTTTTTGACCATATCTATTATTCCGGGACCATGTATTTTTTTGAAAGCTTTCGTCATTGATAGGATTCGAGCCGCTAACCTAGAAGGCCAATGGGGGAATTTGCTTATACATTTATAATAGAATAACTTAAAACTTTACACATTACAACTTACAAGAAATTAGGTTTTATAATGACTAAAAACCGTCGTAAATGTATATTTATTATTTTTCATTCAGTGAAATGTATACAATATGGTTTTTTTTTTTTTTTTTTTTTTTGAAATAGTAATACATTGATTAGAAGTAACAACAAGGTTACAACAACTGGAAATCAGGTCCAGATGATTACACAACTACTGGGACCGATCGAGATTTATACAACGAAGCACAGCCCAGATTACAACTCCCGCTAGGGGAGAGATCGCCCTCACACAGAAGGGAAGTACACCCCCACAAGGAGGAACAGCTACCTCCCACAACAAAATCCTCACGAAGAGGAACATCTACCACCCAGAAGGTGGACATAGAATAAAAGCTCAAGCTCGCGTAAACCTTGACACTCCGGTGGTGGAGGCCCCAAAGGACAGTCCATCGGCCGTTACGAGGACAAGAACAGTATACCGAAACAGGAGCAGAAATTCAAACATGAAACCCATAACAAACAAGAAAACCAAAATGAAAACCTATACAACCCCTCGAAGAAACGAGACCAAGACTGCCGGGAAAACATCCAACCCCGGTGAAGATCCGACTGGATCGAAGACCAGGAAGAGGAGCAGCACCGGTGAGCTCCGGCTGGAACGAAGAGCTGGAAGAGGATCGGCCCAACACGGAGAGCCTACTAGCGACGAAAGTCGACCGGACGAGCTCCCCCCACCGGCGAAGCAGACCAAGGAAGATCCCTAAAGGATCGGGCAGAAACCGCCGACAAAACAGAACGGAAAAAACCCCAGAAAAGCCACTCAGCGGAGGGGAAAACGGAGACCGTGCCGAGGGCGCCGAGAACAGCATCGCCGCCGACACCCACAGCCTCCATCGGGCGTCGGCAGCGGACAGGGGGAAGGGAAAGGGTTTGGTGAACAGGAAACTGGAGAGAGGAAAAAATATCTAAAAAATGGGTCCTTATTTTTCTTTTAATGTTTTGTATACAATATGGTTATATACCACATATATATGCTGTGCTTATCATGGAATGATGAATATGTATAAAATAGTATTATTAAATTGGTAATTGAAAATTGCTAATAGGGATGTAGTTTATCTAGTAGATAGACGAGTTTGGGGTTTGGATAAATGACTATTAGGTATATATGCTGTGCTTATCATGGAATGATGAATATGTATAAAATAGTATTATTAAATTGGTAATTGAAAATTGCTAATAGGGATGTAGTTTATCTGGTAGATAGACGAGTTTGGGGTTTGGATAAATGACTATTAGGTAGCGGCTCGAATCCTACCAATGGTAAAAGCTTTCAAAAAAAAAAATTTGGTCCCGGATTAATAACTATTATCATTAAAAAAAAATTGATAATTGAAATTTGAGAAAGAAAAAATGACTAAATGGGGGACACGTCAGACATGATTGCACCCACGACAATCGAACACTGGAAGCGTTTAATCAAGAGAGAAATTAATCAAAGCGTTTAATCAAAATTAATTATAATGACTCAAAATCCAATTCTTTGATCACTTTCAATCTTTCATCAAAACCTTTCAAAAAAAAAAAAAAAAAAAAAAAAAAAAAAAAAAAAAAAATCTTTCATCAAAAAGACATTGACATTTTAGTGGGCCATTTGGGCCCCCTAATGTTTGGAATCATAATATCAAATTCCAAAAAGAAGCAAATGGTTTACCTTAGTGACAGACATGATTAAAGAAACAAAATCTGCCTTGTCTACTTTGCTTCATATGAGAGCTATGCAAATTAATTTTGAAATTCCAAATGTTTGATCGGACATTTGTAATCAGTTTTTAAAAATTAATATATCACATTTTAGAGTTTTAAAATTAATTTAAACAATGAGAATGATTTTTCTATATACGTATAAAAAATAATTATATTTTCACTTAAATAAATGATTATAATTGAATTATGAATTTGTATTCAATTAATTTGGTATAAAATTATTGTGTATATATTACTTCAAATAAATAAATAAATCATTGTGTATATACATAAAGTACTATACTTTTGGTCTAAAATCACATAAACAATGACATATATGTATATATGTTTCTTCGGAAATTATTAGGTGCGAGAATCATACACGGTTTTTCACACAGGATCCAATCCACACAGGTGTAAAATGAAAAGAGAAAGAAAAGAAACCTAAAAGTTATATAAAAAATATAAATGAGGAAAAAAAAAAAAAAAACAAGAGAGAAAAGAGAGAAAAAACAATAAATTAGCAGAGAACATATTATGAGAATGAGAACAGGCACAAAAAGCACAACAAATATACTCAAGATTCATTATAAGCAGAAAACACAACACTTAATTTATAATGTCACAGCACTGCAGCCTTAATTTCAAAACTCTCTACGTGCTGAGAAATCACTGTATCATGATATAGTTCATATCTTTTCCTAGTTTTTATTTTTATTATATATAATATAGTCTACCTGAAGAGAAGTAAATATATGGATCTGCCATTTGATCATTTCCTAGTTGTGTCTAATTGTAATATATTTTTTTCTCTTCATTGAAGATGAAAATTTGATTATGGGGAGCTGCTAGCATTCATTATCAGAATTAGTAGCTCCAAAGACTTTCTCCATCAGAATTCTCCGGCGAGTCATCGGAGGGCGGTGATGAGTTCATTCTTGGAGGTGACACCAACATTCCCTCTGCCATGTCCACCAGCAAATTAGGCATATTGAGAAGCGCTTCCTCGTCCACAAACTCTCCGGTCACTTGGTCGTTAAATGATGAGTTATAGTACTGTTCTATTCTTGGACTAGTACTTTGATCACTTGTTGTAGTGGTGGTGGTTTCAACTTTTCTTAACGCAGCCGCAGCCGCAGCAGCGCAGCGTATATCCACGGAAGAATTAGAAGCAGGAACCGGGTAGGTTCCAACGGAGTTTGGGAAGTTAATAAGAGCATCGCCACCTTTTAGTGCCAAAGCAGCAACATCATAAGCAGCTGCAGCCATTTCAGGAGTTGGATAGGTGCCAAGCCATATACGTGTGCTCTTGCGAGGCTCTCGGATTTCCGACACCCATTTGTTGCTCCGGCATCTGATTCCACGGTACAACGGATGCCTCTTGGATGATGAACTTGATGAGGCCGCCATGGCGTTGAGGGGTTGTTGTTGTTGTTGTTGTTGATCAGCTGGTTTTGCACACGTGCTAGATGGGTTATGATCACACGTGGCAATTAATGGAAGCTGCTGCTGGGAATGTGAATGTGGGTGATCTTGGATCGGAGCTGGTAATTGGTTTGATATGTGGGGGACGTTGGTGGGATATTTAGGGTCTTGATCAGTAATATGATCATCCATATATATATATATATATATATAAAGAGGCTTATAATTATAGAAGAAATTACAAAGACTGTTTATTAAGAGAAAGATATTGAATTTGGTGGGTATTTAATCTGATTCAACATTTTGTATTTTGTGTGTTTGAAAAGAGTGAAAGCGTGGGCAATTCGCGGGCCGGGTCGAGTACTGATCAAAAGTGTGGTGGTGGCACCCAGTTGTTATTGCTAGGGTTTTTATAAAAAGTCTCTTTTTGGACTTCGACTGGAAAATGATAGCTGATTCGATCAGCTGGTTTTACATATGTGTATATAAAGTGAGCCGCGCACACGCATTAAAGAAAAAAAAGGCTATCAAGCAAGCAATTAGCTGTTTTTCTTCCTGCAACTAGCAAGTACCCTTTTCAATATATAAACAGTGTCATGATCAAATTCTTCTAATGTATAATCGATTATATTTCATTTTAAGAATTAGTGGAGTCACAGTACGTAGCTGTGGATGTCATGGAATGGCGTTTATGTTTAGTGCTATTATATATATAACCATTAATGTATTTGCCTTGATTTGTTGTTTTTTTTCTATGTAAACTACTGTGCCTTGCTTGTTCGATAAGGATATGTGGAGTAGTGGGTACAGTTTAAGCAGCCGGCAAACCCATTTTATAATTATTAACAGATGTTTCCACAATTTCTATGCCAAGAAATTTCATGTCGATTAATGCTGTTTATTACTACATAGTGCAGATGCATAGGAATCACAAATCTCCTAAAATTAATGCGTTTTGACATTTAACAGCTCTATATATAAACATATATAGGTAGTGTTAACCTGTGCAGCACATGTTAGAGCACAGGTTAACAACTAAAAAATTATTAAAAAGTTAAAACATTTATTATAAATATATATTTATTACAACAATAGATGTAATTAATAGATGTAAAAATAATAGAGAATCTCTAAT
Organism: Acer saccharum; assembly: GCA_030490815.1. Classification (NCBI taxonomy): domain Eukaryota; kingdom Viridiplantae; phylum Streptophyta; class Magnoliopsida; order Sapindales; family Sapindaceae; genus Acer; species Acer saccharum. The sequence goes on along the minus strand of CM059876.1, from coordinate 9,233,502 downwards.
GCAAGCGTGGCTTATGAAAAAAAAAGATGTCACGTAGGATAAATAGACGTTATGTTAATAATTGTGTCTCCAATGCAACCGTGCATATTCAACCTCAAGTTGACGTGGCAAAAAAAATATTAGACATCGTCAACATGACCATCCACTTTCAGACGGTCTGTTGCACAACTATTTTGTAGGTTGACTCAGCAAACATTTAAAACTGACATTAATTTTTCATATATTTTTGGTAAGGAAATAAAATAAAAAATAAAATAGCAAAAAAAGATGGACACGTCATTAAAAAATTGTGTTTTAGACGGAAGCATTGGAGACTAAATTTTGAGTTGATTGTCTATCAAGTCTATTTTTATGCCACATAAGAAGCAAGTCTCTTGACATTGTTGTCATGTCAACAACTATTGGTAAAGAGATAATTGAGCATATCATGACATTTTTAGGATCTCATATAGCCCTTTATGACCCTGGCCTATAAATGAACCTTTATGTGCTTCTAAAATCTCTTTTAGGCCATGACCAATGCCCCAGTTGTTCCTACACATGTGACTCGCTATCAGGAAGAGAACTGCAATAGCTAGATGATGGTGTGCAATATCGGTCAGCCATAGACCCACAGTTACTAGATTTAATCCTCCACGAACATTACCCTAGATATATATTTATATTTATTTATTTTTTTGAAACGGTGAAATATATTAAGAAAGCCCGGAGGCAAACAGAAGGCAACAGCAGCCAAGGGAACAACAGGCCAACGAAGGCACCACCCAGCCAAAGCGAAAACAAAACAAACGAGAAACACAAAAGAAGCGAGGCAAAAAGCCTACAACTAGCCAACACAAGGCAAAACCCCACAAACCAAAACCAAAAAGAAAAGAACAGAAAACAAAGAAAGCAAAGTATGTATATATATATATATATATATATATATATATATATATATATATATATATTGCATGTACTACTTGAAGTTGAAATATTATCATACTAATATGCTAACACCCTTTACCAACAAACAACATTTTCTGGTAATCACTCCGTATCATTTCTGGCTAGCTAATAAATTGACGATATATTTTAGTTGAAAGTTCAAATATATTTATATCTTTCTAACTAATTAGCAACACAGACATAGATTAAAATAAACTTCCCTTCAAAGATTCGGAGATTGATTTTGTTCCATTGCAATAACTGTACAAATTGGAGCATCACTCTTTTAGCTCGAGGGTGTGCACTGTGTACCTTTTTTTTTTTTTCACGTTCGTGATATAGGGTTCAAGTTCTATCATACACATTTTATAAATATAAGAGAAATATTTTCTCTTCGGTGTCATAGGTGCGTAAATATACAGACCACACATATAGTTTTTAATCTCAAGTTCTGACAAACCCTTGACCCAATCCATGTCAAATTTCACAAAAAAAAAAAAAACAAAAAAAAAAAAACAAAACTTTAAGCATCTTCGTTGTCACATTAATTAAAATCTATTTACCTTGCCTCTCAATTTGAGAAAAAGAAAAAAAGGATAATAAAAAAAACATTAAAAATATCTTGATTGAATTGTTTTTAAGACATGACTTTTCAAACACAATCTTAAAAGTTAACAGTTAAAGGGAACTTAAGATCAATCTATAAATCTTTTTCTTTTTTATTTATAAAAATGTTGGGTTATTTTAACAATCAAATTGAAATCCGGCCAGTTGGTATTAAATTTAATTATTCTATACTCTTAAAAATAATATATATATATATATATATATATATATACATACAGAAATTCTATTATCAGTTCGAAGTTCGAACTAACAAAAGTTATATCAGTTCCTTGCATGTGGGCCACTGGATTAAAATACTTTGACTTGGCTGTATGCACTTGTCAGTCAAAGTATTTAAATCCAATGGCCCATATACAAGGAACTGATATAACTTTTGTTAGTTCGAACTGATAATAGAAAGATTGTATATATATAATACCCATTAAACTGTTATATTTCATATTTATTTATTCAAATTGTAAGATAAAGTTGAAATTATATTTTAATTTCTTAAAATTAATGATTTCATATTGTAAACAAAAAAGATTCTCCTACAGTGAAAGGTCATGCTCAAACAACTCTTCTTCTGTGTTGCTATAGTTTGATTGACAAGAACAAGAGAGAGTTAATGGAAAATCTGGAAATTGCTACTAACTTCTTTGACTCTCCAACTAAAGAATATATATATATATATATATATATATATATATATATAGTTGATTGGGTACTCAACTTAATTGATACCAAATGTTAGGGCCATTCGATAGATAGATATTCAATCTGGTTATCAAAAATTAGGTCACGGTCCAATCAACTTCATTAAACAGATACAATTCTAAGTATCTTCTTAGTACTTTGAATTGAAACCAGTGGATTAATATAATCTCACATGTACGTTGTCAACTGAAGCTTTTAGTAATGTTTTTTTTGTGTCTGAAATGTCCAATTAGGTCCCCATTTTCATGTATCCTCTACTGCTAAAGAAAGGAAGAAACTGTCAAAAAACCCTAAAGCTGTATATTTCTTCAGATATGGTTGATGATACAGTCACACCCAAAAGTTGAAGTTAGGTGGATAATAATAATAATAGTATTCTCTTGGCCAATATTTAGACAACAAAGAGTCCTCATTCCATTCTTCTTCTACAGGACTACAGCCCACCATGGCACCACATCTTTTTTCATTTTTCTTTTTTCCTATGTGTTATATTATGACACATGATTTTGGTGTCTGATTTGTGTCACTTTTAATTTCCCTTTACATGGAATCCTTAATTGAATCGTCCCATTAAAATCTTTCATGTATTTCAAGTTAGATAGGTTTTATATTTTTGAAGATTCAGATAAGCTTTCAATTTAAATTATGATTTGAGGTTTTCCTATACCCTTCAGATGTACCTAAAACCTTTTGCGGGTCGGTGATACAAATTGATATACTTTGAATCGCCTACAAAACTAAGTGACCACTACAATATTGTTATCTTCACATATATGATATATCTATATATCTATATATACATAATTATCAAGGTTCATCGTAATTGTTTTCCACACTTAGATATTTTTTTTTTTTGAGCAATTTTCCCCACACATATATATATGAGAAACTAAAAATGTTGTCATGTGCTTCGCTATAAATGTAGTATCCAACGTATCAAAGTTGTTGTAGTAGTCAATCCATGGACCACACATGTTTATTTGGTCAGATTTCAGCTTAATTGGTCTTTTATTTCGGCTCAAGTTATTATCAATAACATTCTGAACACTTATTTTTACGAGTAAGATATCTTTGGCTTTTCTTCTTGTATTCCAAAAAAAAAAAAAAAAAACCCATTTGTGTGGCTTTGGCATCATTTTTTTTTTTTTTTTTTTTTTTTTGTTGTTGAAATTTTGATTTAATTCTGTGATCTTCAACCTTTATAGATAATATATTTTGCCAGTAATACCATCTTCAATATTAGTATAAATGGTTGTAAATGAAAGGACGTCGGAGTTTCACCAAAAAAAAAAAAAAAAAAAAAAGGACGTCGGAGCTGGTGGAGATTGTGCTGGAGTTGTTTGGTCCGTCATAGTGAGAAGAGAGAGAGAGAGAGAGGGAGAAATGGAACTACACCCAATCCAATTATTACAATGATATAAGGGTTAAAATTAAAGCAAACCATATAATTAGTGAAGTTTTTATTTTTATCCAATATTAGTGTTTTGATTATTTTTACCAAACTTTCCATTGATCCTTAATGATTTCTGAAATAAAAATATTTTTGTAAAAAAAATACATTTTACTTTTTTTTTTAATGATTTCTGGAATAAATATATTTTTGCTGTAAGAAAAAAAATACTTTTTACATTTTTTTATTGGAGGCCCGCTTCCAAACGAGATCTCGCCGACCTCCTCCAATCTAGAAGAAGAAGAAGAAGAAGAAGAATTCCATTTGGAAAAAATTAAACACACCAGACTTCAATTAAATATACTAGTCTTACACACCTAAACACACTAGTGTCGAATTCCATATCTAAAAAAATTAAACACACCAGACTTCAATTAAACAAACTAGTCTTCCACACCAGACTTCAATTAAACACACCGGTCTTCTTCAAAAAAATTAAACACACCAGACTTTAATTAAACACACTAATGTCAAATTCCAAATTTGAAAAAAAAATTAAACACACTGGTCTTACACACCAGACTTCAATGAAACACACCGGTCTTCTTCAAAAAAATTAAACACACCAGATTTCAATTAACTATACCAGTCTTCTTCAATTAAACACAACACTTATTTTCTTAAATTAAACACACCACCAGTTTTCATCGATTAAACACACCACCGTTCTTGTGTGTTTAATTGAAGAAGACCGGTGTGTTTAATTTTTTCCAAATATGGAATTCTTCTTCTTCATCTTCTTCTTCTTCTTCTATTTCTCCCAATTTTTTTTGGTGTGTCAAGTGACCTCCATTGGAGGTTTGAGCATGCTCCAATAATTTTTAAAACAAGTTAATTCTTTTTAAAGAAAATTAGTTTTTTTTTTTTTTTTTTTTAAAGGCAGGGGTAAATTTGTCTCTTCAATGGAAAGTTTAGTAAAAACAATGAAACACTAATTCTAAGTAAAATAGAAATCCCCTTCATTTTTTGGTTTAAAAGTGATATTTCCTCATGATATAAAAACCCAATAATTTTTGTCAATATGAGATTGGCTCAGTGGTAAGCTCCTCACACCTACATCCAAGAGGTTGTGGGTTCGAGTCATGCATCGCCCCTAATTCCAAAACATTGTAATAATTCAAAATAAAAATTGTATAAATATAAATATGAGTATAAATATAGATAAATATATATATATATTTACTCGCTTCAATTCAGTTTTTTGTAAGTTAAAACCATATTTGAATCGTATAAATTTGGTTTCATTTTTTTTAAACCATGTTGGAGATCGTGCTGGAGTTGTTTTGTCTGTCACAGTGAAGAGAGAGAGAGAGAGAGAGAGAGAGATATGAATGAAACTACACCCAATCCAATTATTACAATGATATAAGGGTTAAAATTAAAGCTTATCATATAATTAGTGGAGTTTTTAATTTTACATGGTATTAGTGTTTTGATTATTTTTTTCCAAACCTTCCATTGATCCTTAATGATTTCTGAAATAAAAACATTTTTGTAAAAAAAAATACATTTTACTTTTTTTTTTTAATAATTTCTGAAATAAAGATATTTTTGTAAGAAAAAAATACTTTTTACATTTTTTTATTGGAGGTCCGCTTCCAAACGAGATCTCACCAGACTTCAATTAAACACACTAGTGTCAAATTCCATATCTGAAAAAAATTAAACACACTAGACTTCAATTAAACACACTAGTTTTACACACCAAACTTCAATTAAACACACCGGTCTTCTTCAAAAAATTAAACACACCAGACTTCAATTAAACACACTGGTCTCCTTCAATTAAACGCAAGACTTGTTTTTTAAATTAAACACATCACTAGTTTTCATCGATTAAACACACCACCATTCTTGTGTGTTTAATTGAAGAAGACCGGTGTATTTAATTTTTTCCAAATATGGAATTCTTCTTCTTCTTTCTCCTTCTTCCTTCTTCTTCGTCTTTTTCTCCCAATTTTTTTTGGTTTGTCAAGTGACCTCCATTGGAGGTCTGAGCGTGCTCCAATAATTTTTAAAACAAGTTAATTCTTTTTAAATAAAATTAGTTTTAAAAAAATTAAAAAAAAATAGAAAAGGCAGGGGTAAATTTGTCTCTTCAATGGAAAGTTTAGTAAAAACAATGAAAACACTAATTTTGGTTTAAAAGTGCTATTTCCTCATGATATAAAAACCCAATAATTTTTGACAATATGAGATTGACTCAATGGTAAGCTCCTCACATCTACATCCAAGAGGTTATGGGTTCGAGTCATGCCTCCACACCTTATTCCAAAACATTGTCATAATTCAAAAAAAAAAAAAGGTATAAATATAAATATGAGTATAAATATATATACAGTCTTTTTATTATCAGTTCGAACTGACAAAAGTTATATCAGTTCCTTGTATGTGGGCCACTGAATTTAAATACTTTGACTGACAAGTGCATACAGCCAAGTCAAAGTATTTAAATCCAGTGACCCACATGCAAGGAACTGATATAACTTTTGTCAGTTCGAACTGATAATAGAATTTCTGAATATATATATATATTTACTCACTTCGATTCAGTTTTTTGTAAGTTAAAACCATATTTGAATCATATAAATTTGGTTTCATTTTTTTAAATCAAATTGATTCATTTTAATATGGTGATTGGACTCAAACACATATTTTTGGTTCAGTTCGGTTTGGTTTTATCTCATATCATAAAAACATACCCACTCCTAATCCGATTAATGGCATATATAGCATTATCCATGATGTTTGAATTTAAGGTGAAGTGAGTTTGGTAGCTGAGTACTCAACTAGTAACAATATGAGACGATATGAGGTTGGTCCGGTGGTATACCTCTCACACTTATACTATAAGGTTGTGAGTTCAAATCCTCCCACTCAAAAAAAAAAAAAAAAAAAAAAAAAAAAAACCGAATTTATGCAACACTTAAAAATAAAAAAACAAAAATATATATATAACAATATGATTTAATTTTCATTGAAGTCATAAATTCAAATTGGCTCTTTTAATAAATCTATTCCATTTGTAGTCTTCTTTGTTTGTTTGTTTTCTTAATATAAATCAGGTACAAGTTTTTAGCAAAAAAAAAAAAAGGATTTATTATTTATTTTTTATTTTTATCTATATAATATTTCATAATTTTTATGAATTACTTGGACAAGGGTTATGGCCATGGCCTAATACTTTACGATGTCCTTTATAATATTTTATTTTTTTTATCAATAAAATGTAATATTTGTAACGTAAAAATAAAAAAAAATAAAAAAAATCAGAATTTTTATACAAGGCTGTAGGAAGAGCATTTCGAAGGGGTGGGTGGGTTATCTTAGGCCTTTTTTATGGGATTCCAATCGTATCCATCAATCCAAGAAAAAAATAAAAATTTGATGGCTTGGGCTACAATTTTGGAAGCAAGGTGGCCCATGTCACTTGATTCCAAATTAGTTCTTTTGCTTTAGCTCATTTGGGTTTGAATCAGCCCAATTAAAATACACCTACAACCAAATTCGCTCGAGTATTTTACCCAATTTTGAACTAAAATTGGAATTTAAATTTTGTACATTTTTTAAAACATATATATAAATGTTCAAATCAGTGTGCACCGATATAACTTCATCAGTGCGTTAGATGTGGACAATTAGATTTACATACTTTAACTCAAAGTTTATGCACTTGTCAAAGTTTCTTCATAATTAGTGATCCACATGCATTGGTACTGATGTAGTTACATCAGTGCGCATTGACCAGAATAAGACCGTATATCTATATAACTTCTCAACTACAAAAATCTCGACACTAGGTTATATATAAACTTATTTGACCATCTTTAGATCAAAATCCAAGGATATCATGTAAGTGGTGGGTCAGCAGATTGAGAAAATACATAACATCCCTTAGATTTTGATCCAAAGATAAACAAATAAGTTTGTATGTGAGAATATATATATGAGTGTTCTCTCATAAGAGTTTCCTTATTTTAATTTCAGTAAGAACCTTGATGAAATCACGTCGATTTCTATAAATTTTAATCTAAATTTTTTGTGGATGATAAGTTCAATGAAATCTATCAATCAAAAAATTTTAAAATTTTTTCAAGCATTACAACTATTTATCCCGATTTTGTTAAATATGAGGGCATCGAAAATGGGCGAAATATAAGAAATTCAAGAAAAATAGTTGTAGTGCTTGAAAAATTCTCAAATTTCAGATCAAAATTCATAAAAAATGGATATGATTTTATTAAAGTCTTTACTGAAATTAAAATAAGGGATCCCTTATGAGAGAATCACTCATATATATATACATACGGTCTCGTTCTGGTCAGTGCGCATAGATGTAACTACATCAGTACCAATACATGTGGACCACAGATTATGGAAAAGTTTTGACAAGTGCATACATTTTGATTCAAAGTATGTAAATCTCATGGTCCACATCTGACGCACTGACGAAATTATATCAATGCGTACTGACTTAAACATATATATATATATATATATATATATATATATATATATATATATAGCTTCTCATAAACAAACCCTCTGATATAACCTTACTTACAAACCTTTTATTTGCCTTTGGATGTTGTGTGAGTGGTTGGCCAGGAGAGAGAATACACAACATGAATTTTTATTCAAAGGCTAATAAATAGGTCTGTATGTAATGTTATATCAAAGAGTTTGTAGGTGAGAAGCTATATATATATATATATATATAATTAATTAATTAAAACATATTTAAGAGAGATAATATATTATTAACGAGATGAGATTTGTTCGGTGGTAAAACATCTCACACTTACACCATAAGATTGCGACTTATGTAATAATGTAATATTTCAAAATAAAAAATAAAAAAAAAATTACCTTTCTTGATACCACCATCATATGTGACTTTGTGATAAGTAGAGCGCTTATTCAGTTCGATAATATTCCGCATTCGAATCGCTGGCACCGAATGTGGTATTTCGAAAAGAAACAAGAAAAAAAAAAAAAAAACATGAACTTTATTGATAGAGCAACCTATAACTAGCAGCATATTACTCAAAAATTGTTTGATTTATATTTCCAATATAGTATTGGAATTTGAATAGAAAAAAAAAAATTTATTTAAGAAAAAACTTATGAATATTGAAATAATTGTAATATATATATATACATTTATGTGTTATAATATTCAAATTTTACATAATTATAAAAAATTCAAATTTCACACTTGGACCTCTTACCAATGTGGTTGGACCCTCCCTTGGGAGCCTCCACCACCATGGTTCAACGACCGGTGTGTACATGTATATATATATATATATATATATATATATATATATATATATTATTTGTCCTCCTTGGCCATTAATCCCAAGTGTGAGTGTTGTCCCACCAATTGTGGGTGCTCTATTCCCGCTTGTGGGAGCTTTAATCCGGACTACGCTAGTAGAGCCCAATCTCACCGGTCCCGGCAGTTGTTGTATATTAAAAAAAAAAAAAAAAAAAAAAAAATCAGATTTCGAAGCAACACTACTAGAAGATCGGTCATCTATAATGGTCATTCTAGCCATAGGGCTCATTGTGTTGATTGAAAGATTAGGTCATATTCAACTAATGCAAAAATGTAATTGACCATCAATTATGCCCTATAAAATTGGGATTTGCAAGAGTCTGGGTATTGACACCCATAAAAGTTATTAGTACACCCATGTCTAAAATTTAAAAAATAAATATTATTATAAACACTCATCCTAATGCCAATAATACCCTCATTGAAATAAATATATTCATTTTAATACATATTATTTATAAACACTCTTAAATTATTATCACACCTAATTTATATAAAAAAAAAATCATATTATTTTTAGAATCAAATCATCTTTTAATGATGGTCCAATTTACTTTTGGAAATATCTCAAATGTAGGAGCTTTATAAAAAGGAATATGTGGAACCGTATATGGGGTCAAGAGATTTTCAATCTAGAATTCTCTTATTTATCCAGTTATCTAAAAAAAAAAAAAAAAACTTGTTAATATCTACAACTATCATTAATATATATAAAAATAAAATTAGAGTTTAATTAGGGTTTATCATAAAAATTAGGATTTATCATAAGTTTTTTTTATTTTTTGAAAGATAAGTTTTTTTTTTTTTAATAAAGAAATATAGTTGAAGATATGGATGTAATTAATGAGTGTATAAAATTAGAGTTTAATTAGAGTTTATTATTAAAATTAGGGTTTATCATAATTTTTTTCTTTTGAAAGGTAATTTTTTTTAACAAATAAATATAGTTGAAGATATATATGTAATTAATAAGTGTATATAGTATTTGGTTTATTTTTAATTAAAGTAATTTGTTCTTATTGGAATATTTTTATAATTAAATATAAGTATACTGTTAAGTTCTATGGATATCAATATTGACACCAGATTTACAATTATAATAGCGTTTATCGTTATATTTAGTGCACCGCAGATTTTCTTCTAAAAGAGAGGAACAGTGTAAAATTAAGCTGCCGGTTAAACTACGTTTAGAGACGACTGCCACCACCTATGGAATTCCATTTCTTTGATTAAAGACTTTTTGGTCTTGAATATTCTTTTGTGATTACATTTTACGACTTTAATTTACATTTACACTTTCATAGACTTGACCAGATCTCGCCTTAATTTCTACCTAATTATGCTGATGCTGACATTTTCTTTCATATATATATTTTAATTATTATTTATGTTCACACTTCACACTCTATTACAAATCTGTGTAGAATGTTCTTTGACGATTTCATAGACTTGGAATTTGTGTACATATCTAAGATTTTATGGTTAACGGACGAGAGAAGTTCTAAAATCACTCTCTTTTCTCATTTTAACACTTGTCAATTATTTACTTTTTTGAAATAAATTTTAGAAACATCATTAATGAATTGTTTTTACATGTTATTTACAATTCAAATCATCATATCTTCCCAAATTGTCTTTTTTTTTTACACCTAATTGTCATAGTCCTTTTCTTAAATATTAATATTATTATTATTTTATATATCTCTTTTTTATTTTTTAAAATATCATAACAAACATAATTTATACTTGAAAAATTATCGTTTTTGTCTATATTATCATAAGTTCATAATATTTTATAAAGTGATTATTTTTACACAATTTAAAAATATATAGTTATAAAAAATTAAAATTTCATTAATAATATCAAAACTCAAATATTCTAAAAAAAGCAAGATGCCAATGTTTATTGTATTTTAATATCTTAAATGTTGTTAATAATATATTTGCTATTTTTTAAAAATAAATATAAAATAAATTTAATAAATATTATTCAACCCATTTTACCTTTGAAGATTTTTGCTCACATGTTTGGAAATAACAATTTGGTGTAAAAAAAAAGGGCAATTTAGGAAGATGTGGATTATTTAAATTTTAAATAACATGTAAAAACAATTCATTAATGATAGCTCTAAAATTTATTTCTAAAAGTTCAATATAAAACAAGTGTCAAAAGGAAAAGAAAGAGTGGGTTGGTAGAATGAGTTGAGAGAGTGTATCTAGCATTCCTCAACAGGTAATTGGAAGAAGAAAAAAGAACAGAAAGGATAGAATTAAAGTTGGTGGATTGGTGGGTGGTAACGTGCATTTATTTAATTCGATAATATTTTCATTTCGAATAAAAAAAATGGGTTTTGTACTTTTTTTTTTAATTTGAAAAGAAGTTTTTGTACTTTTCAAAGTTGGGAAAATTCCATTCTATGACAGAATTTTCTTGAGACAAATGGATAATGGAGTTTCACACTTCCACAAGTCTTTTATTCATTTAAGGCAAACAAGAAATTGATGGAGTTATATATAAAGACTTGCCTTTTCCGTAGGTCAAGCCATGATTGCCGTTGCCTACTTCCTTTTAAAGTTTTAAAGCAGTCGTATCTACAGTATTCTTTCACTGTGTTCACTTGTCTCTCCTTTTTGTATCACTTTTAAGTCTTAACATAAGTTAAGTCGGGGTATTTTGATGGGACTTGGACTTTGAGGAAATCAAACGATATAAACACGGTTCAGAAAGTGACTCACATTAAAGGGAGATATATCTTCTCATTCTTTATGATTTTATGGAAAAAAAAATAGACTCAAACCCGTAACAAATGGGAACAAAAAGTATGCCAACCACTTGAGTTGTAAGTTGATGTTTTTTACTCAAGTGGAATACACAATCATCAATTTTAGCAATATGTGAAAACAATCCTCAAATGCTAAGATGGTAACTTTTGATGATTCAAATTTACTTATACCATTAGAGATGCTCTAACCGCACCATTTTTATAAGTAAATTTCTAATATTTATAAGAATACTCCATTTATTCCAAAATTACCTTTTATTACTTTTGAAAAACATCTTAACACACCCAATATATTTAACATAGTTTAACTTAGACTCGTTTTCAAAAGACATTCATACTGAAAAAAAAAAAAAAAAACATATTAAATATAAAATATGTAATAAATCTTATTATTTATTATTAATAGGGGTAGGTGTGGTTCGGTTCGGTTCGGTTTTGACCATATTGAACCGATTTATATTCGGTTTTTGAAAACTTGAATCATTTGAACCGTATAAGGTCTTAAAACCAAATTGAACCAAACAACTTTATTTTGGTTCGGTTCGGTTCAATTCGGCTTTCGGCCTGTCATTTTTTTTAAATATTTTTTTTTGTATTCCTACTAGTGTAATAGGGTAGATTTTTGTTTTTAAATTTAAAATTGAGTTTGTTGATCGATTTATCAATTACATTGCATAACAAACTTCATTTCAAAAGACAAGATGAGATTGGCTCGGTGGTAAAACTTCCTCACACCCACACCACGAGTTTGTGGGTTCGAGTCTCTCCTTCCCCATAAAACCCCGAAATATTATAATATTTCAAAAAAAACAAAAACAAAAACAAACAAACAAACTTAATTTCAAAAGAATCCAAATTCTCATCATGCCACGTACCCACTATATTGGATTGATTCTCAGCTCTTGATTAGTTAGTCAACAACATGACAAAGCCATCATTAACATCTGAAAGATGAAACCAAAAGGTGGTTGCCTTGGTGGTCCAAGGCTTGGGGTGAAACCCAAGTCCTTGGATCTACTCTTGGCAATTACCTTGAGGCCAACCTTCAGGGTGCTTAGCTCTGCTAGTGGAAAGACGGACATGAGGTTAACATCAGCGATTCGAATCCTACCTAAGTGGGGGCAAGTTCTGATTTACCTGCTTGCATCGTTGTGGGGCCAATGGTGCGGGCCGAGATTTCTTATCTGTCCTACTCCGTAAATCCAACAAACATACCACATTGGGTCATACAGGCCAAGCAACTGTCACGCGGTTGAGGAAGGACAGACGGATATGTGCATGGACAAAGTCTGAGATCTTCGATACTTAAAAAAAAGAAAAAAAAAAAAAAAACATCTGAGAGATGTATTCGAGCTCAAACAAAGTTCAACAAAGGACATAATATTTTAATTGAATTTTGAGACAACAAGAACAAACAAGTTTGCATCATCTGTATATTTTAACACACAGCCCAAATAAACATTGCATAGTTTGTGTTGTGCATAATATTCGCTGAGAGGACACGTCACCAGACAACGCGGACCAATCTCGCCACGTAAGTAGAGAGTCAAAGTATCAGTCAAAAGATACATAAGCATCCCACGTAGATAAACCATCTCATACCAGCATAGCATCAATAAAGAGACAAGGCTAGCAACGCCGAGCGAAGCTGAGTAAGCCGAGTAGAAGACCATGTATGTTCGGCTCTACTCAGCATAAACCTGAACGATCACATCAAGGGTCTCTCCACCACATATAAGTTATACAGCCGTGACAATCAATTACGGGTCAACTACATAACCACTAGGAGTACAACAAGGAAACAAACAGATCTTCTCTCCAATATATCAGGCTATCAAAGTCCAAAGCAGATTTGGAGTCAATAGCATCAAACACTTGATAAATACCAAATAGGAAAAGAGTCCTAAAACCAACTCTGTACTCCTTTACTTGTACGCCACGATTCAAAACCTTAACGGTTCAAAACGCTAACGGCACCATGTATAAATACACCTGTAAAACATAATAACCATGTGTGAAAATCTTAGCGAGAGAGAGAGAGAGAGAGGCCAAAGTGTATATTGTTTAACGAAATAGTAGATTTGACTCAGTTACTAAGGCAACAACTCGTGGACGTTTCTCCGATCACCGAAGTTTTACCACGTAACTTGCCCTCTTTATTATTTGCTATTATTACGCTCTTTGTTGCACTTATATTTGCAGGTTTCACTAACCTAAATCGTTGACTAGTTGACCATCGAGAAATTCAACAGTTTGTAAACACAGCAGCCCAGTAAAACAAATGAGAGAAAAGAGAAAAATCTAGGTTTTTTTTTATATGTTGGTTCATATGGGTCAGTTTGGTTTTGAATCTTCAAAACCAAAACTTACCCGTATTCAATTCGGTTCATTTGGTTTGAACCAAATTCAATCACAAAACTAAACCAAACACCTAAAATCGGTTCGGTTTTGATCGATTAGGTTCAGTTCACACTTTTATGCCCACTCATAATTATTAATAGAACTATAGGGGGATAATGGAGAATATTGTCAACTACAGGGGGATAATGCCCATTAATAGAATTAGATAGGAGATAATGATGAATTAATATATCAAAATACAGGGGGAGTTTTGATAATAACCCTTTAAATTATTCTCATTTTACAACTCAATACCTTTACATGCTAAGTTTTTAAAGTTTTTGTTTAACAAAAATCAAGTTACGTAGTTTGATATAAAAACAAAATGTGTTATATGTAAATTAGGTTTCATAATCACACTCTGGTTAGGTTCTTTTCGTTAATATATAAAAAAAATAAAAAATAAAAAAACCCTTGCTTTTAATTTTATTGGGTTTAATTTTTATGTAGTACTCAATTTATAACTTTTTTCGTTTATAGGTGTACGATATTGTCAATAGTAAAAGATGTTCATTCAACTTCACAACTTCATAATTCGAGGTTTGGGGGTGGGGGTGGGGGACAGACTCGAATCCACTGCTCTTGATGTAGGTGTGAGAGACATACCACAAGGCCAACATTATCTTGTCTTATCCTATTTATTAGATGAGGTTAATTAATGTAAAATTTAAAAACAAGGTGAGAATAAATAATGGGTGGTTTTTCAATGGCATCACTTATTGTTTAATTGTGTTTGCAGTATTTAATTGAAGTGATAACAATATTTCTAAGGTTTTTTTTCTTTCTATGTTTAATATTTACCGCAATAAGTATTAAATTACAAATACATATTGGGTTCAAAAAAATTTTGTCACTATTTCAACCTGTTTTTGTAATAATATCACTGGTATACTAACTTAAGTTTAAAAGGCACCTATTTATGTGATCAGACAAAAATACCCTCATTTTGTCTGTTTGTGTCTTTTCAAACGTAGAGAGAAAAAAGTTGTGAGAGAGAGAACAGTGGAGAGAGAAAGCATCGTTGCAAGAAATCCAACTGTAAACCTCACGGCGAACTCATCGTTGCAAGAAGATCTGAGTTTTCAAGTCTTTTGAAACGTTGTTCGAGCTTAGGTTTGATTTGATTTGTGGTTGATTATGTTTGTATGATGAGGTTAGGTTAGGGTTTTATTTTCTGAAAAAAATTGTTTTGAAGACGATGAAGTTCTGGGTTTTCGTGAGTTTTTAAACTTTTCCCGTGACTTTTACTACTGTTCCCGTGACTTTTAATACACTTCCCATGAGTTTTACCACTGTTCTCGTGACTTTTGAAACCCTTCCCGTGACTTTTACTATTGTTCCCGTGACTTTTGAAACCCTTCCCATGACTTTTACCACTGTTCCCGTGACTTTTGAAACCCTTCCCGTGACTTTTACTATTATTCCCGTGACTTTTGAAACCCTTCTCGTGACTTTTACCACTGTTCCCGTGACTTTTGAAACCCTTCCCGTGACTTTTACTACTGCTCCCGTGACTTTTAATACACTTCCTGTGACTTTTACTACTGTTCCCGTGACTTTTGAAACCCTTCCCGTGACTTTTGAAACCCTTCCCGTGACTTTTGAAACCCTTCCCCTGACTTTTGAAACCCTTCCCGTGACTTTTCATACACTTCCCGTGACTTTTCATACACTTCCCGTGACTTTTCATACACCTCCCGTGACTTTTCATTCACTGGTCCAGCCTTTTTGTTCAAGCCTTTTCTCCGAGCCTTTTCAATTAGATTCAAAATTTACACAACCAGCTTAAGGTTTATGAAAGACTCTGAGAACAAATGAAAAGGAACCCAGCTTAAGGTTTTAAATTGAAAAAAAAAAAGCTCGATCCCCGAATGCGTCTGCGTAACGCAACTAAACTAATTATCCAATGAAGTTATATTAATAATGTTATGGTGTTCAATTTCCATTGGAGGTCTGTTATAAAGGAATGTGAAAGAATAAATATCAGAAAACTTTAAAGTAAGAAAGAGAATGTGTAAAGTAAGGGCAATTTTGGTAGTTCACCATAATAGGTGCCTTTTAAACTCAACTTATTAAAGCAGTGACTTTGTCACCAAATCAGTTCAAAAAGGTGACATTTTCCACCATTTCCACAATACATATTTATCAATTATAATTTTTTATGTTTCCTTAAAAAATTATTATTATATATAGGTCATCAGTTTTTCTCTCCTCAGTACGGAATTGAACTTTTAAGTTTATGACAAGATTTGTGAGTTATTGATTAGGTTTAACAAGACTTTGACTAAGCTAAAGTATGTGAATCTAATGGCTAATAATTGTGAAACTAATATAAATAAAATCAGTTCGTCATGAGTAGAGAAAAATTGTTTAAGTGTTTTTAGCAGGGGAGGCCGGGGAATAAAACAAGAATATGTTTTGTGCAGAAATATGATGAAATACATCCTTATTAGATAATATATATATATATGCTTTGAAATACAAGAAGCTATATATATATATACTGAAATAAAACAATATCAATTATTGGTGAAAATTGACTTTGACCAGAACATGGAGACTATAGAAACACACAATAATACAATTGAAGTATTCTAGTTTACAAAATATAATCTATAGAACATATACAGATATATATATAAACATCAAACAGATATAGTGTCTCTTCTTTTGTCTCGATCGAGCACGTGTGCTAGCACCAACAAAAAAAACAAAAAACAAACTTTTAATAGAACATGATCCACTGGTGATTGGGTATCATGAAGCAGAACCAATTAAAAAAACTTGCTATAACTGTTGAAAACCGGACTATTTGTTTCTTTTTGTTATCTGAAAGCACAATAAGACGACGGTGAGGACAAAGACGAGTGGTGTACGAAGGCTTAGCTTTTGTGAATTTTTAATTATACTAAATCGATCAAATGTATAACATTCTAAAATTTACTCTCGATCATTACATAATGATCTGGTTACACTCTCTAAAGAGTGACAAAATCATTTATTGTGACTTTGTAATGTAACGTAATAGAATTGATCCTGCACCTTTTTATTTTATTTTATATTATATATATAGATAGCAGCCCATCTCCACGAACCGTCCAAGGCATGGTAATGGGCATTGCTTACTGGGACCATGGTCATTTTTCATAAACAAAAATGTTGATGATATATATATATATATATGCTCCATGACAAAAAACTCTTCACGCACACACTAAACCCTAGCTACCCTCTCCCTCTCTTGTTGATAACATTTTAAAATATTTTCCTCATTAATTTTGTATCTTCAATTATTAAACAACATTATCGTTTATATATATAGTCAAAGGCAGAATATATGCATGGATGATGGCTCTCATTGGCATTTTTAGGGTTTTAAATATTAAAAAAAACAGTAATGGGTCCACTTTATAACCTTCCAAATATCTTAACACATACACACACAACTACCAAACTCTATTCTCAACCCAATGAAATTTTAAGGTTCAAAATACACTTACCATAAATAGGAAATATAAAAAACTTACCAGAAATACTTGTATATGTTTTATATATATTTGTACGTCTCTACTCTCTTGTTTTGTTTTGACCATTACATTTTTTCTTTGTCTTGCAGGCCCCAACAGTACAGCGGTCATAAAAGGACGCTAGATCGCTTCAAATATTTCACTTACAAATCAATTCTTTATAAGTTTCAACCATATCATCCTAATTAAGTTCTTTTCTTTTTTCATCTCTTGAAAGCCGTCCAAAAGTTCATTAATTCCATGTATGTCCCAACAACTTTAAACCCTTTAAAAACCTACTCAGACTCAGATTTTCTTTATATATTTCAGATCAAAACTTATAAAATCCCTCTGTCTCTCACACACACACCAACTATGCATACTCCTTTGATCCCCGAGAAAGTAGCACCACCATCTGATGATGATGATCAGCAGAAGAGCGATGATCACCATCTCCTTCTTGCAATCAAAGAAGCAAAATGCATAGCAAACATAGCTCTTCCGATGGTATTAACAGGTCTTTTACTCTACTCTCGCTCTATGATTTCCATGCTCTTTCTCGGCCGCCTAGGAGAGCTTGCTCTTGCTGGTGGCTCTCTCGCTATTGGATTCGCTAACATCACCGGTTACTCTCTTCTCTCCGGCCTCGCCATGGGAATGGAACCCATTTGTGGCCAAGCTTTTGGTGCTAAAAGATATAAACTTCTTGGCCTCACCATGCAAAGAACAATTCTTTTGCTTCTCTTGACTTCAATCCCAGTAGCCTTTCTGTGGCTCAACATGAAGAAAATCCTCCTCTTTTGTGGTCAAGAAGAAGATATTGCTCATCAAGCTCAAATCTACATTCTCTATTCTCTTCCTGATCTCGTTGCGCAATCCATTTTGCACCCTTTGCGTATATATCTCCGTACACAATCCATCACTTTGCCTCTCACTTGCTGTGCAACTTTCGCTATCCTTCTTCACATCCCCATCAACTATCTTCTTGTTTACGTGCTCGATCTTGGAATCACAGGCATTGCTTTAAGCTCCGTTTGGACACACTTCAATCTTGTAGGATCTTTGATCGTCTACATTATCATTTCCGGCGTGTACAAGAAAACTTGGAGTGGCATTTCATTAGAGTGCTTGAAAGGCTGGAAATCGTTAATGAATTTAGCAATTCCAAGCTGCATTTCGGTTTGTCTCGAATGGTGGTGGTACGAGATCATGATTTTGTTATGTGGGTTGTTGATCAATCCACGAGCAACGGTTGCTTCCATGGGGATATTGATTCAAACCACAGCCTTGATGTACATTTTCCCATCTTCTCTAAGCTTCGGCGTCTCCACAAGAGTTGGAAATGAGCTTGGTGCTAATAATCCAAAGAGAGCCAAACTTGCTGCCATAATAGGCCTCTCTTCAAGCTTCGTTTTAGGGTTTTCGGCATTGCTTTTCGCGGTCATGGTGAGGAACATTTGGGCCACCATGTTCACACAAGACGTAGAGATCACCGCTTTGACATCAATGGTGTTGCCTATAATCGGATTATGTGAGCTTGGAAACTGCCCACAAACGACAGGTTGTGGCGTTTTGAGAGGAACCGCGAGGCCTAAATTGGGAGCGAACATCAACTTGGGATGTTTCTATCTTGTGGGAACTCCGGTGGCGGTTTGGTTGAGTTTTTACGGTGGTTATGATTTCAAAGGACTGTGGATAGGTCTATTAGCCGCCCAAGGATCATGTGTTGTGACCATGTTGTTCAATCTAGCTCGAACCGATTGGGACCATCAGGCTCACAGAGCCAAGAAACTCATGGAAAATGCTGCTATTGGTCACGAATTTGAGGAAGAAGAAGATGTCACATCAAAAATTGATGATCATAACAAAGATTCGCCAGTTTAATTTTGATGGCTCTAACCATTTTTAGATTAGAAGATTAATGAGTGTCGATTAATCATTGTTAAATAGCATGAATTTAACAATGGTTCTAATTGTACTATTATTTTTTTTCCAATCATGAGTACAATTTCTATATATAGGGAAGTCAGGGAGACACAGCTGTTTAATTAGTACTTTTGTTTTGTTCATTGTTTTGATTCACAAAAGAAAAGTAATATTATTGATTTTGTTGTTGTTTGTACTATGTAGCAACCTCTTTTGTTTGCCGTTTGTTCTTTTTGCTTAGCCATTTTCTTTTAGTTAGTGTAATATTACGCGCCGGTAAAGCGAGTGGATGTAACAGGTCACCGTTTACGACTGCCAAGTGCCAAGTGCCAAGTGCCAACTCCGTAAATGACTTTCTCTCTTAATATTCTACTTAATTTGGTTACTGTGATTTAAATTATTCTTTATGAATTTCATGTAAAATTTATAAATTTTAGAAAAATAAATGATGATGATGTAATAAGTGCATACTAATCCATAATAATAATAATAATAAATGCATACTAATCTTTTTGTTAACAAAATATGCTAGTTTAATTGAATAATTTCACCCTTTTAAGATCATTTGAGTATATGTTCAAACTTATCACAATCAAATATTATATGTACGGTACGAATATTTATTTTCATAATAGGAGATGTCTTCTACCAAAATATCATGCAAAAAAACTACCTATACAGTTGAGACAAAAAATGAGTCAAATGAGGCTTTCAGAGCCTTTTGGCCACCCGCCCGCCCAACCATTCTGAATTAGTTTCAGCCCCCTTAGTTTGTTATAAAAGAGGTTATTTATAGAGTTTATGAGTGTCTTGCGCGTATGTGTGGTGTACGCATCATTGTGTGTTATGTTATTTGTGTGTGTATATTCTACTGATTATGTCTCCTGAATGTTACACATTTGGGTCCAACAATAGCTCCTCAAGTTCTCAGCTCTGGAGTTTTTTGTAATGGAGTTGGGGACTTGACTAGCTGTATATCATCCCGGGTAATTTTAAATTGGCGTGTTTATTCGAAAGGAGTCCATTCGAAGATTCCTTTCAGAGGCAATTTGGTTCCGTAGAACTTTTGGGGACTTTGTCCCTTCGAATGTTCTTTTCGGAGATAATTTGATTTCGTAAAATTTATGGAATACGAAAATCTTAATCGAATCCTACCATTAATTCTATTGTTATATTATTATTATTCGCTAAATCTTTCGATTCGGGGTTTGTCCCCACATCTTGTAATCACCTCCGACGGTGAAATGAATATCAATTTAATTTGAATTTATTCTAAGTTTAGTGGCTCGGTTGTTGTATATCATTTCTTTCATTATTGAGCGTCGCCCATTTATAGTCTAAGATCAGTGGTTAATACTTTTGGATTTTGATGAATTTCAACACTATGACCCATCAGGTTTAATCTTTGCACTAATAGTGCGGCGTCGTGGGTTATAACCTTCGGATGTGTGGGTGCTCCATTTCTTGGAGTCTTTATTATGTTATTTATTTTATTATTAATAGTTGCACTGGGTGTGCTCTGGTGTTCCGTATCAGAGGCTTTGATTTTGCACTTGACGTGCTTCGGTGCTCCATTTTGGAGGCTTTATTATTTTGCATGTTACATTTTGTCAGGTTACGATCTTTAGTTGTCGTGTGTTATATTTCAAATGACTGTCATTGATTACCGAATTTGGTTAATAACCATGCATTTAGTTTCGGGCTTTGTATGCTCCGATTTGTTTGCTTTGTTAGGTGTAGACTTTTCTGCTCGCGTAAGAGACTTCCTTTTGCTCCCATGGGGGTGGAGACTTTTCTGCTCCCGTATGAGACTTTCTTGCTCCCATGGGGGTGGAGACCTTTCTGCTTTTGTAGAAGACTTTCTTTTGCTCCCATGGGGGTGGAGACTTTTCTGCTCCCGTATGAGACTTTTTTGCTCTCATGGGGGTGGACACTTTTTTGTTCCCATGGGGGTGGACACTTTTCTACTCTCGTAGGAGACTTTTTTGCTCCGTTTCAGAGTCTTTGTTATCGATGGTGATTGTGAGGACCTTGCCCCTTTGATTCTTCAATTCCGTGACGTTTTTGGGGACCCAGCCCCTCTGATTCTTCAATTCTGTGACGCTTCCCCTTCTTCTAGCGCCTAATGTTGAGACCAAAAATGAGTCAAATGAGCCTTTCAGAGCCTTTTGGCCACCCGCCCGCCCAGCCATTCTAAATTAGTTCCAGCCCCCTTAGTTTGTTATAAAAGAAGTTATTTATAGAGTTTATGAGTGCCTTGCGCTTATGTGCGGTGTACGCATCATTGTGTGTGTATATTTTATTGATTATGTCTCCTGAATGTTACACATTTGGGTCCAACATATACTTACAAAAATGCTTATAAAAAAGTGTTTGAATATTATTAAAACTAAGATCGAGCACCCCCAATCAACGATTTCCCCATCCAGAGAGCACCCCATCCTAACCAAACCACCAAAGTTTATCTCATTCCATACATATATGATATATCAATGCCAACTCCTTATAATCTAAGTAACCAAAAGTGATGGGGGCACAACTAGAAGACTCATCATCACCAAACTGACAATTACATTGGAAGGAAAAAGCCTCTATCAATCTACTCCGTTGGCTTCCATGATCACCCAATCCGGCCAACTTCTACTTGCAATTTCACCATATATATAGTATATACATATAACATATTCATATATATCTCAAATACTGATCATGATCAACAATTTGATCATCACAAGGACCCACTTTAATTATACTTGCTTACGTTGTAACATATGCATACTAAAATTAACCACTCTCGCTCTAATTATATATAATGGGACAAGTGCAACCCAAATAATTTATGTTATCTTCAACTTCAACACATTAATTATTGTACGAATGCGAAAAAACTTTTCGATCAATGCAGCATGCATATGTTTTCATATAATATTCAAGCGTGTTAGCTACCTTCCATAGCTATTAATTAATACTATCTAATTAAGTTGTTTTAGATTGGCAAAAATAACCTATATTTGTTTTTTTTCTTATTTTTATAAGGATTACTTCATGAAATTTGATAAATATAATATATTTCTGTAAAAACACAAGAGCCTAAAATAAAATACATAGCATTGTTTATTCTAGAATGCAAAATAAAATAAATAAAGTAAACCAAGTAGAGCAACTGGCCGGGTTCCTACAAAATCTAGCTAAAACATATACATTACTTTTTGTATTATTTCGTAAATGTTATTTTCCTTTTTTTGTTTCTCTAAGAAGAATTTTCATAAAACAACTCTTTAAAATTGATTGCCGGTTTTTTTCAGCTAATTTTTAGGACTCAAATAATAAGTCAATAACTCGATCTGATAATGAAAGTTGACTTTATTTATGAACATTAATTAATATAGTAAGTCTATATCATGACTATTAGAAACTTTCATTATCAATCTTTTCATTGGGTGGTTGTTAGAAGAAACTTTTAAATTATATTGAAAAAAATTAAATTAAGGAAATAATTAATTATCAATTTATAT
Organism: Acer saccharum; assembly: GCA_030490815.1. Lineage (NCBI taxonomy): Eukaryota > Viridiplantae > Streptophyta > Magnoliopsida > Sapindales > Sapindaceae > Acer > Acer saccharum. The sequence continues at coordinate 9,210,331 of CM059876.1, read as the reverse complement.
CAATGTGAATCGCGTGGGAGGGTTTATACGATCGACGTCTCTAATTAATTAGGATACATGTAGATGGATTGAGATGGGATCACAAGCTTTGAAAATATTGAGGACGTCGCCTGCCATCGACTAGTTTTGCACACATTTTTGCCGTTTCATTGTAATTTTAGATAAAATCAATTTTATTTTGTTGAAAATTAAAAATAATTAAAATGTCAAGATAGACTAGACTGGATGCCGTAGCGATCTATTTATTTATACAATACTATTATTATTTATAAACGTATCTATCTGGTTAGGTTGGTCTTGATTTCTTTTTGTGCTGAGTTTTGTTGCACTAACCATGCAAAAAAAAAAAAAAAAATTATGATATACCTAACTAGAGAATTATTATAATTATTATATGGTTCTTCTCTAGTAATAAGTTCAGTCCTAAAAAAAATAATAATTAAAACTGTGACTATAGTTCTATAACGTTATAAAACCCAACAAAATTTTGTACGCAACTCTGTAATGTTACATAACTAGTTTTTAATGTTGCATAGTTTCGGTTCTGAAATTTTTCTCATAACCAACCTGATTAGAAAATTATTATTATTATCATTACTTTTAGTTATAGAATCTCATATGTTTTTCGTGGGGGATTTAACTATGTAACGTTATAGAAAATCTGACCTCATATATTGAAATTATCAGATTCAGTTTGTAATTAATGTTACTAAATTTATATTATCGAATTCCGTATGAAAAAACGTTTAAAATCCCGCAACCAATAATATTATATAGAGCACATGCATATATATATATATATATATATATATAATGCGATTAGGGTGATCAGGATGGGTCATGCAGATCATCAGCCCATGCATGCATGTGTAGATTGCATTTTTTAGGTCAGACATGATGCATCTCTCGCCGCCCTACATCATGCATCAGACCCCCAGGCCATCCATTTTTATCTTCTTCTTTTTTATTTTTTATTATTTGTTTATATAAGACCATAATCCCATATGGATAAAATATACATATATTCTAATGTCAACGGTTTAGTCAATTTTTAAGCAGTATTATTAATCTGTAAAAAGCTTACCTGCAGGCTGCAGAAGCGGCAAATTAAAGACAACTACGTACTTTAGAATAAACAAAGAGATGATATGATATCATAATATAAAAAATAAACAAAATTATCATTCAAAATTCAAATGGTGCATTTTATTTTATTTTATTTTTTGTTGTTGTTGTCGTTTGTATTCATGCGTCTAATTATTTAGAATATAATTCTTTGTCTGCTGCGTATTATATTAGGTTTTTTGTTTTTAAGATATATGTAATTGAGAGGAATCAAATTAACGCACTACTGTGATGCACCAATTCTCATGAAGCATGCTTGCTTTCATGCTTTGTACTAATATATATATATATATATATATATATATATGACCTTATTATTTTGTGCAGTATATCATGAACATGTCAAAACGGCTACTAATTATATTATATATTAGCTTTACATGAATTAATATATAATTAACAACAGATACAATTTACCTTGGACTAAAAACCAATTTGTAGTATTTTCAAAGTTGGCTGAATAATATTCAATAAAGTGTTAAGAGTAATCAGTTAAGTGCATGCATGCATTAATTCAACTTATAATGTCTTTCTCGAATGCCGGCAGGTTTACAACAAAGATTTTTGTTGTTTTTTTTTTTTTTTTTTTTCCTTTGAAATCAACAAAGAGTTAATTGTTATAAAATAAAATAATGGGAATGTAATAAAGTAGAAAAACGTAACAAATGGAGAGAAAAAGCAAACTATTATTTTTCTTCATATTTGATTCAATAAGCTGCCACGGATCCAAAAATATTTTTAAGTAGGAATACTATAAAATATTGATATATGTCAAAGTATATCCTCTGAATATTAATAATAATAAAAAACTTTATCTATTACTTCGACACATGAAAATTTAATTATTAATATGTGGAAAATTATGAAAGAATAATAAAATATTTAGTTAGTCTCTCATAAAGATCCCCTATTTTAATTTCGGTAAGGACCTTAATGAAATCATATCGATTTTTATGCATTTTGATCTGAAAAATTTCAAATTTTATTCGTAGTTACATTTCATTGAACTTATTATCCACACAAAAATTCAAATCAAAATTCATAAAAATCGATATCTTCATATTTAACAAAATCAGGATAAATAGTTCTATTGCTTAAAAAAATTTCAAATTTTATTCATAGTTACATTTCACTAAATTTATTATCCAAAAAAAAAAAAATCAGATCAAAATTCATAAAAATCGACGTATTTATTAAGATCCTTATATATATATATATATATATATAATAAAAAATAAAAAAATAAAAAAAATAAAAACATTTGTGTACTTAATTCATAATTCAAAATAGTACTCTTGAGTTAGAAAACGATTGGGCCACCAATCATTAGGTCAACTGTTTTTAGGGCCTTGGCATAAATTATTTGTACTAAGGATCAACCGTGCTAGGACAGTAGGACAGGTACTAGGACTCATCTTTCAAGGTACAAACCTGATCAATCTGTAGAGTTTCTAAATTTATGCTCATAAATGGAATTTTCTACCGACACATACTTGTATACAGCGATGAAAAATATCAATATTATCTATTTTTCACTTTACATTTACGGAAATATCTCAGGCCCATCCGCAACACATATAGATGAGCCCTTCATCTTTACATATTGCGGATGGGCCTAAGGGGATAAGATACGTCAATAGGCGGAATTAAGCACCATGAGTTTCATAGGGTTAATAGTTGACAACCACCCCCAATGAAAACATTGACAGAAATATTGGGGACATTTTCAATATTTCAAACATTATCCTGTATATAATTTGATTTTAATAGGTATATTAAGCACGTTTCATAAACCTTAGATGAGGGCAAGTAATTTCAGACAGAAAAAATAGGATAAAGTTGTCTCAGTGGTTTGCCTATCACAATTATGAGTTTGTGGATTCAAATCGTATCTTCTTCTTTCAAATCCTCAATTTTGTAATAGTTCAAAATAATAATAATAATAATAATAAAATTGAGAGAGAAAAGAAAAGGGAACTCATTTGGAGCAAAAGTGTCTGAAAATATGTCAATTCTAGAATTGCAGAAATCAATCAATGTTTATCTTGTTCATGACAGAAAGTGTAGCAAACAATTTTGCTTTGTCTACCAAAATCATACATTTTAGTGAACCGACTCGGTCCAAATTCACTTATTATCTTTTGTCTTTACATCACAATTCACATAAACTTGACAAGTCTTTGGTCCCATTTGATGTGAGTTGTTAATAGAAGATACCAGAAAAATTGCATGGTTGCTAGTCTGCTCCATTTCACATCAATGATTCAATATCAAGGGTGGCAGCCTATATTTTTCTTTTTTTCTTTTTTGTTGCTTTGCTTTATTAGAGAACCTTTGAAACAAATATAAGATATATATATATATATTCAATTCAATTCCATCCAATGGTAATAATCGCAACCATTTCCTATGAATATGTTTAGTTTGCTATCTGAAAACGAGTTTTCAATAACTATAAAACGATTCAAGTTGTAGAACAAGACGAATAAGTAGGGTCCGGAAATGCCAATATCATATATGCTTCTTTACTCCAAAGCTACTCAAGTAGAAGCATCAATTTCAATTGTTTTGGTACAATTGGTGTATAGAAATGTAAAATGCAATCAACTATACTTTGTCTGAGAGATTTTTCATTCAATGGTATCCAAAATATTGGCGTGTTTGGATAAAGCAATATATTGGCGTGTTTGGTATCGTTTTTAAAATAATGTTTTTAAAAATTATTTATGAAAATGAAAATCAAATCTTAAAAATTATGTTTTTAAAAAATATAATGTGTTTGGTAGTGTTTTTTTAAAAGTAGTTTTTAAAAACGGAAAACGATGTAAATGTGTTCGATATTGATTTTGAAAATAAGTAAAATAATTGTTTTGAGGGAAAAGAAATAGTCTGTTTTTAACTTTTTAGTTATAACTTTTGAAAAGTTGTTTTTTATTTTTGAAAAAATGTTTTATAAAATGGTTAACCAAACAACCTTTTGTTGTTTTTTGTTTTTAAAAACCAAAAAAAAACTGTTTTTAAAATTGCATCCAAACAGTTATATATTCTTCTTGATCCTCATTCCACTGTCTCTCATTTCCTTCGGGAGTCGGGACTCACTTGGTGTGCCGCACTGTATTGTATTAGTAGTTTAAAATGTATTAGGATAATACAATACAACGTTTGGTTTGTTTTGCACTGTTCACTGTATTGTATTAGCTAATACATTTTAATTGGTCTAATACGGTGGATGTCGTATTAGCTAATATAGAGTAGAAAGGCTGTATCAATTAATACAGCATAATACAGTCTAATATAAAATATCACCAACACACATAATTATATAAGAATAATATAGTACAATCGAATACAATTCTTCAATCCAATGCAATACAATCCAATAATATACAATACAATACAATGTGTCAAACGAACCCTCAATTCACTATATTTTTAAGAAACCAATAATATTCTTCTTCTTTTTATCAATCATCTATGTACAATTTGCCAAGAATCAATTCCCAACACAAGAACGAGGAGATTAAAAAACAAAATATATGAAGAAGCTCAAAAAAAAAAACCACAACACCTAGAATGGCACAATTTCAACTACAGAATCTTAAAAGACTTCTCATGTCAACAACCAAATTGGTATCACTTGGACTTAATCAAAAGTTTCCCATTTTGTTGAGACAACAAGAGACTCATGGTGCATCAATGGATGCTGCTGCAGATTTGGCCTAATTTCCCCTGTCAAATTCCTCTGTTTTGATCTCCCTTTCTGCTTTTCAAATGTTGAATGTTGTTCTTGTTTAATGTTGTTGCCTCCTCCATTGCTTGTGAGCTTGGAATTACATAGCTTCAACGTATCGAGAATCTCAATGTACTTCTGAACTCTCCTTTCCTGGAAGAAGAAGAAGAATCATGAAAATGTAAACCGAAATTAGTTTTTAGTAGGAGTATCAAGTATGTATAATAAGAAAAATTAATTGCAAAAGTACCTGCACTCTCTTTTGTAACTTCAAATCTCCCTCAATAGAAATTCCATCCAATTTAACTAATTCTGTCATTAACTTAGCAATCAAGTTTTCTAAATCTATATCCAACAACACCTTTTCTCCTTTAGAAGCTACTGCTGATTGCAAATCTGTAACCTGCTCAGCAAGTTTGTCTTGTGAAATTCATTTTCTCCCTAAACACACAAAACATATAAAATTTGTATAACAGGAAAATTGAATTACCTGGTGAGCAAGTTTGTCAACTTCCAAGCTGATTTCTGCCAATGCTTTTGAAGCCTTTTCAATCCTAGCATTTTTTAGCATCTCTAAGCACCTCCTTTCCCGGCTAGCAATGTCTTCAACTAACACAAATTTGGATCCATTTTTGACTCTAGCACCATCTAAATATGCTTTTGAATCTCTCTCTTTCTTTTTGTATATCAATTTCTGTTCCTCAGGATGCAATCCGGTACGTTCTGCTAGTATTTTCTTCAATTCCCCTGCAAATTAAAGCCAATGTATTGAGAAATTCATTCCACACACAGTTGCACAAAAGAAAAGAAAAGAAAGGGTATAAAAAGTTGTAAAAAATACCAAAGCTTGCTTGAGAACTAATACATATTTCGTGATATATAGAGTTATATTTGACTCTAACTTTAATGGTGGGAATTGAAGCAGAGATTTGATTATCAGAATCTGGATTCCTCTTTGAACCAACATTCCTCCAGGCCTGATTTCCAATTCATCAATCTTCATATCAACTCTGCCACCAACACAGTTCCTTCTATTAACCTTTGCTTTTGTTGTTTCCATGCACACAACAACAACAGCAGCAGCAGCAGCAAAACTGAGAGAGAGAGAGATTATTCTCTTGGGTGGGAAAAAAAGGAATGGACAGCCAAAGAAGTTAGTGAAGAATATTTATGGAAAGTAGTTAACGTGTGGAGGAGACTAACAAGGAAAGCTTAGCCAAGTAAAGAATTTGTTCACATTTATAACATATCAAACATCTTTCACACTCTTTCATAAACCAAATGCTTTATTATTTCACTTCCAGTTGCAGTCAGATATTTACATATTTACGTTTTAAATCATAAAGTGTGTATGGGGAGATTCTTCCGATGTGTCTTGCAGATCCCTAATCCGATGTGTCCGATTTTTTATTTTTTTTTTTAAATCTTTATTATTATTTTGATTAATATTAATAGATTAAGTTACAAGTATAACGTAAGAAATTAAATCCAGGTCAAGTCTCTGAATTTACTTATTTTTCTGTGAACTGGGTAAAATAAAACAAAAAGCATTAAAGAATAACATACAAGTCCAGCTCTGCACCGAAAAAATCTGCAGCCAGTTGGCATCTGTCTGTTTATCTCTTTGTTTGGTTCAGGAACTGTGCTGTCTTTTTCATCTTTTTCATATATATATATATATATATATATATACATACATACAGAGCGAGTCTTTCCTAAAAGATCCCTTATTTTAATTTCGGTAGGAATGCACTAGTTCACTGGTGCACCCATTTCTCCAACTTCCTATGAGTTTGCAACATTACCAGCAAGTAACAATTAGATTTCTATCAGGCACTAACAATAAATATCATAGACAGTATTGAATGTTACAAATATTTTGAGTTCACAAAGTAAAAAAACAACAGAAATCGGTACTCAGCGCGTAAATGAGGCGAACTCGTTAACTCATTGTGCTTTCTGAGCTTTAGATCTGGCCGGCTTTGCAGGTTTGATTACATAGCTGAGGAGGATCAATACAATGGGAATAACAGTTCCAATGTAATACACGCTCCCGTATGAGGCAATCGTTTCGTGCAAGCTTAATACCTGTGACATATGCGAAAACATGCATTACAAACGTATATACTCAAATATCTTTCTCTGTCGGAGATCATATGTGTTGATTACGCATGTCTACATGTACATGCGTTTGTATGCTTGAGAGAATAAGGAGACTTACCATAAAACCAACACAGGAATAGTTCAAGACAAGAACTGTGTAAGCAAAGTTCATTAACCCCATTATCTTCTTAGCTATGCCCATTTTGGGAGGCAGAGCTTGCTGCCATTTGTAAATAACTGCTCAAAGAACAACAAAAGTATTGAGGTAAATAGGAAGAAAAAAAATGTCATCGATACAAGGGAATTAGGGTAGCCAAATCAGTACCTCTTGAACCAGCAATCATCATTGCCGATTGGACAAAGAATGCGAGGTACCCAGGATACAGTCCCTGTAATTCAATGAGAAAGCATTTTTGAGATGAGGATGATGATACCGAGGGGAGTATACAGAAAGATATCCAATAAGAAACATGCCGTTTAGAGATTTTAGAGTACATTGGGAAAAGCACTCGTGTAGAAAGAGTTCCTGACCACAATTGTAAAAATGTGGAAGCTGGGACCATTGGTTATGACATGTTCGACTATCCTTATTAGGTAACATGATCCTAAAAAATTCTATGAAATGCATGCATAAACTAAATGAATAAAAGTAATGGTTCCAGTTTAGATTCTTCTTGAAAGAGAGAAGTTATGTTGGTGATATCATTCATTAGGTAAAAGAGGTAATATCTATCCATAAATGTTAACCCATATCGCTCAGTAACTGATAATTGGTAATTAACAAAAAGGAACTAGAGAATATAAGGAAAACTGCACAAAGATCTCTTTTTATAAATTATTCATTGAATTATTTTAAAATAGGTAGCAGAGAAGAACACAAGAAACTACGAATTCATTTGCAATAGTATCACACTTCCTAATTGTTCACACACATTCACAAAGCATCATCAATGTTAAAGTCCTGCTCTATTTATTTGGAGATGTCGATAGATTCATAGATCAGTAGCACATTTAACAACAGCTTATTTGGGATATTATAAAGGGAAAAGATACTCACATGCCAAACAGCACTAACAGTCTGCGTAGCCAGCAACTGAAAGAAACCAGGTTTCTTACCCTTCTGAACAAGCCTATCATACACATCTGCAGCAACAAAACATATTAGGTATGTATTTTATACCTCCTGCTTCATGGCTAATGGCTATGCAGCATAAGTGCATAACTGAGTTTCCATGAACTATTTTTAAGTCATCATAACTAAAGTCATATCTCTCACACCTGAGCACCATACCATACTGTAATCAAATGCCACAAATATCAACCGGCCAATGAAGTAGTGAACTAATTCTTTGATAATAACCATTGAGATTTGTGGCCTATATTATATAACTTCTTAAGAGAGATCTTAATAATATATAGGTTATGACTGGATTGCACCAACTATTAATTTGGCATTCTCAGTTAACAATTTCCAACCTGAGAAAACCAACTAATTTCCATTTAAATATATCCAATTGAAAAATTGCTACCAAGTTCCTTCTTTTTCCTCTTGGATAATATTTGTGCCATTTTTAGTCATGCCTAGATCATTACCGACATTAAAATTTAAAATACAATCTAATTACAGCCCAAGTTGAATTTTCTAAACATGCAGATGAAATTAGCAGCAACTTTACTGACTTTAAGATTGAAAAATACCATATGTCATGGACAAAATTCTGAGAGGCTAGAGAGACTCACAATGACGAAGCCAGGTGCTGACTTGAATGTTCCAGACAAGTGGAAGCTCAACTGCACTCTTAGTGAACTCAACACCCAAAATGTCAACGTTTTTAGCACGATCCCATTTTGGCTTTGGTGGAGAAGAATCTGTCCAACCACTGAAACCCAGGCCAGAAATAATGATTGAGGCCTCTGAAATTGACCAGATAAAATAATATTTCCAACGTGCTGTTAAGCCAGCCCTGTACTGATAACTCAACCGCTTCCAGAAACCCCATTCTTGGTATATGGGTTCAGTAAATCGGGACAAGGGATGATGGGGTACCATGTAAAGATAGAGAGCCATGCAAAAAGCAGCTTGGACGAGAGCTCGAAGTGTCGCCAAATAAGGTGATGGCCATGGTCCACTCCAAATCTGAAAATAAAATAAAATAAAATAAATAATAATAATGATGATAAAGATCACAAAGCTAAGACTTAATCATTTCCACCTAGACAAAGCATACAGATGGACAAAATAAGAATGTAATAAACCTACCCCCTTCCTCTCAGTCCACTCAAGATAATCCTTCATTTCATAAACTGGGCCAGCAAAGTGACTACCACAGCAGAGGCAATAACCAAAATACTCAATCAATGAGGGGAGCTTAAACAACCGATTTTTTTTCTGGGGTTCTCGTAAGCCATCCTCTTTCAGTAACCCATCATTGTAATTCATTGCACAGGAAATGACTTTTAGTGTTAACACCATTAAGGCTCCTGGAAATTTAAAATGATTCACAATCAATCATCATGTATTGTTAAAAATCATCACTTAAAAAGAATTCTTACACATGGACAAATTATCATATACCAATGTAAATTATTGTTGAAATATCATAAAGATATATTCATGTCTAAGCAAATGCGGACAAAAAAAACTCAATTTTTTTATAACCTAATAAAAAAGAAACCTATAAGTTATCGTGCTGATAAAACAACTTTCAGTCTCTATCTTAGGATAGTGCCACTCACCACAACTTAGGTGATAACAGAAAAGAACATAATTTCTTTACTTGAGATTAATTACCAAAAGGAATTAGGCTTCTCTTTTTTTTTTTTTTTTTTTTTTTTTTTTTCCGACAATTTCATCAAACAGAATGAGTTTTAGAAGTTACTAACCCTAAACAATATATGAAAAGAGTAAAGAGATATTCACTTATTTCAACTTCGGAAGAGGAAATATAAGCGAAAGGCAGCAATAATTCTTACCTGTACCATCAATACCGCCTTCCTTCCAAGCATCACCGCTCATGTAATATACATGGCTAAAAATTCAAAAGAGAAACGATTTCAGTATAAGCATATAAAATAGATGTCCATAGTCTAACTGAAGAAAATATCAATTACAACAGAAACAGAAGAACATGAGGCCACTTATCACTTCAAATTCAAATTCATATGAGAAACAATTTCCGTATAACAGCATACAGATAACAAACAATGCATAACTAGAATGCGTGTTTCTTGAAATACTTCCACATTAGGTGAACAGCATAGTCTTATTTGGAATTCCCAATAAGCTTGGCCAAATTATCAGTCAGCTACTTGAGCTTCTTTGGAATCTAATATTAACTTTTTCGTTTGTAATGGACTCAACTCAAGTATTTTATATACAATACTAATCTTATTTGTGGTTTCTAAAGACAAAACTTAATCATTCTAGCAAAATTTCACTAATGATGCTTTATCTTGGTAACAAAAATTCATCAAAAGCACCGTCTTTTTCTACAATTCCAATTTATCTTATCCATCAAATATTAGAACAAAGAGATTCATAGACATTCCTAGTAAGTACCAATTCAGATTACCACTGGAATTTTTTTAACTTTCGTAAAAAAAAAAAATAATAATAATAATAAATAAATATAAATAAATAAATAAATAAATAAATAACTGAAATATAACATGTAAAAATGTTTTCATAATTAGCTCTATCACCAGATTAAACCGATTCTAAGATGTAATCAAACCCAAATATATATATGTATATATATATATATATATATATATTAGCAACAAACTTCGATTTGGAGAAATGACTACAGGAAATCAAACGAAGGAACAATTTTTTTTTTTTTTTAATAAAATCGAAATCAACAAATTTAAAATAAAAGAAATCAAGGACGTACCAGCCAATGAGATAACCGAAACCCAAGAAAAAAGTGATGATCCCACATTTGGCGCGGAAAAAACGCCATAGAAAGATAACCAATCGACATGGGCACCAAAAAATGTAGATTCGAAGAAAACCCAAATGAAAGGTACGACAAAATGGCGCCTGAAGCGGCGGCGTACGCGTGCCTGAGTCCTGTAGTCGGGACAAGTCGAGAGATAAAACTGACTGGAATCGTCACGACGAAGCATAAAAGGAATCTGAGCACCGAAACGGAGACCCCAATCGTCGCCGCCATTGAATCCATGTCTAGGTCCGTCATGGTTTTGGATTGATGAGGACTGAGTTGGCTCGGTCTTTTGAGTTTTGGTTTCTACGGTTTTTTTTAGTTTATAGTTTATAGTTTTATACATAAAAATGGAATGCTAGTGAAGCGGCCTTTATTTTGTTTAAATTACAACGTTGTCCCTTTATTTTATTTTATTTTATTTTTTTACTATGTAGTAGACGGATTTAGATTCTCTCATTACCCCACTTTGTCCTCACATTGTCGTCACCTAAATCAATTGTCTAGATTAATTCTATCTTTTGATTTAATAAAATATAAAATTTAATAAAAATAATTCAGACCATTGATTTGCTATATTAGACATATGTCAATAGATTATGAAGGTGAAAACAAGGTGATGAGAGAAAAAGCGAAGAGAGGATCCAAATTCGTAGTAGACTAGTAGTTGGGTTTAAGTATAGTGTGTGTATGGTTAAATCATAAATGCCTAATTAAAAAAGATATCAAAACATTTTTAAACCCTAATTTTTTCTATTTGTTTTTATGAAATCTTACGTTGACATGTTGTCAATGCCAGTTGAGAACGAGCATAGCTAGTCGAGCATGAGCACAGTGGTAAAGCTACTTGGAGGCCTAGAGGAGCAATGGCTAGTGACGAAGTCAGAATTTTAAATTTCACCAAACTTGGGACACCAAACTCTATAATTTTCATTTTAAAGATTCAAAAGGAAAAAAAAAAAAAAAATCAAATAATTATAAAGAATAAAAATGAAATTTTCAAGAGGCTATGGGCCCCTTATTAGGTTTTGGCGCGTATTCTCAAATGATCCCAATTGAACTAAATGAAGTTGGAATGCTATTGTTTGAGGGAGGTTTGAAGACCAGAAGAACGGAAGAATAAAACAAACCGATGAGGGTTGCACTGTGGCTTTGACAGCAGCAATGACAGTGGTTGGGATCATTTCAGCAATTCAGTGTATAGATTGCGATTTTCTGAGCGATGTAATTTCTAGTGACTGCAACGGTGTAAGGTACAATTGGCCAGCATATGACCCAAACCTTAGTCAATCATAAGCATACGTGAAATGGGAAAATCTTCAACGGAAAAGGAAGTAGTTTGTTTCTGGAAGTTCTTGAGCATGAAGGAAAAAGGAATACTCTTTACAATAAGACTTGTCATAAAATGAAATAGTATTTATGTGAAACAAGTAAGTCTTGTACGTTTAGGACTAGAATTTCCTTTTATCTTAAACTCCATGTAACCAGTATAAATAGACCTTGTAATTAGGTTATTTAGTGTAGAGCAAAAAGAACACCATGTAACATTAGAGAGAGGGAGTGAGATCCGAGGGAGACCCCAGGGAATATCCACAGAGGGATCCAGGGAATATCAGGGGAATAAGTTAGAGATCCGTGAGTGATATTTAGGGAAGACCTAGGGGATATTGTGAGGGGGGGTTGGGGGTTTATTGGTGAGGATCTTGTAAGCTGAGAGTCATGATGTAAAGCTTGGTTGTGAGCTTGGGGACTTATTGAGGCTCTATGGTTTGGGGTTGAGGTATGAGAGAGAATCCTGAAGTATATGGTTAAAACAATTTATCATATAGTGGACTTTTCTCTGTCGTCCTGACGACCCGTGGTTTTTTCCTTAATTTAGAGTTTTCCACGTATATCTTGTATTGTGTGATTGTTTAGGGCCCGTCCTGCAAGTCGTTTTTTGTTTTTGTTTTTGTTTTTCGAAAAGAAAAATGAAAATGAAAATGAAAACAGTGTTTTTGGTTTTGTTTTTGAATTCCGAATACGCGTCTGGTAGCATTTACTGGAATCCGTATTTTAAAAATAAAAACGGGAAAAACGCGTCTGGTAGGAAAACCGAAAACTTTCGAAAATTGAAATATCAATTTTTACATTTTGTTTAATATTATAATAATTATAAACAAATTGATTAAATAATTAACTAAAAAAAATTGAAATGTAATTTTTAAATTAAAAAAAAGTTATCAGTTGAAGAGGAAGAGGAAGAGGAAGAGGAAGAGGATGAGTAGATCGGCGACTCAGTAGAGCAGATCGGCGGCGTCGAGTGGCGATCAGCGGTGAGAGGCGACGCAGAGCCGATTGGCGGCGAGCGGAGGAGGAGGAAGAGGAAGAAGAAGAAGAAGAAGACGGCGGCGATGGCAGCAGCGAACGGAGGAGGAGGAAGAGGAAGAAGAAGAAGATGAAGAGGAAGAAGAGGAAGAAGAAGACGGCGGCGATGGCAGCAGCGAACGGAGGAGGAGGAAGAGGAAGAAGAAGAAGAGGAAGAAGAAGACGGCAGCAGCGACCAGCGATCGGCAGCAAGGAGGAGGAGAAAGAAGGTGAAGAAGAAAGAAGATGAAGATGTGCAGTTCGTTTGGTCCAAGAGAAAAAAAATATATATATATTTTTTTTTGTTAATTTTTTTGAAATTGTATTTGAAATACAGAAAACAACTTTTTTTTGTTTTTCAAAATTTCCACTTTTAACACTTGACTTTATTTTTGTTTTTGTTTTTTATTTATGAAAATAAAATGAAAAACGGTTTACAGGACACGAATTCGAAATCATTTTTAGAAAATAAAAACAAAAACAGCTGAAAACAGCCTGCAGGACGGGGGCTTATTTTCTCTCATCTTATTTTTTTGCTATATACGTTAATTGTTATGAGTTATGAACGAATATTAGGTATGTCGCTTTTACGTTCATCGGTTAAAATCCCCAACACCCCTTTATAGCAACCACATAGCTAAATATTTTTTTTAAAATACAGCTACACTATTTAAATTTTTACCTCCAAATTTTTATTATTTTCATTTATTTTAAAAAGAACCTTGCAATGCCCTTTAGTCCCCAAAAATTAAGGAAGTTGTCTTCGTTTATGTGCACAAGTTAAAACCTTGTTCCAAGACTGGCTAAGATAAAGCATTACATAATAAATAAATATTATTTTCCGCAATAAATCTATCCCCACGTGTTAGAAACAAGCATAATGAGACTTGAATATGAAGTGTACACCACTCAGCTAGAAGCAATTATATAATTTCATTCAATTTTTTTAAAATCTTTAATTTTTCTAAATCATTTCATTAAAATCCACCTACTAACAACTAACAAGTAACAACCAAGTGACCAATCGGCCATAACTTATGACTTATGTTATGGTAGGTACTATAAATCTATAAGCAAGTTAATAATCTGTTTTAACTTCTAATCAGAGCTCGGCAATATGAGGTTGGACCTAATATCTCTCATATCTACACCATGCGGTTGTAAGTTCAAGTCTCTCTCCCCTCTCCAAACCCCGAATTATTTTAATATATTTTTAAAAAAAATATAACAAGCTCAATGGTCTCAATCAGACATATTAGTGAATACACTTGTATTATATGTTATTTCTTTATATATATATATATATATATATATAGTCTTTCTATTATCAGTATATCAGGATGAACAAGCTCAATGGTCTCAATCAGACATATTAGTGAATGCACTTGTATTATATGTTATTTATTTATATGTATATATAGTCTTTCTATTGTCAGTTTAACAAGCTCAATGATCTCAATCAGACATATTAGTAAATGCACTTGTATTATTTGTTATTTTTTTTTTTATATATATAGTCTTTCTACTGTCAGTATATCAGGACGAAGAATGTGTACCATTAGATTTACATACTTTGACTCAAAGTGTATGTATTTATCTAAACTTCTCTATAATCTATGATCCACATTCTTTGTCCTAATATATTTTATATCAGGACGAACTGACAATAGAAAGACTATATATATATATATATATAGTATACGTATTTCGAAAAATAAGATTCACGTAAAATTATTTCATGTGAATATTTACGTTGTGTTTGGTAAGAGGGAAAGATGGAGGGAGGGAGAGCTCAAATCTCTGTTTGGTTGGAATGAGGAAAGAGGGGAGAGGAGGAGAGGAGGGAGAGCTCCTACTTTTGGGCCCACCATTTTGGATCCGCCCAATGATGGGCAGATGAGAAAGGAGGGAGAATAAACGGAGGGTAAAGACAAAAATACCCTCCAATTTTATACTACCGTCCAATTTTTTAAAAGACAATAAAGTAATTTTATAAATTATATACCAATCCATCCATTCAACTCTTTTTTCAATACCAAACAACATGAAGGATAGATGTTATCCTCCCCATCCCTTCTACTCTCTCTCTCTCTCTCTCAATTCATCTCTCCCTCATACTCTCCCTCCCTCCCTCCCTCCCTCCTACCTACCAAACATAGACTTGCTGTGGCCCCTCCGATTAAAATTCTTGACTATGACACTGGTTGTGGGTATTGATGAGAGGATTTAAATGGTGCAGCAAGAAAGTTGGAAGGAGATTTGAAGGTAGGGTTAATGGTTGCAGAGGATAACATCTTCTTCTGGCGATGTGATTGGTTATTGGTATTTGCCTATTTGGTGCAAACTGCATAGCCCCGCATTAATGTCACTATTATTTTTTTTTTTGTCTTTCAGTGCCTTGAAATTATCGAACAACACATAATTAATTATTAATTGCATAAATATTGCCGTCACATTAATAATTATTATTCCTTTTTCTTTCCCATATGTAAATAATTCAGTTCGATAAAAGCTAAAAAAAATATATATATATAACTCTACTTGTCTAAATCTGATATCCAAAAAATGTGGTATCACTATAATCCATTCATTTAATAATACGGAAAGAAGCCCCACATGAACCGAAAAAATATAGTGATCCCTACTCCTAATAACACGAGAGGAATATTTTTAAAAAATATATATAACTCTACCTATCTAAATCTGGTATCCAAATAATATGGTATCAATGTAATTCATTCATTTAATAACACGGAAAGAAGCCCCACATGAGCCGAAAAAATATAGTGATCCCTACCCCTAATAACACGATAGGAATATTTTTTTAAAAAAATAATAAAAAAATAACATGGAGAGGCCCATGCAAGACAACCTCTCCCCTAAATTGCTAAACATAACAAACACAACCTCTCCCCTTATCCTCAAACTTACTTTATAAGAATTCTCCTTGCATATTCTGCGCTTTGTGGAGAGTTCGGATTTTCTTATGGTTTGGTTTTTTGTTGGACTTTACATAACCTAAATCGCTAAATATAACAAATATTATATGGTTAACATATTTACCCTTTGGTTTAATGGTTGTAAATCATTTGATGTGGAATTGGGCCATACGATCCACTCATAAGAATCCAAGACCACTTTCCTTTCTCTATTACTTTGTCTCTCCATCTGGTTTCTTCTTCTTTATCAACGTAGCTTCCAAGAACCCACGTAGCTTCCAAAGTTAATTCAATTATCAAAACAAGTATTCTTCTTCTTTTGAACTTTTTCTATAATTAGATTTTGGAAATTAATTATATCAAACAGTTTTTTTTTTTTTTTTTTTTTTTTTCCTTTACCAAATCTTACTATTTTCTCAATTTAATGTTTTGAAATTTTTTTAGTTGTTATTAAATTTTATAAATAATACTTGACTGTTTAAATTATTGTCGAGTGATATGTCATGTGAAATGTAACTACTGATCTACCATATTAATCATGAGATATGTCATACGTTTAATTTACAACTCATATAACACATTATTTAGTCAATCTACTCATATATATATATTTTTTTTTTATATAAAAGCTTATATGAAATTGTTGTCAAGAATCATGTGTGATAGTGAAGAGTTTTCAAAAGTCAGAAGAGAAGCATCTGATTCCAACACAACTAGCAACAGCCCTGCCTCTTGAGCCAGCTGAAGCTCACTGTGCATTGCCAGCCAGAGCTTCGGCAATCTGAGGTGAGTAGCAAGCCTTCAGACCATGGGAGCAAGACGCCATAACCATTCCCGTATGACAGCAAATGATAATAACCGATCATCTGCCTTTTCACAGCAATCAATAGCTGCATCCGTATTTATTTTAAACAAACCAAACCCAGGGGGGGACCATCTTACATCCAGATAGCTTCTAGCAGAAGGCACATTTTGTCCCTAACAAGCTTCCTTATTATCCTTGAAAAAAAAAAAAAAACGAAGACCAGCCCACTACTGCAGCATCATTCATAATAGCGTGAGAGCGAAGCATCTTGTTTCATCTATACAAAATACACCAGAGAAGAATACAAACTTCTCCGGCAACCGTTTACGACAAGAAAGCATTAAGAGAAAGGGCCTAATCTTATTAAGATTTTATTATAGCATAAGTGAGGCCTCCATCACCGGAAGAAATTCTTGACTTAGTCCCTAAACGCGTAAAGATACAAATGCACATAAAGTGAAAGTTACACAAAAATGAAAAGTTATACGCTTCAGCTATTCAGAAATAATCATGCAATTTATCAAGTAGCATTCATTTCCAAATCACCATAAAAAAAAAAATTAAAAAAGCATTGGCCTTGTAGATGAAAAAAATAAAAAAAGCATTCATGAATACACACACACACACAAACTCATAGACAATGAAATAATTACAAAAGAGTACCACTCCTAAAAAAACCAAGTAACTCCTCTTTCAGTCTTTCTACCTACTTATGGTGTGCCCTCCCTACCTCTCTCTGCGACGATTTCAACTTCCTACATACTGCGGTTAAGAGCGGTTCAAAAATGCTTTAACCTCTCTGCCTATATACTAGGGTATATTTGTACTGAATCTAAAGTAAGACCACCTTTTGTGTGCGTACAATCGATTTGTGTCATTGAGAATTTGATCTTTGTTGATGCGTTGGCATTGTCAACCACAAAGTCTCCGATGTGGTACTCAATCCATTTTCCAGTTTCATTCAGAATACATTGGGATGAAGCATGTTGACCGTCTGAAGTCCATAGCTGAAACTGTGCGGGCTTTTTATTCCAACCATGGACATGTTCAGTGTTGCAGACCCGACGACCAAACCTCTTGGAAGCTCGTCCCAGCTGCAGTCTGAAAAACATGCTATAGGTTCCTGCTGGAAATGGGAATTCAACCTCCCCATCAACTTCAAACCACCAGATTTGCTGAAGATATGCAACCGAAGCAAATCTACACACAAGGGAAAACGAATTCCAGATCAATTCCATCACTCTATTTTGCTATAAAGTGAAAACATACAACCAAGACCTATACAATATTACAAGAAACTTATGTAGATAAGCTATAAAGCCTGCTTCTATTTACTTGGTTCACATGACCATGCAAAACAACGATATGTAGGAATGATCACTTAGAAGTTAGAAACTACAATTTCATACAAGATCGTGAACACGAAAGTTGCACAAACGACCATCAAAACCACAGCATATCATAACCGACCAATTTTCAACTTCATATATTTTTTTCTCTTCCCCTTTTTTGTTTTAGATTCTATACATTGCCAAATGCAACTACTTGCTTACAACCAATACTTATACTGAATCTCATCAAATAAACGGTTTTAAGAAAGAAACAAGATTTTATCCATATGCTTATTATAAGAAATTGCTTCTAGTTGAAGCCTGGCAGAGAGAGGGGTGACCAATAATCTAAAGATGAAAACAGATTTGTTAATAATTAAGAGAGCAATGATTTGTTCAAATTTTTTTGTCAAGAACACGTAAATTAATCATAAACATGTTAAGAAAGCTTAAAGTCAAAGGGAAAACCCTAATAATGATATTGAACAAAAGATACAAATTACATGTTCCCCGGACTAACTATGATGATCTGTTTTCCGTGACAAAAACCGAGCCTCCAGAAGGAGACGAGAGGTCAAAAACAACATTTATACAAAATCTCGTATCTAAACTTGTAAGCTAACATAATTATATACTTCCAATTGGACAGAATACATAAAGTCAAACAAATTTCAGATTCCGTAACAATGTTCACATAATACATTAAAAACCTCAAACAGAAATAACAAAGAACCTAATGAACACAGGCCCTTTATTTATGAGCAAATCTAAACAAATACTAGGTGATAAGAAACTGGCAAAAAAATTCCAGTAACATGGGGGTTTGATCAAAAAGGTTGTGATAAAACTCACCTAGATTCATCGGTTGGAATATGATTCCAATATCTTCTATCATCAATACCGGTGATTGCCAACCCCTTTGAAGAAATTGACAAACAGACACCGCCGGTACTCTTATCTAGCCAAACTTTCTGCACAATATTAAGAACCCATCAACAACTAAAACTAAAGATATAAACAATCAAATCTATAAAGCCCTTATATATTGGATTTCTTAGACAACAAACAACAACAGAGTATTGATTAAAATTATCTTTTCTTTCAATTAGGTCAAAAAGTTTTGATTTTTATTTTTTCATTTCTCATAAAAGTCTTCTCTGTTTGGCTGCTTATGTTTCAAGCTGTTAAATTTCCAAGAAAACAAAAAACCCACAAATCAATTAGACATGGTTGCATACCTTGTTGCCTCCATCGAGAGGATTGGATCGACAAAGCCTAGCAAAAATTTCTCTTTTACCCAAATTTTCTTCCAAATCTCCAAACACCCTCTCAATCAAAGCTTGATAATTGGAGGGCAATTTCGATTCCCAAATTAAATCAGCAAACGAAGCACCACGAAAGGCTCTGTTCAATCTAGCCAATTTGCATATCTCTTGCGGATCCAAATACGCAATGATCGGAGCCACACAACTCTCCGGTAAGTCACCTAGACTAGGCTTCGCCGTCGCTGAAGCAAAAGAAAACCCTCTTGGGTCTGCAAATAAAGCAGAGAAACTCGAACCCATCAATCAACACGAGAGAGAAAACACTCAAACAGAGACTAAAAGAATGTCGTACGAATCAGAGAGAAAGGAAAAATGAAAAGAAAAAAAAAATGAGGGATGGCTTTAAGGGTTCAGACTTCAAAAGGGTACTTGTAGGATGTTGTTTTGTACACGTACGCGCACATATATTTTGATTGAGGTTTTGCCTTTTGGTGCGTCGTTTTCTTGTGTATTTTTTTTCAGTTTTGTCGGTTTCTAGCACGATTACACAGAATGAGAGGGAGAGAGAGAGAGGGAGATGACAGAGAGGATCGATGTGTGTGTGAACTGTGAACAAGTTGATAGCTTTCCGGTTTAAAAACCGAAGATTTGTGGAGATAAAATCAGAATTTTTATTTAATTAATTAGAGATTTGGAGATATTGCCCATTAGACTTGAAAACAGAGCACGGCTCCTTTGATTAAAACCGTCAACTAATCCAAAATTAGAAATTAATTAATGGATTAGATTATTTAGAGCGTTATCTGGTAGGCTTATAACATCTCTTTAAATATATTGATTTTAATTTTTTATACATTTTTGGAAGTTTCATTTTACAATTATTGATTTCCATTTTTATCCACTTATCGTCTTATCTATATTAAGATTTGGATTTTTTATTTTATTTTTTTGAAACAAGATTTGGATATTTTAATGATCACGATATATATATATTTTTTAAAGTATTGTACTTCGAAAAATATATTTATTTTAAAATAAATAAATTTGTGATTAATATTAGATCGTGTAGCCTTTCAAAACAAATTATGTAGCTATATATTATTAGATATTTAGATTTATGTTTACATAAAAAAAATGGAATATTGTTGTTTCAAAAAAAAAAAATGGAGTATTATTTTCATAATTTTATTTATTTATTTATTAAAATCGAACTACTAGAGGTAGAATGAGAGGAGTTTTTTATTTTTTATTTATCTTTAAAATTTTTTTATGTTTTTATTGAGATTAAAGGTATTCAATCTAGACTTTTATAATTACATTTATGAAGATCAATTGTTGATTTTTTTTTTTTTAGTTAATTTCAATATATTATAAAAGTTAAATTCATCAAAATCCACAGCTTAACCCAGACCTGTAAAGTCAATAACTTTTTGAATACACCTAATTTGTTGAAATTTTTAAAAGTCTAAATTGAATACATGAATTTTATTGGAATCCTGGAATCTTTCAAAATCTGGACTTTAATATAGAATATTTATAGACAAATTAAGATTTTAATCAATTTCAAAAGAAAATCAAAGTGCAATATTAACAACATTTAAATATGTGAATATCAACCTAAATCAATTTCAAATATTTTTTTAAATAATTTTAATTTATCATGTTAATTATAACGAAACAAATATAACATAGTTATAACAGTCTAGCATTACTCTTAAAATAATCACCATTAGTTGTCCTAGAAAAATAATCAATTGTTAAGTTAATTATGTAAAATATTTGATTAATTGTATTTTAAAATTATTGTCCGACTCAAAAACAATATGTATATGTTTGGTTAATTGCTTGGGTGCGTGATGCCGAAGGCTTTGTTTTGATTTCCAGAAGAAGAAAAAAAAAATTTCATGTTTTACCGAAAGACCCCTCCGATAGGAGTGTTTCAGTAATTGTTGAGTAAAAAAAAAAACAAAATTGAAAAAGGGTTTTCGAGAGATGTTTTGGTAATTTATATTTATAGGAAAATAAAAAACGTGAAACCTTAAACGTTTAGAAAAAAACAAGTGAAAAACGTTTTGGAATGAATCTTACAAATTTTTGAACTATATGTTGTGTTGAAATTTGCAAGATTTGATTTAGTATTATAGCTACAAAAAATTATGATATTTCATTACACAAATTCTTGGTGGTTCGTTTGTGGATTAGAACAACAAACAGTACAATAGCTTAATGAACTTGTACAACAAATATAAACTTAAGTACTAAAACCAATAAGTTAAACTCAAATCTAATAATTGATCATAAGATTAAACAAAATTGAAAATTTTGAAAGAAAATAGAGTGTATTTAGAAGTGTTTAAAATTTAAGTTTTGAGACGAAGTGTTTACATATAAAAGTTGAACATAAAGAGAAAATCTCTTATTTTATAATCACTTGGAAAATAAACCCCTTATCGACTCATCAAAATCTATCGTAGAGAATCCAAAATTATTTAATAATCACTTTCAAACGCTTTGTTAAACACTTTTTAATATCAAACTTATGGGAAAAGTAGAAGAAGCTAAACTTCCTTTGTAAAAACATACCTATACCATGAAGTTGTAAATTTTAATCATGTCCTCCTCTTCGATCCTCAAATTATTGTAATATTTCATAAACAAAATTACTTTTGAAAACAAAATTCCTTGTTAGTGTAATTACCTTATTGCCAATGATTTGAAATGTAGCAAATAAGTGGTAGCATTTGTGCGTTAGAAGACAAGTTGAGGGGAAAAAAAAGAACAATTCAATAGAAAGTGTGATGTGACTATTAACACCAATTACAAGTTTACAACGATGCATGAATCACGATAGAGAGAAAATCTTCGGTGCACCGGGTGCATGAGCTGAGTGTTGCACCCGGTCACTTAGCTGTTGACACCTAGGCATGTGTTAGTTAAAATAATAATAATAAATTTGATGGGTTAAAAAAGAAAGGAATAAAATAATGATGAAAAAATATTAAAAAAAAAATTAAAAAAAAGCTGACACATGCTGAGGTGTCACCATTTGAGTAGCCGAGTGCAACACTTAGTTCATGCACCCGGTGCATTGAAGATTTTCTCCACGATAGAAAAAATATCTTAATTTGGCAGCTATCCTCCATTTCCTTCTCTTGCAAAAGTCGTATCATTTACCTATCATAGCTTTATTTATTTATTTATTTATTTTTCTCGGTTTCACTGTCACAGTGTCATACTGTCACAGGGAGAAGAAAACCTTATATGAGACGGTCTTATTGCCACGTGGCGAAACCGTCCAATAAAAATGCACAATTTATATTGGAAACATAAAAATATATTTTTAAAATTTCACATGGCACACATTTTTATTGGACGGTCTCATTGACTCCTATGTACGTTTTTCTCCACAAGGAGATGAAAACACATTTTATCTGTGTAATTTAAGTGACAACAATATTTTTAACTTCTTTTGCAACAATAAAAATAATAGAAAAATAAGGAAATCAAGTGTTAATGTTTAACGTATGCCAATATGATTTGATGGTAAAGGAACGGTCATTCAACCCGACTATATTCTAGGTTCAGGTTGCACCATTGCAGGTGTCGGGTGGTGTATCACAAAAAAATAAATAAATAATTGTTATTGTTTTTGTTAAATTATGTGTCCATGAATAAGAGTATTTTTATATTTTTAGTTCAATCATATGTTAGGACACAAAGTGTGATATAAATTGTGATGTGTAAAACTATAGTGGTATTTTTATTTTATTTTTTTATAATTTTATATGGTGGCAATTTTGTAACATATAGCGATAATTTATGTAACTTTATCATACTAGTTAGATAAAATGAATTTTATTTGTATTGAATTCTTTTATTGGTGTTTGTGGGAATAGATATTCAGGTCGTTCATGCATTATTTAATTTCGTTAGATCTTAACAGATCCGTGATCCTTTCGATATCTCAAGATTGAATTAATAAATAAATATATAAACAAAAAATCAGAAATCATTGGTTTTTTATTCCTTAGAATGTAAGGAGATAAATGTAAAAAGTAAAAAGAAAAAAACCACGTAATAACACTCTATTAGTGGGGTCGGTACCTAGTCAGTACCCAAGCAATTTCCATATATATATATATATATATATATATATATATAAACATATAAAATCATGACAGAAAAAATAATATAAAATTAATTATAAAATAACACACATGGGTCACTTTATCGTTTATATCAATATCATCGTTTTCTCCATTCAAAATAATAAAATAATAAAAAGCACGGACATAGGTTTCAGTGCTTTACCATTCTTTGATTAAGAAAATAATAATAATAATTTATATAAAGTAAAGTAATTGATTAATTAAATTCCGACATACAAGTAAATGAAGAACATGTCACATGTGGTGACGGTCTTCTCTTTTAAATTCAAAGCAAGAAAATTTGGACCAATAAAAAAAAAAAAAAAAACGCGTAGCGTCAGCCAAAAAAAGTAGACCCAGGCCATCTCCACGTGTGTCTGACTCAGCATGGGACATTTCCACACCAACTTCAAAATCAAACACGTGTCACACGGTCGGCAAATAAGGTTGTCATTAGAGACGAAGAGGAATAAGAGAGTGAAACTATATTCATATTAATATCACTATTGCTAGGCAACTCAAATGATACGTGGTAAGTGGTTTTTTCATTAACCACATCATCTCATATTGTGTGTGGTGATGACAACTCAGTTACTACATCATTTGGGTTGAAATTTGGGTTAATTATTTGGGTTGTATAACATTACTTTATTAATATATACATGAATTCCTTAATTATTTATAATAATAATAATAATAATAATCTAACACGAAAAACTTGTGTGTTTGTATTTTTTATACATATACATATGACCCCAAACAGAACAGGTCAGGTCAGGTCTGCAAGGACTCAATGATATCAAGTATTTATGCCGTTTGTATATGAGGAAAGAGACAGTGTTGAAAAGCCACCTCAAAAAAAATGTTAGAAATTTTTTGGATTCGTTTGTGTATTTACTTTCATTATCGGGATATATATATATATTCTCATGACATGATCATGAGAAATCACATGTGGTGGTAATTACGCGATGTTGGATTTGAATCCTTCATTAAAAAAAATATGGAAATGGAGATGCACACAATTTAAACTAATAAGAGAAGTTTTGCGAATTTCTTAATTACTTGGTCAATTATGTAGTGTCAAGAATGATAACTAAATTGTGATTAATTAGTGGTTTAATGAAGGACCACAGCTCTTTTAATTACTAATTTACTAGTGCTTGTTCAATTTTTAATTTTGAAGCTTACCATTCCTAATGAGTATAGGAATACTTATCTTTGGAAGATTTTTTATTTTTTATTTTTTAATTATTGCAATATTTTGAAATTGGAAAATAGGATAGACTCAAACCCACAAAATCCTTACATTTTATTAAAAAAAAACTAACATCACAAAACTTATATTAAACTATACCCAAATTTACATTTAATTTTATAAGTTATATGTTAATGCGTATAGTTGAACATTAATTTTGTGAACCGTGTCAATTTTATAAATTTTAATTAAAATTTGACAAGACAAGATGAGGTTGATCTAATGGTTTGACCCTCGTAACCACACCATTAGGTTGATGATTTCTCCCCAATTTCCGAATTAATGTAATATTTAAAAATATAAAAAATTAACAATACAATAATACTAGACATCTTGGTTTGTATTTCACTTTTCATCCCAGCTTGAAGACGTGTCACCGTAAAGTCAATGAATTATCGACTCCATGAAGTGAAACTTTAGAGAGCTGTATTACAATAATTTGTACAAATTTTCAAAGGGGTTAATTTTGTAATGAACTTCTACATATTTTGTGGGTTATACAGCCAAATATCAATTTAGAGAAAATTGGAGAAAATTGCATTTGGATAAAATTAAGTACCATATAGGATATATAGATAAAAACTTAGAAAAACCCTCTCCAATACAATTATCTAGCCTTATAAGTTAGAAAATATGGAGTTGAGTTTCGAATTCTAGAAACTCTCATAGAAATACTGACTAGGATTTATAACTCTTTCCATCAATAATATTATAGCCCATTTAATTGTAAAATAAAATAGAAGAGAGAGTGAAATAATTGTTTTATTATGATTAGTCATAAAACGAATATATATTAGATTTTAGATAATTACATTGGAGATGTGAATATGCATTTCTCTGATTTTTTTTTCTAAAGTGGGTCCATAATAAATAGAAATGTTGATGCGGCACTATTTAGAAACTTAAAAATACATATTTGCCCTCTCCCCATATTAGTGGGAGTAGCCCTCTCCCCTTGTGGGAGTAGACTTCCAGGCCGTGCTTGTAGTTGAGTCTAATCCTCGTTGAGTTCCGGCTTTCAAAAAAAAAAAAAAAAAAAAAAAAAAACTTAAAAATACATATTTGCGTTGGAGATGCTTATACATTTCTAATATCCACTGAGATTCACATTGTGAGTACAAATCACGTCCTCCTCCCCCAAATCAAAAATTATAATAATTTAGATAAAAAGAAGATAATTACATTGTTAGAGTAGAGTAATTTGATTCATTAATGCATATTATACACTTCCATTTATATTTGATTGTGTTTGGATTAGTGTATTTATATATATATATATATATATATATTACAATAATTTAGGATTTGAGGACACATTACTCAACCTCAAAACCTCATGATATAGGTATAAAGGGTATATCACTGGATCAATCCCATTTTATCGGGATTAGTGCTATTGAATCCTTTAATTTATTTCTTATACTATATTTATCTAGTATTTTGTATGAGTAGGCTCCTTATGCATTTTGTAAAATCCTTTTTTATTTTCACAACGATAGATACCAATGAACCAAATAGGTCCATCATTAACATATGTATGAGAAAGTATATGTCAATTTATGCAAATAGTCTTTGTAATCATAGGCAGGCATAGGCAAATGACACCAAGTTAGAGACTCAAATCCTACTAATGGTAAAAGTTTAAAAAAAAAAAAAAACATAATCTAGATACGTGGATAAACAAATTATGTAAAATAATTATATAAAAAAAAAAAATCATTGGCATTTATAGCATTATAAGTTTGTGATGTGACAAATTAGTATTTTCCATCAACTTGTAATTAGTTTAGTTGTAGCCTTGTAGGAATATTTCAAATTTCAAGGCTGGGGCCTCCATTATTATTATTATAAGTTGAATATTGAAGCTATAATGATCTCTCAAATTCAGACCAACCAAAGCTTGGTTTCTTAAAAGTGGGCATGCTTTAATTTGTTTTGTTGGAATGAGCAATCAATTTCAATTGACATGCATATATAAATACATAGTCAAAAGAAATAACATTGAGTTGGTCAATTTCATTGATTTCTTAGCTTTGCACCAGGTTTGAGACTATTTCTTTGATCAAAGTTTTCTCAAAATTTCCATAAAGCAAATTTTGGATTAGGACGAATAATTTATCTAAAATTTAATATAATTGTAGCTAGTTTTGTACATAATCATCCTGTCCTTGTCACTTTTTTAGGATCATAACACATAAATCCCCTCATCATAAGAACCAGATAGATTCATCGTATAGATATACCGGATTGAAATACGATCATAACTTAATATATACACTAGATGTATGTGAGGCACTCGATTACACAATCCTCAAGAAAAAATTGACTTTAGGTGGCTTTTGGTTACCATGGTGGAATGGTAATCGGAATGGTAATGGGAATAGAAATTGAAATGGAAAGGAATGGAAAGCTGATTCCTTTGTTTGGTTGGGACTGTAGAATTAGTATCTGAATCAGTATTATTTTGTTTGGTTAACAACTGAATTAAATGAAATTAACTGTATTTTAAGGAGGAGACATGACTCAACCCCACAGCCCCATGATATACATATAAAGGGTATACCACTGGATCAATCCCATTTTATTGGGATTAGTGCTATTGAATCCTTTAATTTATTTCTTATACTATATTTATCTAGTACTTTGTATGAGTAGGCTCTTTATGCATTTTGTAAAATCCTTTTTCTTTTTTTCATAACGAGAAATTATCGATACCAATGAACCAAATAGGTCCATCATTAACGTAAAAATATATGTCAATTTATGCATATAGTCTTTGTAATCATAGGCATTCATAGGCAAATGACTCATAAGTTAGCAACTCGAATCCTATCGATGGTAAAAGCTTAAAAAAAAAAAAAAAAAAACCTAATCTAGATACATGGATAGATAAATACTATAAAATAAAATAAAAAAATTCATAGGCATTTATAGCATTATAACTTTGTTACGTGACAAATGAATATTTTCCATCAACTTATAATTAAATTAGTTTAGTTGTAGGAATATTTCAAATTTCAAGCCTGGGGCCTCAGAAAGTAATAACATTGAGTTGGTCAAGTTCATTTGATTTCTTAGCTTAGTACCAGGTTTGAGACTATTTCTTTGATCAAAGTTTTCTCAAAATTTTCTCAAAATTTCCATAAAGCAAATTTTGGATTAGGACGAATAATTTATCTAAAATTTAATATAATTGGAGCCAGTTTTGTACATAATCATCTTGTCACTTGTCACCTTTTTGCAGGATCCTCTCCTCATCTAAGCTGGTCCTAAGCTATTGATGATCTTCGTCCACTTGGCCGCTAAGGAAACGAATGGTCAAGATTTGTTTAATGTTTGTTTTTCGCACAAAAATTAGAGAAAACACGGTGTTTCATTTCCACTTGCAACCCTTTTCTTCTCTTTCATCATTCATGATAAGCCCTTTTTTTTGTAGCGATAAACTTCCTATTTACAAAAATTGCAATCACCTCATTTCAAAAAAAAAAAAAAAAAAAAACCTCTGCAATCACTTGTAAAAAAAAAAAATAAATAAAAAAAAACAAAAAAATCTGCAGTCAAAGGAAATTAATGGTCAAGATTTGTTTAATGTTTGTTTTTACACAAAAATTAGAGAGCTTAGGACAAACTTAGGTTAAGAGAGGATCCTCATCCCACTTTTATAGGATCATAACTCATAAGTCCCCTCATTGTAAGAACCGAATGGATTCATCGTGTAGACATACCGGATTGAAATAAGATCATAACTTAATATATACACTAGATGTATGTGAGGCACTCGATTACGCAAATCCTCAAGAAAAAAATGACTTTAATACTAAATATAAGTAAATGTTAGGTTAGAAAAATTAATTTTGAAGAAAAAATTGACTTTAATACTATAGTAACTATTAAGTAAATGTTAGTTTTTTTTCCTCTCTTTTGTGTTTGTTAACATTTTTTTTCTCTATCTAGAAATCTAATAATCATGAAGATATTAATCGTTTTATTTTTTATTTTTACGCCTTATATAAAGTTTAAAAATAAAAAAAAAAAGAATTGAAGATAAAACTCATTAATAATAATAATAAAGAACACACACAATTGTTGTATACACATAGTGATTACTAAGGGCCAGTTTGGTATTGCTTTTGAGAAGTTAAAATCAGCTTATTTTATAATTTTAGCATAAAATAATGTTTGGTAAAACTTCTAAAAGTGATTAATTCATAATCTGGCAAGTTTTGACAGTGATTTTGAGAAGTAGGTAGGGGGTTACTTTTTGAAAGTGATTATTGAATAATCTATTTCAGCATTTAATTAATCTTTTAAAATATCATTATTGTCCTTATGAAATCAAATTAAAATCATTTATATACCTTATTTCATCTTAAAATTAAAGATTATAATTAAATATTGATTTGATTTATAAAATCTTTTAAAAATATTTTTATTATTCTTATGGATTTTGTTTTCTAATTTAAATATTCTACTTAAATATTGATTTAATATATATAATAAATGAAAAAAATAAAATGAGGTTCTAAAATCATGTCTATTTTAGTCATTGTAACTAATTTCAGCACTTTTGAAATAAAAATTACCAAACATATGTATACTGCTTTTGAGCTATACAGTAGTTTTAAAAGTATAATTAACCAAACATCTACTGATTAACTTCATAGCTGATTATTCCTTCAGCACAGCTAACAGTGATTATTATAAAAGTTACAGCAATACCAAACTGGCCCTTACTTTTGTAGCTTAAAAAGAAATTTTGTAAGGAAAATAAATCATTTGATTTAATACATTGCATTTATACTTTTGATTAATTGAGAATGATAATAGTGGATTTAATTTTGGTTAGTTAAATATATTTTTAACAGATTAATATATCTTTACTAGATATACGTCTTGATTAGATTAGTAGAATACAACGAATTTTTAGATATATGTAGAATCTCAATCGATTAAACGAGTAAAGTTTCTATTCATTAGTTATTACCAAAATTTTATGAGGTCGAAACTCAAAAGAATACAAAATTGGTACACATTAGTCATTAGTCATTAGTCATTAGTCATTACCAAATTTTTATATAAAATATATACGACATTCTATATTATTAATTTATTTTCTTTTCCTTAAAAATGCTTGTCAATCTTTTCAAACAAACAAATTGTTTGTCAATTGTTGTGTGACTCTCCAAAGAGAGACTCCACCACCACTGTTCAACGTCCGGCACCGTGTATATATATATACATTCATTATTTCCTTGTCACACCTCATGTGTGGGTGTTCTCTCCCCTCTTGTGGGAGTCGTTGTCCGGGTTGTGCTAGTAATGTCCAATCCTCGCAGGGTCTCGGTAGTTGTTGTACATTAAAAAAAAAAAAAAAATCAAAATCAAAATCGTCGGTGATAATGTTGAAATTTATTTGTGACTTAAATTTGTTCTCTTGTCATTCTCACATTGAAAAGTTGAAAAGAAAGGTACGCATTATTATTGCATTAATATTAACAATTGACTGAGATATTTATTCCCAAACAATGAATCTTACGTTAAAGATATTTTCTAGAACACTACGGGTTTGAGGTTGACACTTGAGCTAGTGTTATGCTCTTTAGATGTTATAGGTTTGAGTCGTGTCCCCTTTTTTAACCCGAATTTATTGTAATAGTTTAAAATAAATATTTTCATTAACTTTAGACGTTGAAATTTGGAAAATCTACTTTGATATAAAAGACATAAGCACTTGTCTTACTAAAATAGTAAAATGAATTCAATAAGACCATTTATATGGATTTATTATTATACTGTCAAAAAAAAAAAAAATATGGATTTATTATTATTTTTTTTTTTTTGTAGAATTAAAAATATTAAGGGATTTTTATTAGCATTTTCTTTTCTAGAATTAAAAACGATGTTTACGATATAAGGTACGCATATTAATGGATAGACTTATAATTCAAAAATATTTTAGTTTATTGGGTTGTGACATCCATTGGTATATATACCCTTATCTTTGCCTTTTGTGGTTTCAATGTGAGATTCATAACATCCTCATTTGTCTTCACATGTGGGAAATCTAACAAGGGTTAGGGATCTTTTAGGACCTGTTGAGATTAAGCACTACATGCGCTGTTTTGATATCTAATCAAAAGATCGAAAGATATTTACTTAAGATATACCAAGATTAAATACTACATGTACGGTCTAAATATCTAAACCTAGAGCCAAGAGATATTAACTCACACAATATAGAGTGGAATTTTTCTCACACATGCTTAGAAATGTACATAATGAGATTTGAACCTTCTATCACAAACGTGGAATGAGAGGCATATCCCACTTAAGCTAAGAGAGCATGTGGTTTGGAAAAAAAAAACAAAGAAGTCAAAAATCATAAAAACTAGTACTCATTCTTTAAATAGAACCTATACATATTTTTGTATGTAAAAGAATGAATAGAAAGTTCTTGTTCTCTTATTGTATGTCTTTGTAGAACAAATAAATATTGACACAATAGTCAATAGGCAAGAAGCTAATTATTCTTATTGATGAAAATGGTATTGATATTGACATTAGAGGGGCAAATTAGAGTTGGTAACTTGTGCTTTGTATCTTTAACCCAATTTCCTGCGCATTGAGGTCACGCCGTCACGCCGACGCCCAACAAATTATTTTTGTGTTTCATGTAATCATGGGTTTTACAAAAGACCACTTACAAATGGAAAATATCTTTCTTTTTATAAAGAAAATTTGAATATGTCACGATAAGGGGTGGGCATGGTTCGGTTTGGGTTGTATATGTGGTTTGGATAAAAATAAATAAAAAAAAATACATCAGTCAAAATTCATAAAAACTTGTACTCATTCTTTAAATAGAACCTATACATATTTTTGTATGTAAAAGAATGAATAGAAAGTTATTGTTATCTTAATTAACTCTTTATTGTATGTCTTTGTAGAACATATATGTTGACATAATAGGCAAGAGGCTAATTATTCTCATTGATGAAAATGGTATTGATATTGTCAATATCATATTGACATTAGAGGGGCAAAATTGACATTAGAGGGGCAAATTAGAGTTGGTAACTTGTGCTTTGTATCTTTAACAAATCATTTTTGTGTTTCATGGAATCATGGGTTTTACAAAAGACCACTTACAAATGGAGTTGAATATGTCATGATAAGGGGTTGGCATGGTTCGGTTTGGGTTGGATTTGATTATACTCAAACCAAACCATTATTTAATCGATTTAATTTTTTACGACCAAAACCAAACCATTTATACGGTAAAACCAAACCGATAAAAAACGGTTTGGTTTGACGATTTAAGAAAAAAAATTCATTATTTTTTATTTAAACAAATATAATAATATCACATTATCAATATAAGTAGTTAAACTCATTATCAATAAGGCAGATACTGATACTAAATTTAACTCAATTGTAGAACGGTAATCGTTTTAAAAAAAAAAAACGCAAGTTTAGAATGCCTAAAATTTATAAAATAAAACCAAATCGTTCAAGCTTCCAAATTAATAATATCCACCACAATCTAGCAACCACTTTGAAGTTTTGAAGTTCACTTCTTATTGCATTGGCATCGTGACACATCGATCCTAGTTAAAAATAATATAATATAAAATTAGGTTTATTTTAGTTTTTATTTTTTATTCGATAATTTAATTAATAATACATATATATATTAAGTATGTAATAATTTGGGTTGGGTTATGCGGTTTGATAAAACACAACCTACAAACCAACACAAACCAATTGGATTTCTCAAAAACAACACAATCAGTTTTTTTATTTATTTAACGAAACCAAACCAACCCGCTTAAATTGGTTCAGCTCGCAAACTAAATTATGAGCTCTACGGCTCTACTTGGCCCAAGGCCCAACTTTATATTTAAATGAAAATGTAGAAGTGCATTGTGGAAAGTGGAGAACTGAAAATTTCAATGTTTTGAATTCTTAAATTAATCAAATCAATCACAGAACTGAAAACAAATTAAAACAAATCAACAGAATCATTTCATTTATAGTGTGATCAACACTTTTTCCAACTACATTGTTCATAATTGTAACAATAAACAAATTGACTCGACTGACAATAATACTACAAAAGAATTTCCATCAATACACATAAAGAATCAAAGAATAAACACAAACTGAAATCTAGACTTCTCTGCACTGCAAAGAAAATATGAATTGGTATGGAAACTACTACTGTGTGTTGTGTGTAGTATTACAACAAATGGTTCTCTCTGGCACTACCTGATTTTGAAATATCTTATCTGCAGCAAAAGAATGAAAGAATAATGAAATGACTGAGAATTCTCTCTACCTACAAAGAATTTGGTGTAGTAAGTAAACCCCTTTTGTGCATGCAAGAAATTGAATGAAATTTTCATGGTGTGTTTGTGTGTATGTAAAAGAAACTGCAGCTAGCTATCAGCTACTAATCCGTCAAATTGGCTGCGAAAAAGTGGATGAACTGCCTGCAACATCAACCGGTGACCATGCTGAGACCGTGTAAAGAGACTGATCTAGCCAACTTAAAGTGAGTGCTGCTGCTGCTGCTCCATCCTGCATTTGCTTCTTGACACTGTAATTCTCATTAGAGTACATCTTCAATAGCATTTGGCTCTGAAGGAACTCCCTTTCGCTGATCCCTGTGCATCGAAACCCTCCTTGCTCCATCATCCTCCTCCAGTTGCTAAAACACTCGTGCCTTTCATGCCGGTCACTTCCTTCACAAGCAACAATGTTTCTGATTTCCTTTGCAAACATCTCCTCTATCTTGATCCTAACTGGACTGTCTAATGGGAGCGAAGAACCAATCAAGTCGTAAATGGCAGCGTAGTATTTCAATGAATTCGAAACTCTTGTCTCCAAGTTGAGTGAATTGTGCTCTGCTTCTTGCTCTGCCATAAGGACTAGTGTAGGATTAGTGCTTCTGATAAGTCCCAAAAGGTCTCTGAGTGCTCCTCCATTCCCACTATACAGCATCTTGTGCAATTGAAAAACACAATTCACTGCCACACATTCCTTCTCCTTCACATGAAGCATCCAAAGCCTCACATCCTCCAACCTGTCAACTACCGGATGGAATTCGAAAGGCAAATTCAATGCCTCAGCAAACCCGGAAAGCCTATCTCCTGTTTCGTTCAGTTCCTGCTTGGACTCACCTATACCGGTGATTCTAATGTGGCTCGGAGGATTAGTCCTGGAGGCTAAACTCTGAAAGAAGCTAGGCCATTGCAGCCCTTGCTTAATGTCGAAATCAATAATGTGAACCCTGTCTTTTCCTTCGAAAGCTCTCAACAATATCTCATTTGATGTGAAGTGAACAAACTTTGGAATTGGTGTCACCTGGTTAAGAAGCCTCAATGCAGAACCCAAATCATCATCCAACCGATCAAGGTCTCTAGGAGGGGTGATATGAAATGCATGAGGCAAAAGCCTAGTGACTCGAAGAGCCAATGCTTCGGTGTAGTAAGCAGTTAGACGACTAATCGAACTCCCTCTTGGAGAAGCAAGATCACCCAACTTAGCAATAAAATGGTTGATTGCTTGTATATTCCTTGACCCAATTGCTTCAACACAAGCTGTAAGCAAGCTGACAAGCTCGAAACCTTGAGTCTCTCCTTGGTTGTTGTTATCTTCTTCACTACCATCCACACCCACCACACCACCAGTCCCTTGATGTGAATGTGAATAAGGATTCCTTCTAGACCCATTACCAACATCATGATGATGCTCCACCGGATTCTCGTGTAGTCTGAGGCCTAAGCTATGACTCTCCGATGAGGCACTCGAACCCGAAACCTCCTTCCCCACGCCGTGGCTAGTCTCATCATCACCATCTTTTTCACCCAAATCCGTGATCTCAGTTATAACTGAATCCACCCAAGGATTGTTTGACAATGGCAAAGGCGGTGAAATCAATTCACTAGGCACAAAACAGACCCTGTTATCTTCCTCTCCTGAGCAAGTCAAAGAAAAGGGAATTTGAGGGACAACATTTTGGCCTGTGAAATTTGACTGAAACCAAAAATTCCCAGTACCCAATTGGCCTAAACTCAAACTACCACCACCACCACCACCACCACCACCACCTTCATGATATTCATCATCACTGACTCCCTTCTTCTTCCTTTTAGCCCTGTTAATGCAGGATTCATCAACCAAGCCTCCCTCAGCGAACCTCTTCTTCTTCAGACCCTTACCCTTCTTCTCCCAGAAGTCGTCTTTGATCTCTCCCCTCTGTGTGCTTGTCGCCAAATGCGGTAGGCGGATGTTTTGCTTCAAAGAACAACCGCTAGTCTTTGTATCAATTGCTTTCTCAACAGAGAGGCCAACAGGCCTAATGGGTTGCGACCGCGTAGACTCTTTTCGAGAAAAGCTACATGGCAAGTCCAGTCTCTGTGTGCTCATTGAAGGCAACTGGAAATGGCAAGCTTGAAATTGTGTTGCAGATGCTTCACTCCTCAATCTGTGCCTTGGTGACAACAATGTAGAACTAGAACACCCTGCCAACATTTCTCCAAAACCTTCCTATTTTCTTTTCTTTTTGTGTTTTGTTTTGATCAACTTCAATTCACCCACCCAACCTATTTTTTTTTTCTTCTCCTTTAATTTACTATCTCTCTCTCTTTATTTCTATGATTTGTATGCAAATGTATGATGATATTCCTGTGCAAATTCTTCTATGATTTCACTTATAGCTGTTAAGTATGTTTTAAACAAATATAAATCTAGAGAGATAGAGACTATGTGTGAGTGTGTGAATTTTTAAGAAACCAAAAAATACACTTAAAAAAAGAAGATAGGAATCCGATGAATAACAAAGAGAAGAAAAATCAAGAAAGGTTTTTTTTTTTTCTTTTTTTTTTTTATAAAAAAAAACAAATTAATTTTTGTGCTCCTATATGAACAAATTATAAGTGTGCAGCAAAAAAGAATGATCAGAGTATGCAAAATAATTAAAAAAAATTAATCCCTCCCCAAAAGAATCAAAGAATTGTTGAATACTATAGTTAAACACCTATAACAAAACAATCATCGGATTCCAAAACATCACAACAAAAAGCTCATTGTTTCTTCACAACAGAATTCACAAAAACATGAAAGCAAATGCAGGCACATACTTGCTGGATTTGGTAGCTGAAGTTCATTGAAGAAGAAACCTTCATACCCAGAACAGCATTTGAAGCCAAGAACAACAATAATTCCATGGTAATCTAAAACTAAAATCTCAAAAACAGCAAAACAGAGACCCCCTTTAATTCAACAACAACAACATGTCCAGCTCTGAAAACTCACTCACTACCCAAAAGAACCAGAAACCAGAAAACACTCGTGCTTTTATATTCTAACACCCTTTTTTGTTGTTCTTCTTCTCTACCAATACAATACTGTAATGTAAGTAAACTATAATAATACTACACTGTAAGTCTAATAACTACCACTTTCATGGCAGGTGTTGTTGTTGAAGATTGCTTTTGTGTCTCTGGGTCGATGATTTGAGAGAAAATGATGGCAGGGTGAAAAGGATGTTCGAGAAGAGTTTAAGGAACTCGGACTCATTCAATGCGTTGGATTCTGATCAGATGGTGGAGATTACAAGTCCAAGTTACCGTTGGGAGATGTCGCTGAAATATGACCGTTGGAGCTGGGTAGGTAGTTGTTTGTACGGACGTCATTTTATTCGGACCTTTTTTTTTTTTTTTTTTTCCCTGGCGTGTTGTGTTGCCGTTCACGTAGGATGCACGTGCCTGTCTCCTGATACCCGTTCACTTGACCGTTGGTTTACATCATCATTTTTTTTTTTTTTTTTTTTTTTTTAATTTTTGGGATTTTCGGTAACTTCCTTAAAATTTCCACTAGTAGACACGTGGTGGGCAGCAAGCCGCCATTAGACAAGGCAAAGTGAGATTTTCTAAAGTGACTTTGACTACCTAATCAGGATTTTTTGTCTTTTTGTTACTCACTAAATCCAATGTCACCGCCGCTCGATGTGGCAGTGTCATCGAATTCGGTTTGTCAATTTCCCTTCGAGTCGTTGCTATCTTATGTTATATACATCGAAGAGTCCCTTCAGGGGCGTAGTTCAGCTGATAGATGGATGAACTTGAGGTTTGGGTAAATGACTCCCAAATCATTGGCTCGAATTCTAGAAATAGCAAAAGCTTAAAAAAAAAAAAAAAAAAACCTAGTTTAGATAGGTGGATAGATATATATTGTCAAAAAAAAAAAAAAAATGTATACATCGAAGAGTAATGTGTGCTTCGGATTCGGATTCATTACCAATTTACCCTTATACATAAAAAGAATAATATAATCAAGATTGAATAATGTAAAATTGACCAAAAAATTTTATTCAGATCCATAACTTACATGACACATCATTTAGATATGAATTTGAACAATTTTTTTGGACAGACAAACAGACTAGTGTTACTCAAATTGATGGATTCGGAGACTAAATTTGGTTCTATAATCAAGACTACAATAGGCCCATCTACGTTTGATCGAATGAAATTGTTATATATAATATAAGTTGAGATCTCTAATAATGTTATTCTATATAACATATGCTCTAGAATTATCTAGAGAGCACTGAAATTACATATAAAAAAGTTACAACCATGTATGTAAAAACCTTTTTTTTTTTTTTTTTTTTTTTCTTTCCAAAAAAACGCAAACAAGGAGAATCTTACAACGAAAGGTGAAAACATGATGATGTGGCAAGGAAATGTTTATTTTTGTTTTGTAGTCATCCCCTCTTAACGGTTGAAAGTTGAAACTATTATTCCTCTCAGTAAATATTTGACATTTTTGTATTAAATTAATTGGAAACTTAATACTTCAATTTTATTTTTACTTTTGGATTTCTACACCCAAGAGCCAAGACCCAACCCTTACTTTACTTTTGATTCAATTATTGTGAAGAGAAATAAATGGATGCCAACCAAATTATTTCTCAACTTAAGAATAAATAGTCAGTAGTTTATGTGGTAGCCAAAAATAGGTGATGGGCTCAACTTTCAAGCCCACCACTAATCCAGTAGTTATTATGGGTCAAGCCCATACATAACAGGTCGACCCGAGAGCTTATCGGATAACACCTGAAGCACGATATTGACTTGGATTCAAACTGCTTATCCGTAAAAATCCAGCATTGATCTCAGTGATTTGAGGTCCCACAAACGGCTGAGCCACTTTTGGTGAAGTCTATAAATACCTCATTCCTGCCACAGAGAAAGAGCCCAGTCTACAACAACGATAGATCGGCCCTCTACGGTTTCCACACAAATAAATAAAATAAAATAAAATAAAATAAAATAAATAGTTAATTGTATATTTTGGAAATACAAATTTTATGTTAGAGTAATGCTATAATTCTCAAAAAAAAACTTACCCAAATTCATTTCCAAATATGTGACTTGTGAGTTGTTAATATCATATCATTCATCACATAATCTCTTAATTTATGAAATGATAACAACTCACATACTACATTGTTAGATTATATTTTTTGATATACAAAAATATTTGATTATATTAAAATAATTTAAAAGAAAAATATTATACTTTATGACGAGATGAAATCGGTCCGGTGGTAAATCACTGACATCTACACCACTAAGTTGTAGATTTGAATCCTCCCCTCCCTAAGGGCATCTCCAACCCAACGCCAATCTCCAAATTGCTGCAGCAAAATCTTGTCCAACCCAATGCCAATCAACTGCGCTACTTTGTTGATGGAGGTGGAGCAGCGCCAGATCTAGTGCACCTTGTAGAAGTAGCATAGCTCTTGCACTTCTTTTTATTGTTTTTTAATTGTTTGATTGGTTGAAAGGGAAAATTGAGTGAAATATTCTTTTTAGAGTAAAATTTGAAGCAATGGATTGGAGATGGAAAAGAAAAGGTTGCTGCAATTTGTTGCAATTTGTTACAAAGTTGCAACAAATTGGTGCAATGAGCTAAAGTTAGTTTAAAAAAAACCCGACTTTATGTAGTACTTAAACAAAAAATCCTATACTTTATAACTACTCATTAAGGACACTCTAGTCAACCTCTACTTGATATGACTTGATAATAAATGATACTCATTCAATTTAACGATCTAAGTGGTATACCAAAAGAAAAGTTTCTCTAAAAGAAAGAAAAAAAATTAATAATAATGAAACTAGACATAAAATAGAAAACCAATATAATTAACATTCTCAATCCCGTCACAGAAAACAAACATTCTTTTTTTTTTTTTTTTTTTTTTTTTGAACTAAGAAAATAAACATTCTTAATCGGCAGTTGCTAAGAGAATAAAATTGGAATAATCTCTAGGTCACAAAATCGAAGAGGAGAACAAATCATTCGACAAAGAGGATGAACTTTCCAATTAAATCATGATAAAAATGTATATAATCTCCTAACATGAGTTATAAATTATTACATGAATATCTACAGAATGCAATCCCAAAGAAACATTAAAACACCACCAAAAGGAAATCATAAATCTATCTGCCCTTTGGAACGACACAATTGTGTCAAATTTCATTAAACCGAAACACCACATCCCAAAACAAGTCCCAAACTTTTCATGTATCACTTGATAATTTTATACTAAATATTCCATTAACTTTTCTACAATTGGCGTTACATAATGCTAGATCGACTCCAGAAACAAAGCTTCCTGTTTGCTTGTCAGACCAAGTTCATTCAGACTCAAGGCACCCTCCCCATCACTGAAAGCTCGCCTCGGGTATGGCCTCACCTGTTCATGCAAATAACATTACATCATTATTATTGTATTAGGCACAGATCAGAATGGTCAATAAAGTCTTTATCTTTACATAATCTCACTTCATATTTTCTGAAATTCATAAAAACGCATAGGAGCATGAATTTTACCAGTCTGTAAGTGCCAGATTTGATGCCTCTACCTACGTCTATGAAGTCAAATAGAGACTGCAAGGCAATCAGGTTTTATCAGAATAAACATGGAGCCAAACAGAATCAAAGCAAATTTTCTTTTTCACAGAATTTACCTGAAGCTTGTTGGTCTTGAGAAATCGGCGTCCACGGCGACTGCCATCTGGCATCCGCACCAGAAGGGTCACGGCATTTTCATCATCCAAGGCTGGTTCCTGAGGCAGAGAAGCTTCTTTTGCTGCCAATTGTCTTTCATACTCCTGCCAGTAAAAATTTAAAAAATGCAACTGTAAACTACTGGATAGTATATTCACTCCCTTATCAAAAGGAGAGGGGAAAAAATCAGTTAGAATTAACCCATTCAAATACACTTTAATTGTGTCCAACCAAAAAAAAAAAAAAAAAAAAAAAAAAAAAAGTACCAGTGACCCAACCATGTCTTTAGTGTATACAGAAGTAACATTAGCATGATCTTCATTACTAGTAGATAGCAATGGAATTATATCAAGTTAGAAATAAATAAGGAAAACACTCAAACCATGAGAAGATATAATAAATTCAGTACAAAATACCTGCTCCTCCTCCTTTTTCCTATGAATTTCTTCCTCTTTTTGTCTTTCTTCTTCAAGAGCAGCTTTTCTAGCCTCTTCCTCCTCTAAACGACGAGCTTCAGCCTCCTCCCTAGCCTTCAATTCCTTTTCTTGGTCAGCTTGCAATGAAGCAAGGTATTCATCATCCTGCATGATTAAAAAAAGTAGTTTTATAACATCATTACAGAAGGCCAACCATATTAACTTCTGTTTTCAGTAAGAAACAAAAAAAAATTAAACCTGCTGTTCTCGTATCAAGCGCTGAGCTTCAAGAGAGGGAGACGGAGGACGAGGTATGCGCCTGGGATAAGGACCCTCAGGTTGCATATACTGATGAGGTGCATATGGAAAACGATATCCACTTTCAGGAATTCCACCGAACATTGCAGCCTCAAGCATAACTGCTTCATCATGCTCCTCAGAAGAGATGCCGCCCCACTTTAATTTATTTAGTGAAAAGAATAAGGTTGAATACATGAGTTGGCATATAATATTTATAATTGTTCTTGAACTCTCATAATAGAAAAATATGCAAGGAGATACCTCATCCGAAGGGAACGCATTTCCATTATGCTGCGGATGATTGCTGATATCATGCTGTCTAGGACTTGAAGGTGGGCTATCCTCGATAACCTCAACTTCTTTGGAAGATTCCACAGAGCCAGAAGACATGTGTCTGGATCGGTGCCTAACAAGAGGCGGCTCCTCCACATCTTCAGCTTCATCTTGGATGGATGAGCTTCCTGCCTCCAATCTAGATTAATACAAGGTACCCTCATTAGATCATTGCCTCAAAACAGTTGAAAATGCACACAAAAAAAAATGTTGGCTGTCTTCAGTAAGACCAATACAACAGAGAAATATCACGCAAGCTTGCAGGAAGTCTCTTCAAAAGTACAACCCCTAAAGCAGCAATATACAAAATTTACCTTCCATTTGATGCTGCTACTTTCCCCAGCTCTACCTCAGCTGGTTTATAAGCTTCTTCTTTTGATGCTCCAACTTCCCCCTTTGATGCTCCAACTTCCCCCGCTTGCTCACGCAGAGCTTTCTCTTGCTCTGCTGTCTGAATTAAGTTCATTAAGTAAGTCAAAGCAACGCTGCTGGGGAATATAGTGTAAGTGTGTAACAGTATAAAGCAGTGCCAGCCATCACAGGATATATCACCTTTTTTTTTTCTTTTTTTTATCACAAATAGTGGGGCAAGTGATTTGTAACCACTATATTAATTACGAGATGATGTGGTGATTACAAATTACATGTTATATCATTTGGGATGAAAAAATAGTGATAAGTCTTGTCACATCTAGCATTACTCAAAAGAATAACATACCCTCAATGATAATGAAACAGCATGTGCCAGATCAACATCCTCCAAGTGTGACTGCCTAGGTTCAGTCCCAGAACCACTAAGGTCCTGCATCAATATGAAATATAAATGTCTAATGGCACTAAATGTGAAGAAATCCATAAATTGTGACCAGCTCCGACGCATGTGTGTACCTCAGTCTCCCGTTTCGAAGCCTCAATGGCAGCTCGGATCATTTCTTCTTCTATGTCATTGTTGTAATCAGGCATACCATCATCGAATGTAGGAGCAGTAGGGTTTACATGTCCCTCATGAGACAGAGTAGCTGTATCAGTCACGGCAGCTGGAACATCCTCATCCACTTCATCAATTATGACAGTCCCCTGGTTACTTGGGGCAGGCACAAGTGCAGATTCAGTGACATCCTCGACGCTAGGAGCATGACCAGATGGCTGACTGCCATCCTTAACCTCTATGGGGATTTGTCTAACCTCTCTAGGATGAGAAACAAATGGTTCACGGTTCGTAAAATCAGACCTCCCTTCCAAGAAACTTCTACGAATGGTTGGATCAAGCAATGAGAATGTATTCATATTTCTGGCTGCAGATAGAAGTGGAAGCACTTGTCCAGTTTCAATTGGATCATCTATATCCATTAAATCATCTTGAGGGGCAGAAACAGATGTTTGTCGGACACTGAACATGGAGAAACAGATTTATACATAAATATAATTGAAGCAAGCAACACAAGTCATGACAGAATCAAAGAACAATCATTGGTAACTAATTAGATTATAACCAAATAAAGGACAAAAGATGAATGATAAAATGCAAATAAATAAATAAATAATTGATAAGTACACTATTTTCTTAAAGGGTAAAACCCAACAGGTGAGGGCTCAAACACATGAGATGTATGCAAGCAGTCTTTCCGATGGAGGTCTACCAGTGATCACAATATAAAGGATATTAATTAAAAAGAAAGAAATATTGCATAAAAAGAGCGAGCTCATTCAAGCGAAGAATGACAGACTTGTTCACAGATGCGTTTCTATCTCCTTCACTGAAATGTGCATTCACAGCTGAATTTAGATCACCACCATGTTCCTAATTGCAAAGGTTAACAGATGAATTAGTAGCAAGAAAAAAATTATGAATAAAAAAATAATAATTCAGCAACCAATGCTACAAGAATAAAATCAGCCATCAGGGGCTCAAATCTCAATATGCTTTTTCAATAAGAACTTAACTGTTTCCTAGTAATGAGTGATTCGCTACCGAAGAGTTTCTAACATGAAGCAAGTTTCTTACTCTCACTTTGGTAATAAACAAGCTGCATCCCAGTTGCCAAAAAGTATAATACATGCACAACTCAAGATTCAAAAATACCTCTAAAAACTAAACCAGCCAAAACCATGATTGCAGTCCCATACAACTCAAGAAGTTCTTTGACTTCTTTCCATGGATCTAAATCCTTGCTGTACAGCATGTCAGCCTTATCATGCTTGATAAACATTCCTCAGCATGAATTAGAATTACTAATTTGCAAAATTTCTATTGTTCTAATGATAGAAAAATCTATGAATTTGAATACTTGAAAACGTAGACCCTTTTCCTTTTTGAGAGTACAAAAAGAGTTTAAATTTTATTGATGGACTTAAAATTCCGTACTCATGAAAGAGGAAATAAGTACTTAATCTGGAGATTTGTGTTTGAAAGAAATGGCATAGTTAGCAACAAAGTTATTGAACTAAGAAAATGAATTTAAGACGCAACACTTTGCTGCCATAAAACAGGAGTCCAATAAATTGAAGGTACTCCAAATATGACCAGCATAAAACTCTTAACATGCAAATACATTGTGTCGACACCAATTTTCACTGTGTTCCTTACTATTATCCAAAATGCAATCTAGTAAACCTACTTTTGTAGGATAACATTCTCTTTGATTTCAAGTTTTAACCCATAAACTTTATACAATGCCAAGTTCACAAGTCCTCACAAGAAGATGACACGAAGACAGCTGCAGTGTGCAGTCAATAATATCTAGAAGCAAGCAATAAAATATACACAAAAGATACAGTAGCTGCAATCCATGAGATTTGAAACCTACACAGAGACGACCAATCTCAGCAACACTAAAAGGGCTTTACTTTCCTATCATTGATACACCCAAAAATCAGTTCATACAATTTTAACAAACAATGGGAAAAAAAATAATATCAAAACTAGAAAATACATCAATCTATTTCAAAACACATTCACATCTATTTATTACCTTTTCTGCTCAAACTAAACTACCAAGGAAATCCTCTTTTGGAAAACCCCCAATAACTTCATTTATTTAAGAAGAAAAAAAAAACTTTTACAATATTGGCGATCACAAGCTA
The DNA here is from genome assembly GCA_030490815.1 of Acer saccharum. NCBI lineage: Eukaryota > Viridiplantae > Streptophyta > Magnoliopsida > Sapindales > Sapindaceae > Acer > Acer saccharum. The sequence goes on along the minus strand of CM059876.1, from coordinate 9,166,117 downwards.
AATAAACCCTCAAAATTAAAAAAAAATTGACTGATAATCCATCTATTAAAATTCAGCAAACCAAAATTGAAATATATATATATGCTATAAAACAGAAACCCTAATTGAACGAAAGTTAAATCATCTCAATCAATTGACAGCCTATTTGACAGTTATAATCGATATAATTAGAAAATATAATAAAAAAATTAAAAATTAAAATAAAAAGAAATACCTCAAGCTTTTGCAGGGCGACCGATTCATTAGCGCCTGTGATGCTGATGAAAGTGTCGATTGCTTCTTGATTGGGTCTAACCATTTTATTTTCCAGATTTTAATTTAATTTTGTTTTGCTTTTAAGGTTAGATAGACTTGGAGAGGTTTTCAGTGTTTTCTTTTTTGTAAAGAAAAGACTAGAGAGAGAGAGAGAGAGAGATTATGTTTTTGAGTGAAATTAAACTTTATATAAGGAGCCGTTTGTGTGTGGGGCGTCGATTTTACCTCATAGTGAAAATACTTCTCCAATGTTCTACGTTTCTTTTCTTATTCCTTCTCTACATAGTAGGGAGTGGACGACGTTTCGAGCCGTATTTCCCCTTGGAACGTTTCGAGCCGTATTTTCCGTTCGAACGTTTCGAGTCGGGTTTTCCCTTCTGAACATTTCGAGTTTTGTTTCCCTTCTGAACGTTTCGAGTCTTATTTTCCGTTTGAGCGTTTCGAGCCGTGTTTCCCGTCAGAACGTTTCGAGCCATTTTTCCCTATCCAAATGTCGAAGTTATTATAATAGTCAAAATAAAAACTTCTTACACACATGGTCCCTTGCCATAGTGGTGGGCCTTCCTTTGGGAACCCCCATCACCAAGGATCAAGACCTAGTGTGTGCATAGAATTATGCAAATTTTCCTTGGCCCATTTAAAAACATGGGTGTTGTCCCACTTTGTGTGGGTGGTTGTCCCTCCTTCGTGTGGGTTCTCTCTCCCTGTCCGTGGAAGTTTCGGTCTGGGTTGCGCTTGGAAGTCGATTCTCGATAGGTCGATTTCAATTTCTATCAATTTTACACGTTGGATTTTACATTTAAGTGTGTAAGTAGTTTGGAATTTCAATGTGTAAGCATATTGAAATTTCAATATATAATCATTTCGGAATTTCAATATGTAAGCATGAAGATTTCAACACGATGCTTAACACTTTTAAGGAACTTTTGAAAGAGTCTATTTTTGCTCACCCTCTCCTAAAAACATGACATGTGTCCATAGAGGGGTAAAATTGTCTAAAAAGATAATGGAGTTTGGACAAATTTACCCCTTCCATTGACACATGTTATGTTTTTGGGAGGGGGTGAGCAAAAGTGAACTCCTTTTGAAAGGGCATACAATATCGGATTTATGCTCATAATATGTCGTTAAAATTGTTACGGCGAAGAGAACTGAGTTTTAGAGAGAAAGAAAGAAAGAGAAAGTTTTAGAGATAGAAACATGAATGAATGAGAAAGACAAGAGAAAAAGAAAAGAGACAAGAGAGAGAAACCTAATGAACTGATTTTTGTTTTGTTGAAGAGAGAGAAGTACAAACCCAGAGACATAGCTTCAATGGAGATTCAAATTAATAAAACGAGAGAGAAAATCTACAAATACAAGGAAAAATAATATAATATTTCAAATTAATGAGTAGTTAAGTCGGTAAACATAATTTATAAGGACATTTATATCAACTCAGTGGCAAATGACAAAAGTTGACAAACTTAATTAACTTATTGAGACTCTCCAGAAGTAAATATTCCCATAAAAAGGTTAAATCAGTGAATTTACTAGGAAATGAAAATCTAGGGTAGTTTCGATTTTTTCTTTTTTTAGTGATAAAATGGCTTAAATAACTTCTAAAATTATTGAATTATAAAATGAATTTCTTTCACTTTTATGTGGAAAAAAAGGTACTAGATTACATATCAGTTTTGGGATTTTAGCAAAAACGCCCCCATTTGAGTTCAAGTTACAAAAATGCCCCAAACTTTCCAAAATACCCTTACTTAATACTAAAGTTTTTATGGTTTGATATTATATGTTTAATTTTTTCAGGATTTAATCACAAATTTAGTTGTGAATATTTAATATATATTATTTAAAATTTTAGTAGTTGAAACGACATGAATATGACTTGAAATAAATTGCTTCAGGGTTGGGGTGACCAAACTTGAAGATATATATATATATTAAGTCATATTCATTTTGTTTCGACTTCTAAAATTTGTTTGGATTGTTATATATGTTGAACGTTCACTGCTAAAGTCACATTCATTACTAAATTTTTGTTTTAGTCCTGAAAATTTTTCAACATATAAAAACTTTAGTAGTTGATATAAAATGAATATGATTTTTTTAACGATTTTGCTTCGGGTCGAGGTGATCCGATATTAGTTCATCCCTATCTGAATCACAATTTTCATACTTTTGATTAGATGCTTCGAGTCAGGCGTGACTCGAATAAGAGGAGAAAGATGGTGATAATGTGAGGAAGATACCGATTTCATCCTCATCTTCATTTACCCTTACCCAAAACCATCATCCTTATTCTCCTCATTTTCCATCATCATCTCCCACACATTATCACCATCCTTTTCACCTTATTTCCTCAATATTCATCCAAAATTGATGATTTTTTTTCTTCCTAAATCCTATGAATCCCTACAGACTTGAAACCCACACCATATACATTACAATCACGTTCAAATTAGTTGCAGTTGCTCTAAAAAAAATGTAAATCTTTAGAATCAAAGGTTAGGGTTTAATAACAATTGAGTTCAAATTCCACACAAATAATTAGCAATCAATACTACAAAACAAAACAATGAAAAAAATAGTTTAGATGGATGAAAACTAACATTTTTTTTTTTTTTTCTGCTATCGAGAATCCTAGACTTCGTCTAGGCACCTATACGCTTGTCCTCCCCCAACTACGTGACTCGCCGTGGCCTATATGTTGGAAGCAGGCCCCCAACTGTGTGACCCGATGTGGCCTGTATGTTGGCTTCACGGAGTAGGACAGATAAAAAATCTCGGGTCACACCCTTGGGCCCACAATGATGCAAGCGGGTAAATTAGAACTCGCCTCCGCCTGGGTAGGATTCGAACCGCTGATATTAGCCTCATACCCGTCCTTCCACCAGTAGAGCTAAATGCCCTGAGGGCTGGCCATAAGAGAATTGCCAAAAGTAGAATCAAGGACTTAGGTTTCATCCCCAAGCCTTGGACCACCAAGGCAACCCCTCGTGGTTAAAAACTAACATTTGTTACAAAAAGAAAAAATCGAAATTGGAGACGATTGAAACCAAAGACTGTTAAAGGGTTATGTTCAAAAAAAAAAAAAAAAAAAAAAAAAACTGTTAAAAGGGAGAGGAGTAATGGGGTTTGGTTGTGGGTAACGGTAATTGGATCATTTTTTGCAACATTTTTTCTACAAAGGGGTGATTTTGCAAGTTGCTTTGTTTGATGGGGCAGTTTTGCTAAAATCCCTAAATTTAATTTTACTGTACAAGCAAGGCCTTGCGTATAACACCATAAGTGTACCGCACCCGCATGATATGGTCCGGGTCATCATTTAAAAACCCGCATTTAACCCGCTATTGTAAACCCACATTGATTGTGGGTGGTTTGCGTGTCTAAACCAGGGTTCATTTCAGACCCGCAAAAAACCCGCATCAATTTAGCTGTCCTCTGATCCTTAGATCTTCTCAGTTCTCACGCTCTCATCGTCTCTACCCTCTCGCCGCCGTACCGCCGTCGACCCATCACGTATTTCGCCGCCAATCACCACCATTCGCTGCCGGCGAAGCTTCTCACGGTCAGATGTTTGCTTAGAGTCGTGGGTTTTGCATTGCTTAACTATTGAATTTTAATGGTTTCTCAAAAAAGTCATGATTCAGATTTTTAACTTTTTTCACAACTTGCTTAGACATTTTTTATATACTCTATACTCCACAGTAGCCACTTCCTTGTTCTGTTTAGATGTGTTTTTGAAATTCAAACTTAAATTTGGGAATTGGGTTCTTATATCTTTTGTGGGAATTTTTCGAAATTTAGAGAAATATTTCATTCAAGATAACCGTTTACTTGTAGGGTTTTTAATTTTTTCTGGAAACTAGTTGATTATGATTATGATTATATAGCTATATTAATACGATTACGGTGTTAATGAATCAATTGTATTTCTGCTTGTTGGTTTGCCGACTGATGTTTTATTTGTTGAATTGGAGCAAAAACACCTTGGAGGTGTTTGTGGAAAGACCTAAGTGAACTATAGTATGCTGTTAGATTGTGAGGGTGGTCTTAACTGCCATACTAAGCGGGAATAATTGAATTGTGTTTTTATTTTTATTTTTTATTTTTATATATATATATATAGCTATATTTAAGAATAAATAATATGATTAAGTTAATTTTATTATATAAACGACGCTGTTGCGATCGGGAAGAATCGTGAATTAATCATTCTTGTTGATTCTCAGTCCTTGGGTCTCTCACAGCACTGAATACTGATAGTAAAACCTTTGGCCGAATGGAGGCGAAGAAGGAAGAGAAGTGCAGCACAAGGTCGTCATTTTGGGTGTGGGTGACCGCGTCAGTGATTTTCAGGCTAATTTTGGTTTATTTCCACAAGAATCTCAACTTATCTTCTCGCCCTGAAGTCTCCACTCCTCTCACCAGCATCCGTCGTTGTATTGTCTTTCTCACTATCTCTCTCATTATGCATATATGCATTTATATAAGCTGGTCAGTTTCTGATTTGAATTCGTGGTTTTTGTACAGTGGCCGAGGGTTACTGGCTGAAGCAGTCATCGATGTCTCCATATGCGGGTTTGCTATCTTCTTACTTTTAATTGTTTTCATGTGATTCATGAATTGATGTTGATCAATATTGTGTTTTGTTTTGCAGGTTCAATGTATCATGGTTCTCCTCTGTTACTTTCACTGCTTGGGCCCCTCACTGTTCAGAGGTATTCATTGACCTTAATTTTTGTTAAAATTATATTTTAAGCAATGTTCATGATCCATATCTGATTGGTTTCCTTGCGTAGCGTCACAAAAAATTTGGCCTAAGTTTTAACCGTTACTTCTAGTTAATTTTTGCACTTTCGTTCTTGACACTTGAATCATGGAATGTTTATAATTGTGTGATGCAGGATACAAGGGCAACCGAATCATCTTCTGTGCAGGTATCAACTATTTATTAATGCTGTACGGTTTCACTTTTACTGTTCTTCTTCCATTTGCTAGGAAATTGAACTCCTAACTTCCAAGAAGAAGACAACTATGAGTTCTATTTAATTCTAATTCTGTGGCTCACTTCCATGCTAGCAATTGGAATTTTACTACGTATGCATTCTTGACAGTGAACACTTTCATGTATTAATAGGTGGTTTAGAATATTTTGTGGAAATTGCCAAAACTGACCACTCTAATTATGGGAATTTCTTTTTTAACCACATGCATACTTTTAATTGTTTTTAACCATGTTTTTGAGAAATTACTCAAAAGCCCTCATATAAAAGCATCCCAATCAGCTCTCTCTCTCTCTTTCTCTTTTTTTTTCTTTCTCTCTCCTCTGCTCTCTCTCACGATCAGCCTCTCTCTCTCTCTCCGGTTTGCCTCTCTCTCTCTCTCTCCCCGATCTGCCACACTCTCTCCCCGATCTGCCTCTCGCCGGCGTCGCCGAGCTTCTGGGCGTCGTGGCAGTCCCTCACGCGCAGCTGGATCGCCGATTCGTTGCTTCGACGGTTCGCTGCAGCTTCGCCGCTTCGTTGCTCCTTCGTCGACGACGGGATGGCGACGGGATGACGATGGCGAGTGTTGGCGATCGTTCGCTGGTTCACCGACGATTGATCAGCCTCCATGGATCTGCAACAAAAAAGAAAAGGAAAAAAAAAAACCTAAACCTAAGGAAGAAGAAGGGGAAAATTTTATTTTAGTCCAGATTTCAAGTTTGAATATTTCTATTTTAGGCATGATTTCAAGTTTAGATATTTTCATTTAGGCATGATTTCAAGTTTGTGTATTTCAATTTAGTCGTGATTTCAAGTTTGCTTCGAGATTTAACAAACACTATTTTCAGGGGTACTCTAGTAATTTATGGTACTACATTGAATTTTTTTTTAAAAAGTGGTTATTAACAATTATAATTTCAAAAGTGGTTAAAAACAAAAGTATGATGTTTTGGATGGCTATTTTCGGTTTTCTCTCGAATATTTTTGTATGACTGAAAGTTTTATGTGACAATTTGAGACTTAAATATTGCCTCTAACTTAATGAAAATAGGATTACTGCATTTTTTTGGTTTACTAATTTTGTTGCTACTTTGCAATAGAGGATAAATGCTAAACCATCGGATACAGATTTTTTTAAAGGCTCTTAGTTGAAGCGGCTGAATAGCTCCACTGCCATGAGCAGTGAAATTTGCACTTTTCTTTCGTTTGACTTACATAGACACAAACATAAAGGAATTTGAAATATAAAATACTGTAATCCCAAGCCCTTTGATTGTTTCATGCTCTTGCTACTTTGTCCTGACAAATGCAGAGAAAGTTTTCTGTTAGTTTTCAAAATTATATTTTTGTTTCGAATTCGTGTTGGTGTCTTTGATGAGATTGATTGTGTTTTATCTTTTCCCTACATTGTCCATATCTCAACTGACTTGAAAACTGTCCATTTTCTTCTTTCCTCATTAATATTCTATTATTAGTTTAGTTTTCTTTTTGTTTATGTTATTCATTATCTAGTCACCTAGTAAATATCAACACATATTTGGATACAGTTTGCTTTTTGTGCTCGCAGATGTTGTCAGTGCAGTGCTTATTCGTGCCACTGGTCAGAAACTTCAGACGGCATACAGTCAGAGTTTGAAATTGCTGGAACTTGATAATCTGTTAAGAAGTTCAGGTAATTTCAAAATTACTGTTCTTATTAATTTTGTATAGATTAGAATGTATCCGAAATGTAGCTAGGTGACCAAATTATAAGCACGCTTCTTGAATGTTAGCTAAGTGCTGAAACAATGCAGTTCAATTGAGAGTGAAAATTACAAGGCAAAGATGAACATTTGAAACATGCTATTTCGGTTGCAAAGTGTTAAGTATCCAAGAAATATGTAATGGTGCACATGGATGTGTGAAATTTAACCATAAAAGTGGAATTGCAAGGAATGAGAGGATACCCTTTTGGGGAAAATTGAATTGCATATCCAGTTTATTAAATTGCAGTCCCATAGTTTTAGTTTCATGCTACCAAACACATTCTAATAGACTTTGTGCAATAGATTTGTTGTTGAGTTGGAATTAGAAGGGTGATAAAATTACGACATGCAAGATATTAGAGTAGAGAATTTGATATTATCTAATTTTCCCTGATAGACACTTTGTGCTGAAAATTATTGATGATGGGTATGTGAAAACAATATTGATGCTCTGGATAATGGACAAAGAGGAGAATTACCTTGGCTTCTGCTCCAAAGATCCGACTCTGAATTTGTTGAAATCACAGAGTAAAAATACTAGCAGTTTGGTTAGGGAGCAATGATGAACTTCTGTTTACTGCTGATTAGTCTTCTTCCCTTTTTACGACTGTGCTACTAAGTTACTGAGGTTAGATGGAAACAAATGAAGATATGGAACCTTGAAAAATTGATGGAATGGTTGTAGTTCCCTAGCATCCCCTTTCTCACAAGTTTATGTTGCTTGCAGAGACCCTTTCTTCTGGTGATGTTGCTTCCCTTGTATATTTGTGGAATCCTTTCACAATAGTAGCCTGTGTGGGTCTATCAACATCCCCAATTGAAAATCTTGCGATCATATTATCTCTCTATGGAGCATGTACAAGTAAGAAGCTTGATCTTTTACCTAGTAATTAGTTTTTAATTTTTTGTGCTGATCAATTCATATTTTTTACTTTGAATTTTTGGTTTAATGTTTATAAAATGCAAGAATTTCATACAAGGTCTCTCTTTAGAGGTTTCTACTGGATATATATATATATGAATAATTATCTAGTCAGGCCTGGTCCAGAAATTTTTGGTTAGGTCTTAAGAATTCCAATCGGTTGGAATTAGTGTTAAAAAAATTTAATTAACACTAATTCCAACCGGTTGGAATTGAAAATTTTCAGGACCGACCTGACTAGAGAAGGAATGTATATATATATATATATATATATATATATATATACATATGTAAACACTAAAACACACATAGTGGTTCGCCAGCGAGGGATCCCATGCTAATATTCGTGATATATAATTTTTTTTATTGGATAATACGATCAACAAATTATACTTGTGAAAAAAGTTAGAAAATTTTTTCAGCACTAAAACTATTATTTTTCCTATTTTCCTATGTTTCACCCCTTTCTTTAATGCTTCATGTTCAAAAAATTGTAAAAAAAAAAAAGTTTTAATACTCAACAAGTTTTCAATTTTTTTACAAGTCTATTTCACTGTTCTAATCATTCATAAAGAAATCACATCAAATTTCACTGAAATTGATTGCATTTCATCAAGGTTCTCAGGAATGTTAACATGAGGTTTTGTCAGTCCTGTATTTTTTTCCAAAATTTGGATGGTATATGAATGCAAGTTCATAGGTTTGACACCAATATATGCCAAGGGTGGTGAGAATGAGAAGTGCTTTGTATGTTTTGTATCAAGCCTGATAATTATTTTCAGATTGTCATTTCATGAATGTTATCCACAATATAAGTAGGTTGCGAAGTGGGATTATTTGTATTTGACTTCGGGAATAAGCTGCTGCAGTTGGAGCACCAACTAATGATCTTTTTTTGCTTGAGTTTTCAATTGAAGATCTTTCTTTGAATGGAATACAGGATTGCCATCCTTGGCTGCTTTTGGATGGGTCGTGGCAACACATTTGTCTCTTTATCCTGCCGTTCTAATTGTTCCGGTATGTCTTATTGCCTTATATGTTAAGTTCTTATAAAAAAAAGAGCGTTGAATTTCCTTACTACTTGTATGTATATCAACATCCAGGTATAGTAATTACTGTTAATTTTCATCTCAGCTGATCTTTTTACTAGGATATGGTCTAGATGCTCCTCCTAGGAAATTGTTTGTGCAAAGGAGACATGGCAAAGGTGGAGATAACCCATCAAGTGGTAGCTCTTGTCAACAAGAGGAACTGTTGAACCAATCAAAGCCGCCGTTAACCTTCTCCTGGAAGCCAGTCATGCATTTTTTGTTCTGGGCCTCTGTCTGGTCAGTCTATGTGCTGGCTCTATGCAGTTTATCTGTTAAACAGAAGGGTGGCTTGTGGGAGATGTTTGAAAGGTATTTGCTGAAAATTACATTATCTGCACTTGTCATATGCATAATTATGTTATAATATCTCTACTCATTCTGTGCTCTATGCATAACAAGATACCACAGAAATAGTTGAGTAGCTAGGACTTGTTGCATTACCTTGTATGCAAAAGGAGGCTTATTATATAGTGGCGAGTTATTACTTGAATTATTAAAAAGAATTTTAAAGTGTATAAGATCATAATTGGTTAGAGCATTCTTCTTGAAGTTCATATATTCCACCATGAAAAAGTTGGATTAATGTCTTAAGCAAGAGTAATCACATGTATATACAGCCACTCAATGTAGTAAAAATATAGTTCTTTCCAAGATGTGAAATCAGTTCTTGGTTACTGAATATTGGGAACAGAATGAATATCATTCTTTTGGCTCTCTTTGGTCTGTACCGCTCAAGTAAATTAAATAACATGGTTAAGCAAGTAGTATTAGATGCAGTCCCAGTATTGTGAGGTCTATTAGCTTTTCTTTCCAGTTAATATTAAGATATGTGATGGTATTTATAGTCCGGTTAGACAGCTTTCTGTTTTGCTTTGTAACCATATAGAAGCTTTGACTGTTCCTATTTGTGGGTTCTTTCTGCAGTACTTATGGGTTCATCCTTACTGTGGAAGATTTGTCTCCAAACATGGGCGTTTTATGGTAAGCCGAAAGTGATTTTTGTTGTTGTGGAGTGAAATAATTTAATCATACATTTTATGTATATCATTATAGCTTGACCTGCATGATTTTTTTTTATTTCAGGTATTTCTTTGCCGAAGTCTTTGATTTCTTTCGAAATTTCTTTTTGATAGTCTTCCATATGAATATTCTATTCATGATATTGCCGTTAGCCATACGGCTGAACCACCGGCCGTGCTTCTTGGCTTTTGTGTACATTATGATCTCCTCAATGCTTAAATCCTACCCATCAGTAAGTTTTCTCTTATCTTCATAATTGTTATTATTTTCACAAAAGTTTATGTTGGTTGCAATTCAGTCGTAAGGTATGCCAAAAATTGTTGGATAGTTGAAAAGTAATGATATCATCTTAAGATAATACTGCAAAGTATTTCCTTTTGTTAACTCCCCCGACTTCCTCATAGAGAAAAAAGAAAGAAACAATAAACCCTATTGGGAAAGGGGAATATAAAATGACTATGAAGCGTAGGGTTAACATATTGTTTTCTTCTTCCTTTTATGTAGTCTGGTATACATACTGTGTGCTAGGGCTGCATACCTTTTTTTATTTGCAGTGATGTTTCTTTTGTTAATTACCGCGTCTCCTGCTTGGGAGGTAAACTTTAATAGAAGTCTCTAACAAATTCCATAGTGATATTTCCTGGAGCACATAATATATAACTCTATGGTTAATCAGTTATATAACTGGCAGCTTTGAGCAAATTCCTCGGGCAAATCTAATTTTTGAAAGCTGATACTGAGTTGGTGAATTGTTTCTGAAACTGTCCACTGTGGCAATAAAACTTCTAGGGCGTAGGGGTACAAAAGAAAGTAAAAGACTGAAGAGGACTAAGGAAATGTTTGGTGGAGCTAATTTGTTGCCTTGTTTTGGTGTGTTTTTATTTTATTTTTTTATATTTAACTTATAGTGGTGCATAGTTTTTTGATTACATAATAAACTTATAGTGGGTTTTTGTTTATTGATTTTTTTTTTCTTACCTTTTGATCTTGTTAATCTAATTTGTTCATCTATTCCCTTTGTGGATTCATTTTTAATTAGGTTGGAGATTTGGCATTATGCTTGGGTCTTTTTGGTTTATTTATTTTTGAATTAGCAGGTAAATTGACCAGGTCCTTGTGTTAATGATGGATTTTTACTGTGTCTGGCTTATTATAAACCTTCTATCTTTTCAATGCAGATATGCAATTCTCCTTCTTTCTTTTCTGCGGATATGTTGGTGTTTCCCTCCTCAGCCCTGTTATGCACAACCTGTGGATATGGAGGGTATGACTTTGCTTGAATCACATTTATATACTTTAAATGACAACATGGAATGAAGCATTTCATATGGATATTTACTTAAAGAAATTAATTAACAGGGCACTGGCAATGCAAACTTCTATTATGCAACTGCCATGGCTTTTGCTTGCTTTCAGGTTTGTTATTTCTTCTTAATGGTAGTTTATTCTCGATCGCAGTTCAGTAGGAAAGTTTAAATGAGGACAGATATAGCTTATTTCTACATATATTTTAAATATAAAAGGGACACCAAGAACGAAAGCAATGACAGAACATTGCTACATTATCATCAAATTTGATGTATGGCATACATCAAATTACCAATACACTGAAAATTAGAAAAAAAGAATAGTGTGATTTTGGTATGTAAAAGAATTAAATGTATATATTGCTTAGGGCTTGAAATATGACAGAGCTGGTATATTCTAAAAACCCACACTCTGGCCTTCTTTTGCAGATTGTTTTAGTGGTTCAGAGTACAAGTGCCATGCTCAACCACGACAGGAAGTTGAGAAAGTTATCTGTAACAAAGCCTTGAGATGGAAAACTGAGTCATTGCAAATGGACAAAGTAGCTTCAGTTGGCGGCTTGGCGCATTCGCGGTAGGTAGTATTTTCCATCTGACATGGATAATATTACTGCACAGAAAACCTGTTTTTATCATGACTTGGTATTACCACGCTCCCTGAAAAGGCTGTTTTTGCAAAGGGTTTCTGATGTACACACACCATTGTAACGGATTATGATAATCATCATTCGGCAGCAGCTCTACGAAATTTTCTTTTCATGTGCTGCATGGGGAGTCGACCTTTTGTATTTTAATTTCCATTGAAGAATAGAAGAGGGTTTGGTTCATGCATCTTCATTATTTTGCAGATGTTTTTTTCGATGTTTTTTTCCCCACCTACTGGCATGACATCTCATGATTCTCATCACACTATTTTGAGTTATATTATTGTAATTGATTATGATTAAGAGTAAAAGTGGAAGGTTTAGGTTCATGATATGTAGACATGATGTTCCTCTAATGACTAATCTCCAAACAACAAGATGGGTCCAACTCCAAGCCCCATCGAAACCAGAACACAATTATTGGGTTTTGTACTACTTGTAGTGGCATCATGCCTTACTACTAACTAACACTCATCATTTGATACTCTTTTTGTCTTCCATCTCCAATGTGATCACTTTAATACTTTGTACAAACAAAAATTCCGACGATTTTTATATTTTTCCAGATCGAACGAGTGCCCTTTACCACCAAGATATATTTAGCGGCTATCTGATTCAATCATTTGGAAACGATCCATCAAGTAAAAAGATGAACCCATCAAAGTTGCAAGGGTAATGTAGTTTTTCCAAATGTTGGGAAAAGGAAATGAACATGAATGGAATAACTTGAATTAATTGAACAACACAAAACTTTAATTGCTTCACAAGTTTTCAATTTTTATTTTTATTTTTAATTACACAAGCTACCACTGTCTGTCTGCTTACCAATGCCTACCTCATCAGTGACCTCAAGCTTACCTTGCTTACTCTTAAAGTTAATTTAATTTATAATATGATGAAATACATTCAAGCCAGTCAAATAATCAACATCATATTTGTTTACACAAAATTAGAAAGTCTTGCTACTTTTAGTACTCTCACAAGGTGGCCATTGCTTCTCTTTTTCTTCAAGTTAGGACGACAAAAAGTGGCCAGAAGAAGAAGAAACAGGTCAACTGCATGTTCTTGTTTTCCTTTTTAACACACCAATTTTTACAAATGAGGAAACATACGGTTTTTTTTTTTTTTTTGACTAATTATTATAAGTAAAAAAATAATGAAATTTAGAATAAAACATCACTATTATCGAGCATAGCACGTTGTTAGTAGGTTAGTGTAAAACCGTAGATGCTAATTATTAGAATAATTAATCTCTGGACTCCAGTTAAATTGGGTAATTACCATTCTTAATTACTTAATCTTTTGTCACTTGTACATCATATATATTGCGTGTTGGATTAAAGCATACGTGTATAAATATCAAGTATTTTATAATAATTCTTTAATCAGGAAGGTCTTAAAAAAAGAATTCAAGACCATCCATTTATAATTAGCTTCGTAACACTATAAAAGGACGGTCCTGGAATTATTTTCGTAATCGACAATTAATTAAACAATTGGTATTAACACGGTGAAATGTTTATTACTGTGATATAGATCCAATCGCACTGTCATGAATGATGCCACAAACACTAGTTGTGTCGATGTATACATACACATATATATATATAAATAAAATGAAGTATCAGGCGCCGGCATGGTTCCATAAAATAATCTGACAGACTAGCCTAGCAGTCTCTACTTAATTAAGTGCATAATGGTACCCCTCTTCGAGAATCAAGTTCAAAAACTGATCATGAATATATCAAAATCAATTACTTATTTTATAATTTTTATCAAAGTGAATTGAGTCAACTGATTCTACGCATTGAAATAATCCTGGCCACACCACACATGCTTCACAAATCAACTTCTTGCTTACATGCAAGCTTTTTTAATTTGTTTTTTTCTTAGATAGATAGGTCTTTTAGGGGGTCTTCACTCTTTAGGGGCCTTTTTACTACAATACAAAGCTGAAAATTATAATTTAAGAAGTAATAAAGTGGAAAATAATAGTAACTTTGACCAATATAATTGAATTTTTTTTTGTGTAATTATAGTTTTAAAAATACAGTTCCCCACGAGCACGTCACAGACAGGAACAACAACTTTCTCCTCAATTCTCTCTAACCCATCATCGGTTCTAACACTTTTCTTTTTTCCCACTTAAACATGTTACATGTTACAAGTTTGTAAAATACCGCATGGTGGGACGCGGGAGATATGTATACTTGTTTCGGTGTTTATAATGGTAGACATAGTTTCTAGAAGTGTAGTTCAGTTGGTAGATAAACGAGTTTGAGATTTAGGTAAATGACTCTCAAATCAGCGGTTAAATGTATGATATTATTCTTATATGAATAGTACCTATAATATTTATTTAAACAAGTTTTGTCTCTCCCCTAGCATACAAATACCTATATGGAACACAATTATAGTGTTAATCCAAACAAATCTAGCTGAACTTTGAATATACTTGGTGTCAATCCTACTATAAATGAATAGTGTAATGCTAGTGTAATGCTAGACATCTCATATTTATATCCACTTTGATCCCAATTCAATTTTGAGGGATCAAAAAAACAAAAAATAAAATAAAATTAGAGGATGATTTAGTTCACTTGCTACTTATCATGTGAGAATATAACTCCAATTGCCACATCATTGATTGAGATCAATGTGAGATATTTAGAGCATCTCCAATGCTACAATCAATTCAATGTCAAATATGATACATAGAAAATTTGTTTTTTCGCCGGTACGATTATGACTATTCAATGTTAAGGTTAAAAAAAAAAAGTTTATAGACAATATCAAAATGACCATCCATTTTCAGAGTGTTTGATATACGACTATTTTAAAAGTAGTCATCAAACCATAATAAATGTGGGTGAGACAGTGGCCCACCCAATAAAAACCGGATAGATGAAATATACATATTTTATGTCACGTAGGAAACAAGTTTTTTAATATATATATATATATTTTTGAAGTATTACACTATTATATAAATTTAGGATTTTTTTTTTTTTTTTTTTTTTTGGATAAAGAGATGTTCATCATCACTAATACGGAGAAGAAGAGGTGTTGATAATATTATAAACAATTTAAAAGAAATAATATTTCTAAGTTCTAGAGACTGCACTTCAATACTTCATGTTCGCATACTTGGACATGAAGCAAGCTGGATTTGGAGTCACCGGCGCCGCCCTTTTTTACACGTGTCCTACATTAACAACTAATCAACCGATCACTTTCTTTAACAAGTATTCTAAAGTCAACTCCCCTCATTCTTTCTCAACCGTCCGATTCTAATACAAACAACTGATCAGAATTGGAATAGTCATTATTCCTGACTCTGATTCTAATGCAAAACCTTTTCTCTCTGCTTTGCTTTGCATGTGGCTTTCCTGTTCCCACCACAGGATTTGTGACACCATGCATTTTTTCCTTCTATTTCAAAATAAAATATTAAGACTTATCTGATTAGGACGGTCCTGAAAAAAATGATATTAAGACTTTAGTTTCGTAAAGTTATAAAATTAACATTAGCAAACTTGTTTCTATAACATTACAAAACAAGTATTTTGAAAAAGTTTCACTAATCATAAAAGTCCTTAAAAAAGTATCAGGATCTTAGTTTCGTAAGTCATTGAACAATAACATTAACAAAACTAGTTCTGTAACGTTACAAAACAAAGGTCCTGAATCTTTCCATACTAGAGAATTATTATATCTAACATATATGATATATTAATCTTATTGTTTTCTTTTTGCCGGATATAAAATATATAATTTAATAAGCAGAAGATACAAAACTTGACTACCTATAGTAGCAACTTTTTGTACAGTATTGATTAAAAAAAAAAAAAAAAACATTGTTGTGTTTGTTTATGGATTCCAATAGAAGAGGTATCTGAGCTGTCATTTATGTGCACCCCTTGAAGGAGACCTTTCCAAACCCAGTGCTCTGCTGTTGCAGTTAAGCAATCTGTGTCACCTTCTTAAACAAACCAGAATTCAAAACCCTCTTCAACTTTTCTGCATTAAAGACCACCCTTTTAACTAAATATATAAAATAATCACAGATTATATATTATATCACCAATTTGTTGTTGTTGTTGTCAAGCAAATTGTACAAAATGGGATTCAACTACAAAGCTGTTCCATGTCTAACTCTCTATATGAATAATCTTTTGACAGCTATATCAGAAACTTCCTTACTACTTTATAACAAATATAGAATTTGAATTGTAAAGGAATCAGAAAAAGTTAACCAGACAAGGTTGAAAGATTTCTGTATTCAATGTCTTTTAGCACTAAGCAGAGTCAGAATTCCATTCCTGTATCCATATTGTTGAGCATGTACAAATTATTATTATTATAGTGAAAGGAAACTAGAAAGGTCTAATAAATGTATAATCTAATAGGATAATGCATATAATGGTGTCACAATTCACAGTAACCTACCTACATTGTAGTAGTTGTTGTTGCAGGGGGGTTTTCTGAGTCCGTGGCTCAATGGGCAGTGGGACGGTGCTCTATGTATCGATCGGGTTAATCTGAACAACTAGCTAAGTTTACCTACTACTCTTGCAATTCTCTCCAAGCAATGAAAACAGTAGTTTCATGCATATCTAGAACACTATACTACAAATCACATATGATGTATGCAATAAGATTTTAAGAATATTGGTGTGATGATTACAGCTAAAAGAGATCTAGGAAGAGATCCAATTCTTAAAAATAATAAGAGAGAAAAAAATCAAGGAAATCATTGGACAGATACTAGAGTATTTAACATAGATATTGAGAAGATTTCTTCAAGTATTTGATAAAAAAAAAAAATTAAAAAAAAAAAAACCATTAGATAAGAGTATTTTATGATGCAATATAGATTGGTTTGAGATACTATAGTTAGTTTTGGTCAAGACAGATGCTTTGAACCTCTATCCACTCAAATCTAGGGAAAAGCTAGCACTTGTGTTGTTCCTGCAAAATCTCCTTAAAAAAGGCCAGAATTCTGCCTCGTGCTCCTTCATTTTTCGTGTAATATATCTATTTCTTACCCATTCAACAAAAAAAATGTATCTACCAGTGACACAAAGGAAGCATCCTGTTAGTTTCATCATAGTCATGGCAGGCTCTTAACACATTAAAAAAAAAAAAAAGATTATAGATTTATAGATGCCGTTGACAATAAAGGATAATGAGAGTGGTCACTACACAGAATCATTCTAAACTATTCTATTATATCTACAACTACTAGTACAAACCCTTTTTGTTTTATGCAAACCAACTGCACAGAAACATAGACCACAAAAATATTATTATTAATAAAATAATGTTAACTAGTTGTAAACTTGCCTGCCTATTTAAGAAGCCTTTCCTCATGGTTGATGAGATACACATACATGCCAGCACTTTCTTCTCCTCAGTCCTCTCTGTCTATTCTTCCCACGTTTCCCACCTCAAAACTCTTCTCATTTCCTGTAATCATAATCTTTTCTGTTAAAAACATTCAATATCAACAATATATATATATATATATATCTCTTTCTTCAATCTAAGATCTTGTATATATATATATACAACTTACTTGCATTTCACATTTGAGTTGTTGAAGATGTGGACTCTCTGCATTGGAGCTTTGGTTATTACAAGCATCACACATTGGATTTACAGATGGAGAAATCCCAGATGCAATGGAAAACTCCCACCGGGTTCAATGGGGTTGCCACTCCTTGGCGAGAGTATTCAGTTTTTCACTCCCAACACTTCTTCTGAAATACCTCCCTTCGTCAAGAAGAGAATGGAAAGGTAAAAAACATTATATATGTCCAGTTAATCATCATCTTCTTCTACATCTCATCAACATGATTTCTTCTGTCATTTTTCAGATATGGACCGATATTTCGGACAAATGTGGTGGGACGACCAGTTGTAATATCAACAGACTCTGATCTCAATTACTATATCTTCCAGCAAGAGGGACGGTTGTTCAAGAGCTGGTATCCAGATACATTCACAGAGATCTTTGGACAACAAAATGTGGGTTCATTACATGGGTTCATGTACAAATACCTGAAGAACATGGTGCTAAATCTCTTTGGTCCTGAAAGTCTCAAGAAGATGCTATCTGAAGTTGAGCAAGTAGCTTGTAGAAAATTACAGGGGTGGTCAAGTCAGAGCACAATTGAGCTCAAAGATGCATCAGCAAGTGTAATTTCCTTTTCATCTCATTGAATGATCCAACAACATTTTCTTTGTTCTGCTTCTAATAACACAATCCTATCTCTACAGATGGTATTTGATCTGACTGCAAAGAAGCTGATAAGTTATGATCAAGAAAACTCATCAGAGAATCTAAGGGAGAGCTTTTCTGCTTTTATACAAGGATTAATCTCTTTCCCTTTGAACCTTCCTGGAACAGCTTATCACAAATGTTTACAGGTAAACCAAAATCTGCCACAATACTTATCATCATCATCATTGCATTGTGCATATCTTCAACCAATAATTCAGTCAAAAACCAAGAGAATGTGTGACAACTTTATTCACTAAATTATCATCCCCTGCATGCACAAGTAAATTTCACAAACATTTTCCTCTAGTTATTGGTCTTGAGTTTCATAAAACTTTTTCAGGGTAGAAAGAAAGCAATGAAGATGTTGAAAAGCATGCTACAGGAAAGAAGAGCAAACCCCAGGAAGAATCAAAGCGATTTTTTTGATTATGTCCTTGAAGAACTTCAGAGAGAAGGGACAATCCTTACAGAGGCAATTGCTCTGGATTTAATGTTTGTGCTACTGTTTGCTAGCTATGAAACAACCTCCCTAGCTCTAACTTTTGCCATAAAAATTCTATCAGACAATCCACAGGTCTTGAAGCAATTAACTGTATGTGAAGATATTGAATTCAAATTCTCTAATCAATATATTTTTTTTACATATCCTTAATAGTTTCTCCATCTAACATGCTCTAAATATTATCATCTCTTCAGGAAGAACATGAGGCAATTCTGAAGAATCGAGAAAACAATGGTTCTGGACTTACATGGAAGGAATATAAATCAATGGCATATACATTTCAGGTGAGTCAGGCACTTCAACATCCTGCCCAAGAAAAATAAATAATATAAAATAATTACCATTAAGTATGTACTTCTTCTAACTACGAATTTACAATTTCAATTTGCAGTTTATCAATGAAACCGTTAGATTGGCAAATATAGTGCCAGGAATCTTTAGAAAAGCACTGAAAGATATCCGGTATCAGGGTACATAAACTACATATTAGTCCATTTCCAAAAATAACAGATATGCTTATGCATGGACATATTTGACAGAAAATAAAAAATTGTAATTGTGCAGGATACACAATTCCAGCAGGATGGGCAATTATGGTCTGTCCCCCGGCTGTACACCTGAATCCTGCGAAATACGAAGATCCTCTTGCTTTCAATCCAAGTAGATGGAAGGTTGGTCAAAGTTTGAGTCTTGCATAATCATTCTTCATATTGCTCAATTTTCTAAATAATAGTGCCTTACAGGGAATGGAAACAAATGGCGCATCAAAGAATTTTATGGCTTTTGGTGGTGGAATGAGATTTTGCGTTGGAACAGAATTTACCAAAGTGCAGATGGCTGTATTTCTTCATTGCTTGGTCACAAAGTACAGGTAAGAGCATTCTGCAATGTGTTTAGTGTGTGTGTGTGTGTGTGTGTCCTAGTGTGTGTGTGTCCATTAGAGAGAGGGAGAGAGAGACTAACCTTTTAACTTCGAACCCTTCAGGTGGCAAGCAGTGAAAGGCGGAAATATAGTTCGAACTCCCGGTTTACGATTTCCGAATGGTTTTCATATTAAGATCACGAGGAAAGGTGATCAGAACTGACTAGGAAAGTCATTGGTGTGGCTTGTGGCTTGAACCCAAAGTGGCATCTTACAGCTCATGATTCCTATCTTCAGTCCTGCAAAGGAGTATAATAGTAGTCCAGAGTACATATAATTCTCAGAAACAATGAAGCAGTTGCAGTGTTCCCAAGCTAAACTACAGCTTTCCTCATGGTCACTTACAAAGTTTTGTGCCATATACCGAGTTTTGTATGCTTTCACTTCAGTTTGTGTCATCTTATACTTGAGAGAGAGAGAGAGAGAGTTAAAAAAAAAAAAAAAGTACCAAAAACAGTGTTAAAAATATAACACACCTTGGCATTTAAAATGTACTTGTTACAATTACTGTAAATGTTTCAGTCTCATCGTTTATATGATAATTAGCTTTCAGCATATCAAACCGAATCATCGAACATTACACAATTCAACAATTATGATCTAACAAACTTTTTAGAGCTACAGTGCCATTATGCTCTGTGCTCAGTGTGCAGCTTCAGTTATGAATCATCCAAATGCCAAACATTTAAACTTGCATAAGTCATCTTGCCTCTCTTCAAAATGTCTCATCTTGGATGTTCCTACGATAAACTCTTTTGGCTTTTCTGCGTCTATGGTGCCCAACATGATTACTCTCCCTTTCATCCAAATACACTTGATGCATGATACTTGAATTCTTATTGTGCCCGTGCTTGTGCTTATCTTTGTGAACATGGTGAAGATAGTCATCACTGTGAATGCCACTTCGACCATGTCGAGCAACATGCTTGTGGTGCCTATCCTCCTCCTTGTGATGTTTTTTAACATGAACATTGCGGTGATGATGAAAATCAACATCATGCCTCCAAGTATCTCTGATTCTCTGGTTTTCAGTCTGAAAATGGTCTTCCCACCAATCATAAAGAGGATCAAAGAGTCCTTTCTGATGTAAAAGCCAAAGTAGCACAAGCACTGCACTCAAAGTTCAGTGATTTATATACCCTGATTTTTGTCCAAAATCATTGTCTTGACTATTAAATATTGACTTCTGCAATAAGAAGCAACTTTACCTGTTGGAAATATAGCCAAAACTAGTCCAAATATCACTATCCAACTCATGCATATATACTGTATGTGGCAGCTGAAGTCAAAGAAACCAGAACATTTGCTCCTGCATATAAAATAAGCAAAAAAAAAGTTTTAAGGTGCACAACGAAGATAAATGTTTTGAACTATTTCCAATTAGATGTCTTGATTGTCATCGCACCTGCATGTCTTTCCAGTAATGAAGTCTATCAAACCTTCCCAAAGCTTCTTCCAAATGCTTTCAATAGAGTCCAAGAAACCATTTATACCGTTCTTCGGAGATTCAAAGGGAGTAATCTATAACCAAATTAGACTAAAGTCATTCATTAAATCATAATGATAAGAGAGCTTAAATACAATAAACTTTTTGAGTCTGGCTATTACTAAGCCAATTTTACTAGGAGTACCTGGGTACAAGTTCCCCACAAGATTTTAGACGAATGTGTATTTTATTATTTGAATTTATTATGTTTTAGTATTTGGGTTTGAACAACCTAGCGAAGCCATTGGTCTTGCACATGAGATGGTATGTTAGAATGCTTAAAAGTTATTGCCGGACCCTTAAAATGACACTTTAAATTTCTTTGAGTTTCCAAATGAGCATTTTTCCTTCCATTATGAAATATTACCACTAAAGCAAACATGAAGAATTTTGCAGCTGATGTTCTCAATATCATCCTAGAATGTACTTGATAAAGCTCCACATCAATACCAAGCTTCAGAATAGCTAACCCAAAGTGACTCTAAACTATTTCACTTAAGATTTAACTATGATAAGTTTGGAACCTTCACATCAAAAGTTCCTACCTGAGAACCATTGTCAAGAACAGTAGCCATGGTACTGAATTGACACTCAGCTCTATCAACTTCATTGAAATCAGAATCCTTTAATATCGCTGCATTCGAGTATAAAATCTGAGTGAAACTCAACATCTTACTGGAAAACAGCCAGAAATACCCGTAAATGTCAAGTTTTAACTTGCCTGAACATGTGTACTTTGCTGCCTGATCAGTTGTAGGATAGAGTTTGAATGATCGAACTAAAGTTTCTTTAGGCTTCATAATGAAATATTGTTCCTGCAGCCATATGAACACTTTCATGATCACACACTTCATGATTGCTTAATCATGATGGAACTATTTTTAAGAAGTACCTCCATGAGAGTGACACCTCTTGAGCAATCAAACTGCAAATTCAAAATTCATCATAGCAAAAAAGAGAACAACGTATCCCAACAAGGCAACAACTATTAATGTGAAACAAATACAACACTGATATTCCAAAATTATCAGTAGAATTCACTTCCAAATTTCATTTGGGTTTTTATGTAGGTCAATCACGCTATACTAGAAGATCTAGCCAATTAACTGGAAAATCTTACTTTCTTGGATGAGTAAAAGAATCTTCACAATTTTTTTCCTTATATTTCAAATGAATTAAGCGAAGAAGTCAAAATTAAATAATCACCACAATTGCTTTCACCATAAAACCAATGATACATTTGCATGAAACAACAGGCATATATCAAGTTGTTCCTGAAGTAAATAATAATAATAATACTAATAATAAAATCATAATACAAATCAGAGAAAACCCTGCTAACCAAAGGCCACACTCCTTAAAGCTCAAAATATGTTACAGATTTTTTTTGGCATTATAACAAAAAATGTGGTAAATAAGGTTTGATAATGATACCGTTAAGCTATACGATGCTTCCACTTCACCGGTATTCATAGTTGTAATTGTAGCAACTCCAAATTGTGTAAGGGCTTCAAATATCGGGATGGTGACACTTACAATTTTTCCTGGGCTCCTACAAAATAGATGAAAATCAGTAGCATATCAACAAGGAGTGAAAATTCCACAAGGAAGCATGTGATTCTTCCGCAGTTTTAAACTGAAATAAAAAACGTCATAAAGCAAGATATGTATATATATCAGAGTCCCTGTGAATGACAGACCAAGAATATGTTTAATTCTACTGTTAAAATCTTTTCCTCAGATCTTCAACATTTAAGCTAAAATAAGGCAAACCGCTTCCAAACATTATGAGAATTCATTAACATTACTCACATATCCAGTTCAGATAGTTGCATAAATTCATACTACCAGTCAGCTCATGAAAACTAATCAAACAATGTAAATCAATTTCATCTTCAATGAAAAGTGCACTAGCAATAACTTAAGTGACAGATTAAAATTAACCTTTGGTAAACATATTCTATATCATCGGCAGCTAGTTCTATCAAAAGGTTTGTATTAAGAACTTCAGTGACACCTATGGAGAACGAGTGAGACCCAGCATTCTGCATACAAACAAAAGAATTAAATAGCCAAATAAAAGACATCCTTCTAAATCTGAAATCTGCAACTTCTAGAAACATAACTGGATGCTGGTTTATCCTTTCAAACCTTCCTTCAACCCCATACAGCGGGAGCTGACTCCTACTAATTCGGTTCTGGTCAGCCTGTAAGAAGCAACACCAATTTAAAAGCAATATATAGCTTTTTCTCGATTTGGAAACAACTATAAGAAAAACTATACACCACCACTTCAATAAGATAAAACTATATCACCACTTCCTCTGAGATGCAAGGAAAAAATGGGTGCTACTTTTCCACTCTGTCTGATGTACTTACTTCCCGATAATTCCACAACTGATTGTGCAAGCAACTCCACAATGGTGAAGAGCAAAAATCTGGCTGCCCATTAAAAGCCTCATAACCAACACCAATCTTATTACATTCTAAACCATCTAAAGTAAACCTCACTCTCTCAAGCAGCATCCACATGGAAAAGTTCATCCCTAAATCTTGTGGTTGACCCGGGCCACCCTTCAGAATACAAATAAGAAATTTTCAGCAATAAATATAACTTACTTTGCATAGTAAGATGATAAGCAAATGAAAAATTAGCGTCATGTAATTGTGGTAATCCGAGTTTCAAGGTTTCATCTTAAAGTTTATATCAAGTAGCTTGTTTAACCTGATCCAGCCATGTGTCATTAAGTAGATTTTCAGAATAAAATATATTTGCAATCAAACAACATCATTATAGGATGATCTTTCTACCATAAACCAACCATTGTCGAACAAGAAATTGTCTGATCAAATCTTAATTCATTATTCCACTACTGTTGTAACTCGGTCATATCACAATAAAAAGCACCCAGGAACAACAATGTTCCATTTCCAATATTGCTACAAGGAAAAGCAATTAGGACACTTAAACTTGAAAGACCTATATGTAAAGCACTATCCATCATCCAAACTGAGTGAACAGTTTCCTTGTACTCCAAAGTCTTTTTGATGATCTGTTCTTGATAAATCTACAAGATTAGTGATTGATGTATCTGTTATTGATGTGCCCTCACTGTGCCAGTATTATATTTCCTACACAATTACACATTGATTTTGTATCTATTCAATCTAAATCCTATAATCTACCCAAGAATTATCATTAATTCTTCTTTTAGTTTATCAAACATTAAACTGCTTTAGAGCACAAAATAACTGAAATAAAAAGAAAACATTGCAAAACTATAGCGCAGATATGCTTACCTAAGCATTCACATGGTTGGGTAATCTAAAGAAAAACATTTAACAATAGTATAGATACGTCCACGTACATGCATTTCAACATCAAACTCTTAAAAACACTAAGGACACACAATTAAAAGAAATGCCTATAATTAAAAAACAAGTTAAAACAAAATTCACGCCACAAATGGATAGACCTCTAAATTCTATTCACAGACTATCACCACTTGGCCAACTGAATTAAGTATATTTTTGCAAGGCTATTCCAGTTTCATGTGTCACTTCCTCTAAGCAGTTCATCAATTTATATGTCTGACGCCTAAAACACGGTAAGAATATGACAACAAAGCAAAATATCAACTTATAGCAAATAATTTATTAAGCTCAGATGTCCCAAATGAAAACATAACTGAGAAATTTAAACAAGATCTGGCCACAATTTTGCTCCCTGCACATGTAGTTAGGGCACCTTAATCACAAATCACAATTATATAAGTGGAGCAAGCATACCTGCCTTGGAATGACAAGGTAGAAGTCCTCAAATGACGGAATATTTGTGTATCCAACAAAATCTCCAATAAGATTAACCTTTAAAAAGTTGTCATTGGATGTCACTGTTCTATTTTCAGGACCCACAATCACTTCCTGCTAACCAAAAATTGTCCAGTTTCTTCATTATTAAACTTTCCTATGGCTTTTGATTTCAATAAGCTAAGACAAAAAAATGAGAAATGATTAAAGCCATTTATGATTCACCCCAAGTGGCAAACTATAACAACGTAACATCATTACCATAAGCTTTATTCTCAATTAACTCTAGCATTATTGACAAAGTTAGTGAGCATGACTAATTTTAGTAGAAGAAAAAGGCAAAGGAAAAAGGATGCATTTTCAGATTGATTATGCACTAAAATATTCTTCAAAGATGAATAACATGCAATGTCAAGAAACTGACACAAATGTGGTTTTTAATATTACCAAATAACATCGCAATTAATTTGTGGAACATTTAAGTACAAGATATTCCAATTATTTATTCTTTAACAGGCACCCTACAGTGTCATGTAAGAAAGGTAAAACCTAATTTGTAGGTAACTACCATAGGAAGAATCCTGTTCAATCAAAATATGTTAAACCACATTAAATGCATTCAAACAAAACAAACTAACAAAGGACACAGATACACAAACCATTCATTATAGGCACTCAATTTAATATCATGTTAAAAGCTTTTAGTTTATTTTAAATCACATTACAAATGTTTGTTATCCATTGGAAGAAATTTATGATGTTTAATGTAACTTAAGAATCATCTGCTTCCACAAGCAATCTAAGTGCACAAGCATATGCGGAAATGAGTTTAATAAATTAAAGCAATAATCCGTAGGGATCTTAATTATATTGATAAAAGGAGATCAGAACTACGTACCGACACTTTGGACCTATCCTTGACCTCTATTCGAACACTAAATCCTACCGTTCGCTGCCCAATACCAAAAACATGGAACCTGCAGGCAGGAAATTAATAATTTATGGCAAAAAAATCTAAGCATGGCAACCTAATCAGTAACAAACATAAAAAGCAGCAATCAACAAGCGAGTAATAAGAATAAACAGAAGTTGCTCGTATAAGTAAATCTTCATATTTTTTGGAGCTATATGTTTCCAAAAACTTTATCGCAAGTTTCTTCAACTATTCTACACATTTTATCTAGCAGATTTTCTACCAATTAAATGTATGTCTTATTCAGCAAAGGTTGAAAAAACCACAAGAAAAATAAAAAATGAAAAATTAAATTAAATTAAATAATGCATATACGTTATATTACTTTAAGAACAAGAGTTGCTAATATATATCAAGGGCATGTACCATGCATATAACACAATCTATGACAACTAAATGACAAAGATAAGTTTAAATGACCAAACAGCTGATCAGATGTCTTGGCACAAAAACATGTTATCTTCAAAATGATTTTAAATAATAAATACTACATTACATGTCCTCAAACAGCTTTCAATGGAAAAACATTTCCTACCAAGCAGAAAAAGGAAGCAAAACCAATAAAATAAAATAAAATAAAAT
Source organism: Acer saccharum (assembly GCA_030490815.1). Taxonomy (NCBI): domain Eukaryota; kingdom Viridiplantae; phylum Streptophyta; class Magnoliopsida; order Sapindales; family Sapindaceae; genus Acer; species Acer saccharum. The sequence continues at coordinate 9,139,590 of CM059876.1, read as the reverse complement.
AAAAAGTAAATCAAAGGCCATACCAATCACCTTGAAATCGGAGACAATGTGCAGTATTTGCTTTTCCTTTCAACAACTTGTCAACTAATCAAAATAGAGTAAAAAAAACCAATCACCAGAAACCCTAAACTGCCGCATTGTGAACAATTTAGAATGCTAAACAGTACGAAAGCACGTACAGACATTTCCACATGATGAAGGTACCCGTCTCTGGGGCCCACAAGGACAACAGATAGGCTGTGCAATCAGAACACAGAAAGGAAAAAAGGGATAAAACATAATTTTGTTAGAAAAAGGTTAACAAGAAATTTTCGACAAGTGCTGATTATATAATTACCAAAAAGTGACAAAAGCTAGAGGAGCAACAAAAAAGATTAACATCTTAAGAATAATAGAAAATAACGAATATTAAGATCACAAAATCTTCATAAAAGATTTCAATCATCAAATATACCAAAGTGAATCTCAAATCGTCTCCTTTCAAAAGACAAAAAAAAAAAAAATCTCAAATCGTCACAGAGATTATCGTTTAATAAATAAATGATATATTAACTCAATATGAAAACTTTATCGGTAATATCTAAAATAAGGCAAAGAAATGACATAGGAAATCAAATTAGACCTAAAAGGTTAAAAATGCAACCTGAGTGTGCTCAATAATGTGACCATGCTCATCCCGTAACCTGAATAGTTAAGAGAAACCAATTATTGATACTAATATATAAAGAGTGATATATCTTCTCTCTCAAGTTGTGATAATCATTCATAAGCACGAATACATTTAGAACAAAAAGAAATATAAGAAAGCAGAGGAAAGAAAACAAATGAAAAAACCATAAGTTACACTAACTACTCATGTATCAAATGATATGAGAAGTTATACAGAGGTTATTAAAGCATTTCTGCGTACACTGAGTCACCTTAGTGTTTATCATATATGTGTATTTGGGTGTTGAAACTTCACAGCTAAGTCTATTATCCACAACCAACTATTTGTCACATCTATTTGAGTGACAAAACCAGTAATTCACAAGGATATATATTAAAAAGAAAAAAAGCCTGCTTGCATACTTTGAAGAATGTAGAATAGTTACTTGGCTGCAAAAGCACACCTCTACAAGTCATGATATTGTAGGCAGCACATTATAGGCACAAAGAAGGAAAAATAAATTTTCAAGGAATGCCTATTATCCCTTTCTCCAAGATGTTGTCATTGAACTGCTACTAGAGCTATATTATGCCATTTGAATACGAAGCAACCTTTCTAAAGCAAACTGCATTAGTGTAGATTGGCACCTATAAGAGGCTGAGATCTCACTGTTTGGAAATCTGTTAGTTTGGTTCATACAATTACCAAAGGTAGCAAAAATTGTTTCAGCATATTTAAATCAGTTTGACCATAGTTAGAAATGACTCTATAAGTCAATAAAAAGCACATTCATTGCATTACTTCACTCAATTTATCTACATACTTCCATACAAAATTCAATAACTTAAACAGATATGCAAATATTGAGACATCACGGTTTTAAAAGGTCGAACATCAAAAAAACCCTAATATAACAATGGTAAAAGGAAGTTAAGATGTAACTTGCCTCTCACAAATCTGCACAACATCGGCACCAGCATCTGGCTCACATTTCCTTGTTTTCACATAGAACTCCTGGGGTTTATAAGGAACATCCTACCATTCATAAGGAGAAAAAACAATTCCTCAGTAATAAAAATATATGCTTCCTAAATATAACCCGAAAATAGCATGTAAGAATTTTACATATAAAGGTAACAAGGTAAATGTTGTACCCGTATATAAGTTAGCTCGTAGAGTACATATGAAGCAGACTTATTGATTGTCAATACAGGAGGTATTCTCAGTGTTCGCATCTTCTGTGTCGAATTCTCCTCCACCTCCACTACTTCAGCGATGATGGAAGCCTCTCCCCCACTCTAAAAAAAAAAATCCACAAAAACAAAACAAATCAACTTTAGGTTATATTAAACAAAAAACTACCCATATATTTTCTCACTGATATCAAAAAGTTTTCAACACATTAATTGATTAAGAATATCATCAACTAAGACAAATAAGACATCATCACATCACTATGTGAAATGTTTCTGCTAGCAACAAATCAAAGCATCATGCTTCAAATTGAATCAAGAATATCCCAAACAACTATCTAACTAAAAATTCAAATTGAAAGTTTATAAAAACCTAATTAAACCGTCTAAAAAGAAACAAATAATAATAACAACTGAAGACATGATAATAAAGAGAGAGATCGTTGAAAAAGGAAGAGAAATCGGTTACCGAACCGCTGGGGACAGCCAAGTTAAGGACAATCTTGGTAGTGCAATTCAAATTATCAGTGTCCGTACTCTTCTCGCATTTTTCGAGTTTGGATTTTGACAGAATTTGAACTCCGACGGCTCTTTCAGTGAGAAAGCAAAGGAAAACAAGTGAAAAAATGGGTTTGAATTTGGAGATTTCCATTTCGTTTTTTCAATTTGGTTTACAAGATTTACAGAAACACTCGTTATTACATAATGGGAGTGATTGCAGTTGCAGGCTTGCAGCCCTTGTAGTAGCAGTTTTAAAACTGCCAGTAACGGTCACATGGATAATACTGGATACTGCCAACAAACAAAAACAACTTGCTCATCACGACGCCGTTTCTATTCTAGACTTTTTAAAATAAATAAATAAATAAATATATATATATACACAGTCTTTCTATTATCAGTTCGAACTGATAAAAGTTATATCAGTTCCTTGTATGTGGGTCACTGGATTTAAATACTTTGACTGACAAGTGCATACAGCCAAGTCAAAGTATTTAAATCCAGTGGCCTACATGCAAGGAACTGATATAACTTTTGTCAGTTCGAACTGATAATAGAATTTATGTATATATTCTGTATATATATATATATACATAAATTCTATTATCAGTTCGAACCGACAAAAGTTATATCAGTTCCTTGCATGTGGGCCACTGAATTTAAATACTTTGACTGACAAGTGCATACAACCAAATCAAAGTATTTAAATCCAGTGGCCCACATACAAGGAACTGATATAACTTTTATCAGTTCGAACTGATAATAGAATTTCTGATATATATATAAAATATTTTGAGATTTAATAATATTATTATTTTACACTTGGGCCTTTTGCCAATGTGGTTGGACCCTCCCTTGGGAGCCTCCACCACCACGGTTCAACGCCTGGTGTGTGCATGTATATATATATATATATATATATATATATATAATTTGTCCCCCTTGGCCATTAATCCCAAGGGTGGGTGTTGTCCCACCTATTGTGGGTGCTCTCTCCCGGCTTGTGGCTATTCGGTGTTGTTTTATAAAGGGTGTTTCTCGTTTTTCGAGATTCAAAACTTTGAATATCTGTTTGGCAGCAATTTTTTGAAAAAATAAATCGAAAACACCAAGGATATATATATATATATTTTGCAGTAAAAACATCAAGGATATTGAGATGCATTTAAAGCATTAAAAGTAGCAGGATGAAAAAACAACCATTTACTTCGGTCAAGGAATTAAATAGCACTGTCATCACCTTGATCCCTAAGGTCCAATCGCCATCTTCAATGACAGAGTTTCGTCTTATCAGTCTTTGTAAGGTTATGTAGAAAATAATTGCAAAAGCCATTAATAATCGCCTAAGAGGGGTTTTAGGACAGATTATTTCAGAAACACAATGTGCCTTTATACCTGGTCGTATGATCTCTGATAACACCATCGTGGGTTACGAATGCCTTCACAGGTTAAAAAGGAGAAAAAAAAAAAAAGGGTCCTTAGCTTTGAAATTAGATATGTCTAAGGCCTATGATAGGGTCGAATGGTGCTTCATTGAGCAAATGATGATCAAGATGGGTTTTCCTGACAGGTGGGTGCGGTTGATTATGGACTGTGTTTCTATGATGACATACTTTTTAAAACTCAATGGCGAAATTTTGGGCAACATTATTCCTACCAGAGGTTTGGGGCAAGGGGACCCTTTGTCCCCATATTTGTTCATAATCTGTGTTGAAGGATTATCTTGTCTAATAAGAGAGACCCAGAAAAGTGGAGATATCTCGGGATTTAAATGTAGTAGGAAGGGGCTGGTTATTTCACATCTCTTTTTTGCTGACGACAGCCTTCTGTTTACTAAAGCCAACGACAGGAATTGCAGAGAGGTTCGTAATGTCTTGGAGATATATTCGCGTGCTTCTGGTCAGATGGTTAATTACAATAAATCTACCATGTGTTTTAGCCCTTCTATTTCTCAGTGTGAGGGTGACAGACTCGCCTCCCTGGTTGGTGTCAACAAAGTTAAGTGCCATGAAACCTATTTTGGGTTGCCTTGCTTCTCAGGAAGGAACAAGAGAAGACTTTTCACTAATATTGTGGATCGGGTTTGGCACAAAATTAAGGGATGGGGCGAAAAATTTCTTTCTATTGGTAGGAAAGAGATCCTAGTTAAGGCAGTAATTTAATCCATCCCTACCTACGCTATAGGTTTATTTAGGCTTCCTAAATGGTTGATCTCCGAAATTCAACGGCTTTTTGCAAGATTTTGGTGGGAGGGAAACTATATGAGCAAGAAAATCCATTGGTGTACATGGAAACGCTTATGCAATCCTAAGAAGGATGGGGGGTTTGGGTTTTCGTGACCTTGAGGTGTTTAATAGAGCTCTCCTCGCAAAGCAATGCTGGAGAGTTATCAAAAATCAAGATTCGTTGGCTGCTAGAACACTAAAAGACTGTTATTTTCCTAATTGTAACTTCATGGAAGCTTCAAAAAAGCCATCGAATTCATTTATTTGGAATAGCTTACTTTGGGGGAAAGGAATTTTTGAAAAAGGGTTACGATGGAGAGTGGGGGATGGAACAACCATTCAGATTTATAAGGATAATTGGGTGCCAAGACCATGGAATTTTAATATCATCTCTACTCCTATTTTGGGGGAAAATGCCATGGTTGATGACCTTCTTTTGCCTTCTAGCAAGTGGAATACCCGGAAGCTGAATGATAATTTCTTAGGCTGCGATGTTGAGGCTATATTGAAAATTTGAGTTGGGGTGAAAAACTACAAAGATGTTTTGTTGTGGCAGTTTGAAGGGAATGGGGTGTACTCCGTCAAAAGTGGATACTGGTCGGGTAGAGAATTGGAGGCTAAGGCTGATCCTTCTAATACCTCTAGTAATATGCAATGGTGGAAATCATTATGGGAATTAAAGATGCCTCTAAATATCAAGATTTTTATATGGAAGGCTTGCTATGACTGGGTCCCTGCTTTGGTAAACCTTAGTAGGAGGGGAATGGAGGTGAACCGAATCTGCTTGGTGTGCAAACAAGCGGATGAGTCCACTGTGCATGCTCTTTGGATGTGTTATAATGCGAAAATGGTTCACAGGGAGTGGACTGCAAAGAAAGCTACGAAATTCAAGAGGAATGGGGGTTTTTTTTGATCTAATAACTGATATGGCTAAGCATACTAAAAACATGGAGGACATGAAATTATTTTGCATCATTTGCTAGAGGTTATGGCACCTTCGTAATACTCTTGTTCATGGTGGTGGTGATCAGCCTTATTCAGAGGTGTTCTCTTAGAGCAACAATTTTGCTGATGCTTGTGTGATTCCTAGATTGAAGCCGATTCAAAGTAAGGAGAATGTGAATAGGAATGAGCCGCGTTGGACGAAACCTGATATTGGATATTACAAGGTTAATTGTTGTGCAGTGGCTGGGGCGAGTGGTAATAAGATTGCCTTTGGGGTTGTTATTCGAAACTGCGACGGTGAGGTTATGGCGTCTTGTATTCAGGCCATTGATGCCAACTTTGATGGCACGGTTGCTAGCATTATGGCTGTGTATAAGGATGGCAATTTTACCCTGACCCGCGAGACTCGAACCGAACCCGAACCCGAACCGCGTGGGTCAGGTTTGGGTCCTCTCTTTTGGTTCGCGGGTCGGGTCTGGGTCTAATTAGTAGGACTCGAGTCGGGTCCGGGTCGGGGCAAAAATTTGGACCCGAACCCGTGGACCCGATATATAAACCCCCTAAATCCCTAAACCTAATTTCTTTTTTCATTATTTGCTTCTTGCTGCCGTCTACTGTTGCTCAAATCTCCCACTGCCGACTGCTGTAGCTCATTCTCTTGATCTCTTCTCAATCTCATGGAGAGTTAATTGCCGACTGCCGACTGCTGTTGTTGTTGCTGTTGCTCATTCTCTTCTGAATCTCAAACCACTGCCGACTGCTGTTGCTGCCGACTACACTCTCTTTGAAATCTGATCCAGGTAATTGTTTCTCATGGATTCATGGTCCATTTAGTGGAGAGTTAAGTTAAAGATGGTGATCTGTGTTTATTTATTTATTATATGTTTTCTTTGATATGTGTTTCTATCATGTTTCTTTCTCTGTTTCTTTCTCGTGGTGCGCTGTTTTCTTTGGTGAACGAATTTTCCGGTCACAACCTCTTTTTGGTTATGTTATACTTAAATTTTTATACAAAAGTTAAAAAATTACAGTTTAATAAAAGTTACAGTTTAATAAAAGTTTTAAATGGGTGTTCTCAACTTGAACTTTTCTAGCCGAAATCCAATTAACAGTTTTAGTAAAATAGTATTAAGTATACATCTTTTTAGTATAAGATTCATGTGTATACATCAAATCTTTAATAAATAGGTGTTCTTTTCACCTTAAGTGATTCAGATTTGAAGGGTTGTTCTTTTTCAAATCCAATTGGCTTGTATGCCTCTGTTTTCTGTTCCTTTGCGTCTCTCCTGCTTTGGTCTTTCCTGTTGTAATAACTTGCATTAATATTGATTGACTTGTTTGAATTTAATATGGTGAGATTGCTTTGGATGCATGAGATTAATTATGCTTTGGTTGAATGAGATGAATTAACTATCTTAGATTTGTCTATGAAAGTGGCAGAAAAATTTAATTCTTTTCTTTGAAACATATTATTTGTCTAGCAGCCATACACTAAGAACTTGATTTTGTAATTATTGTCAGTTTGTCACTTTGTTACCAAATGTCGACATCAAAAAGTGTTACTCAAGGCGAAGACCAACCGACTTCGATTCCTACAAATTCAAGTCATAATGAAGTTACTAATATTGATACTGAATCTGGTGACATTGAGATTGATTCTTCTGTCAATGAAGATGGGAAAAGAAAATTGACATATAAAGTGTGGGATTCTTTTAATAGAGAAAAAATTAACGGGGTTTGGGCTGCTGTTTGCAAAGGTTGTAACAAGAAGTTATCAGGAAAAGGGACGTTTGGAACGTCCCATTTAAAAAAACATAGGGATAACTGTCCTCGAAGGCAATTTCGTGATGTAGGACAAATGTTGAAAGCTACAAAAACAAAGGCGGGAGACGTTGAAATTAGGACATTTAAATTTAACCAAGACACTACCCAAAGAGAGCTTGCAAATATGGTGATTTTGCATGAATACCCTCTTAGTATGGTAGAACATTTAGGGTTTCATAGGTTCATGGGAACGGCTCAACCTTTGTTCAAAATACCATCTAGGAATACATTGAAGAGTGATATACTACAAATTTATGATTATGAGAGGGCTAAATTAAAGGGTTTATTGGAGAAAAATAAGGGTAGGATTGCACTTACTACCGACATGTGGACTTCTCATAATCAAAGGAAGGGATTCATGGCTATCACGGCACATTTTGTTGATAATTCTTGGACTTTACAAAATCGAATCATAAGGTACGCTATCATACATTAATCTTTTTAACTATTATATTTTGTGAATTTAGTAATTTAATATATGAAAATTAGTAAGGTTAGTGGTAGTATATTAGATTAATAGTTTTAATGTTTATTGTGGTATTTGTTTTCATAGGTTTATATATGTTCCATGTCCACACACTTCTGAGATGCTTGCTGATGTTATGATGGCGTGCTTACATGATTGGAATATCGAACACAAGTTATCTACTTTAACTGTGGATAATTGTAGCACCAATAATGCTATGATTCGTATTCTCTTGGAGATGCTTTCTGATGTCTCACTTTTGTTGAATGGAGATATGTTTCATATGCGTTGTTCTGCACATATATTGAATTTGATAGTGAGAGATAGCTTAGATGTGATTAGTGCCAGTGTTGAGAGGATTCGTTCTAGTGTTTCTTATTGGATATCATCACCTAAAAGAGAGGAAAAAATTTTTGAGACTGTTAACCAATTAGGGATTAAGAGCACTAAGAAGTTGGTACTTGATTGCAAAACGAGGTGGAATTCTACATACATGATGATTTGCTCTGCTTTAATGTACAAAACTGTTTTTCCTTGTTTAAAACATAAAGATCCACAATATAAAAATGTGCCAACTGAAGATGATTGGGTGTTGGCAAAAGAGATTAGTGATAAACTTGATGTGTTCTATCAAGCCACTGAAGAATTCTCAGGAACCAAATATCCTACGGCCAATAATTATCTACCAACCGTATGTGACATTAGGGATGCCATTAATGAGTGGAGCACATCAACATTTGAACAAATAAAACTAATGGCATCATCTATGGCACACAAGTTTGATAGTTATTGGAGTAAATTTCATGGTATTATGGTTGTGGCAACAATTTTGGATCCTAGATATAAAATGAAAGTCATGGAATGTTACTTTCCTTCGCTCTATAGAGATGGATCTTCAGATGAGATTATCAAGATTCAAGAAGTTTTGTTGAGGATGGTTGGAGAGTATGAGCAAAAGTCTAAGGCCAGTCAAGCTTCATCAAATAATCATACCCATGTTTCACAATCTCAATCAACAATGGGTCCTCCAAAAAAAAAAATGTCTCGATTCGATCAGTATATTACTGATGTCCCTAGTACTACCTTTCATGTGAAGACAGAGTTAGAATATTATTTGGAGGAACCTGTCATTCCAAGAGTTGAGAATTTTGATATATTGACATGGTGGAAAGTAAATGCATCTAAATACCCTACTTTGCATTGCATAGCTAGAGATATTTTGGCTATTCATGTATCTACGGTTGCATCCGAGTCGGCTTTTAGTACTGGTGGTAGATGTGTGAGTCCTCATCGTAGCAGGTTACATCCAAAGACAGTAGAGGCATTAATGTGTGCTCAAAGTTGGTTAGGGTCCGAATTTAATGGTATAAAAATTATTACATTGTTCATTGAAGTTTTTATATTATCAATTTTATTTCTTATTTTATTCTAATTCATATATTTTACCTCTAATTAGATTCAACTTTAGAAAGAAAATTTGAAGCTTCTGATTTTGGGGAAGATGACGATGAATGATGACAATGAGGTAAAATCATTTTGTTATCATGAATTTATTAGTATTTGATAATTGATCTTATTGGAATATATACTAAATTGATTTTAAATTTAATGTTGTAGGAACTTTGGCAATTGGAAGTGGAGAGGAAATAAATGATGGAATGGAACTTTGACAATTGGAAGTGGAGAGGCAATGAAGGATTTATTTGTTGTGTACTTGTGTCATTGATTTTAAACTAGTTATGTTTGTTTTGATGCTATCTGTGTAATGTTTAATATTGGTTTATGACTTTATGGATTACTTTCAATTTGTGTGGTTATTTCAATTCTGAACTCAGTCAATCTTTGTTATTTTGTTATCTTTCAAGTTAATTATTCATGTGTTGAATATGTTTTACTTGTTAAAAATTGAATAGGTAAAAAGAGAAAGGAAAAACTAAAAAAACAGAAATTTTAGTATGTAAAATGTGTTGCGGGTCCGCGGGTCGGGTCCACGGGGTCCAGACCCGGACCCATGAATTTTCACAGGTCGTCGGGGCGGGTTTGGGTCTGCTCAAGACCCGCGGGTCCAGACTCGAACCCGAACCCGAAACCGAAAATTTTCATGGGTCTGGGTCTTAGTCTGGGTCCAATTTTTTTTGGTGGGTCTGGGTTTGGGTCTAGTAGGACCCGACCCATTGCCATGCCATCCCTAGCTGTGTATAAGGGAATCTTGTTTAGCTTAGATTGTGGTTTGCATCCTTGTGTGTTTGAAATTGATAAGGCTTTGGCGGTGAATCGCATTCTGAATGGAATGTTTATAGGGGCTAATTATGGCCACCTTTTGGAGGAAATTGCTACTTTGGAAAAACTCAACAAGGGGATGAGCCATCACTACTGCTGCGAACTGGGTTGCTCAGAGTTTGGCTAAAATGGGAGCGAACTGCAAAAAGGATAAGCTCTGGATGGAAATGGTTCCGAACAATGTTAGGGATTTGGAGAATGCTGATTTGCTTTTCTAGCTTTTGCTTTTGTGTGTTTGCTCTTGTCGTTGTTTTGTTTTTCCCCTTTTTTGGGGTGTTTTTCCTTTTCCTGGGCTATGTTCCTATGCTGTTTGTTGTAGCTATAAAAAAAATAATAATAAAAAAAATTAAAAAAAAACCATTTGAAGTTTTCGGACCTGTTCAGTAAAATAATTGAAAATGGTATTCTGTGAAGAAAAAATAATAATAATAATATCATTTAAAAACATATATTGTAAGAGTAAAAATAATGTTATTTGTAGTTAAATTATATATATATATATATATATATATATATAATTTAACTACAAAAAGTATATCAGTTCCTTGCATGTGGGCCATTGGATTTAAAAGATGCTTTGACAAGTGCATGCAGACAAGTCAAAGTATTTAAATCCAATGACCCACATGCAAGTAACTGATATATCATTTGTTAGTTCGAACTGATAATAAAAAAAATTGTATATATATATATATATATATATATATAAGTATATTATAAACAAAAACAATATAAATTAATTAGAAATTGATTTACAATTGATTTGTGTTTTTTTTATTCTAAAAAATATAATAAAAATATTTTTTACATATAATTATTATATATATATATATATATATATCCTTTTTTTTTTCAGACCACTTTATTATTATTATTATTATTATTATGTCATGTAATGTGGTTAAATGTTAATTATTAATTAGAATATCTTTTTTATATTTTAATCAATTATAAATATTTTATACGGTACAGTGAAATTGATTTAACCAATTTAATAATATTTAATATATATATATATATATATATATATAGTGGTTCTCTCATAAGAGATCTCTTATTTTAATTTCGGTAAGGACCTTGATGAAATCACGTCGATTCTATAAATTTTGATCTGAATTTTTTTGTGGATGATAAGTTCAACGAAATCGAATAAGGGGATGGGTTATTCGGGCATGGAAGTCGAATAAGGGGACTTACTGGCATGTTAAGTTGTTCGTTAAGGAGCACACATGTGACAAATGACAACTACAATATTGAATTTAAATGTGTAAGTGCCTGTGTGATAAGGGATTTGTTTGCAAGTAAATTTGGCGATCATTGACGCAACATCCGTCTAAAAGATATAGTTTCTGAGATGAGAGAGTAGCATGGTATACACCTCTCATACAACAAAGCCTACAGGTCGAAGAAGCACGCTTTGAATCAGGTATTTGGTGATCCGTGGGAATCTTTTCAGAGGTTACCGGCTTATTTTTATGTTTTGGAATAATCGAACTCTAGGACTGTGACTAAGACCAAGATTGACTTGAAAAATCGGTTTAAATATGGATTCATGGCAATTGGGGCCTCTATAGAGGGGTTCAATTATGTTATTAGGCCGGTTATCGCCATCGATGCTACCCACTTAATGGCCAGGACCAAGGGTGTTTTATTAGTTGTGGTGTGCAAAGATGGAAACGAGATGAAATACCTTTTGGCAATTGGGTTTGTAAACTTTGAATGCATAGAGTCCTGGACTGGGTTTTTGAAGAAACTTCGTAAATTGATCCAGTATCCCGACCATGTGATGTTAGTTTCGGATCGGCACAATGGTGTATTTAATGCAATAGAAGCAATATTCCTAGATTTGCACATACCATTTGGCACAAAATCTTAAAATATTTTGCAAGCAGAGGAATGATGTGATTTGGCTTTACTACCGTGCTACGTATGCATACCATATCAAGAAGTTTGACCATGCAATGACCGAGTTGAAAGAAACCTACCGTAAGGTTTATGATGAGCTCCTAGGGTTTATAAGGAACATCCTACCATTCATAAGGAGAAAAAACAATTCCTCAATAATAAAACCCAAAAATAGCATGTAAGAATTTTACATATAAAGGTAACAAGGTAAATGTTGCACCCGTATATAAGTTAGCTCGTAGAGTACATATGAAGCAGACTCATTGATTGTTAATACAAGAGGTATTCTCAGTGTTCGCATCTTCTATGTCGAATTCTTTTCCACCTCCACTACTTCAGTGACGATGGAAGCCTCTCCTCCACTCTAAAAAAACAAAACAAATCAACTTTAGGTTATATTAAACAAAATACTAGCCATATATTTTCTCACTAATAGCAACACATTAATTGATTAACAATATCATCAAGTTAGACAAATAAGACATCATCACATCACTATGTGAAATGTTTTTGCTAGCAACAAATCAAAGCATGATGCTTCAAATTGAATCAAGAATATCCCAAACAACCATCTAACTAAAAAAATCAATTTGAAAGTTTATAAAACCTAATTAAAATAATACATTAAATTTAGCGTTGAAAAGGAAGAGAAATTGGTTACCGAGCCGCTAGGGACAGCCAAGTTAAGGACAATCTTGGTAGTGCAATTCAAATTAGCAGTGTCGGTACTCTTCTCGCATTTTTCAAGTTTGGATTTTGAGAGAATTTGAACTCCGACGAAAGCAAAGGAAAACAAGTGAAAAAATGGGTTTGAATTTGGGGATTTCCATTTCGTTTCTCAATTTGGTTGACAATTCAGATTTACAGAAACACTCATTATTGCAGTTGCAGCCGTTGTAGTGGCAGTTTTAATGTCTCCTAGACTCGCAGTCTCTTATACTCTCGTGTCTTATTATTATTTTTTTCTTTTTTATTTTTTTAAAGGATTACGATTATTGTTCTAATTCCTAACTTTTATTGAAAACCTTTTTTTTTTTTTACATGTGTTTCCATTCTGAGCTCACGTGACGCGTGATCCTCAACTTATCGGAAATACATCAAATTGGTTTGTGGCTGAGTTCCCCGGAGCCTCCTTGCCACACAAGAAGGATAGAGATCTCCATGAATCTCGATGGAGATCCAATCGGGAGATTAGATATTTGGATCTCCACCATCCACTAATCTTGATTTTTGCTTTATTTTTTATTTTTCAATTTTTTTTTTTGTTTTTTTTTTTTGTTTTTAATCTCCATCATCCATCTTTGAGATGGATAGTGGAAATCATTTATACAAAAAAAATAATAATAATAATAATAAAATAATAAAATAAAAAAAATCAGTTTTCAATTGTTTTTATTTTTGGATCTCTACATTTTTATTTTTAAATTTTTGATTTTTTTAAATTCAATTCTTAATCTCCACCATCCAATTTTGGGATGGATGATTGGAGAATGGAGATCAATTTAGAAATTTTTTAAATTTTGGGTACCGGGGTCTCATCTGAACAGCAGGGCTATTGGTCGGATGGGATCGGGCGATGCCGGTGGTTAACAAGGACCAGTTCCCAGGGGTGCTGGTACCGGTCGTGACAAGAGCTAGTCACGACACAAACATGGAGGAAAAAATTGATGGTGGGAGGGCTCTGGGTTTGTGGGTTTTTGGTGTTTGTGTTTTGGGTTTCTAATTTGGGAGGATTTCGGATTTTGATGGTGGTTATGGTAGGGATATATGATTAATTGATGATAGAATTTTTCTTTTTAATATTCTGGGTTTGACATTGGAAAATATTTTGTTGGGTTTGATGATTTTTGAGTTTGAGTTTTGGTGGGTTTGATTGATACCAATAATATGATGAAATGGGGTGGATTTTAGGTGTTTGGGGATGAATTTTGATGAATGGTTTTGGAATTTTTTTTTTTTTTTTTTTTTTGAAGGAATGGTTCTGTAATTTTGATGAAAAGAGAGCACCCACACTTGGGATTAATGGCCAAGGAGGGACAAATAATATATAAATATATATATATACACACCAAGGCTTTGAACCGTGGTGGTAGAGGCTCACTAGGGAGAGTCCAACCACATTGGCAAGAGGCCATTGGTGAGTGAGACGAGAATCAAAGACAGCGAGATAGAGAGAGATAAGGTGATTTGGGATTTTGGGGTTGTTTACTTGTTTGTGATTTGTGAATGAATGTGAATATGTGATCTGGGTTGGATTGGATCATTGGATCATGTCCACATGCGAGTCATGTGACTGTTTTTTTTTTTTTTTTTTTTTAAGAGAATCGAATGGCATGGAACCTAGGAACCGGACCAGAACCAAAACCCCTTCCTAGGCAGTTCCGGTTCTAGGTCCCTCTGGAACTGGAACCGGAACCGGAACCGAACCGCAGTCATCTCTACATAAGATAGATAAAAACCTCCAGGCATCCAAGGGAGGGTGGGCCATGGCCTGCAGGCCCATAGAAAAAAAATATATAGTAAAAAATTATTAAAAAATACTTTAAAGTATATGTATTTTACATTTTAGTTCTGCAAATTTTAAATTTTTATATTTTGACAACTCTGAACTTCCGGTTCGGCACTTAGGCCCCAATAAGCATCTATCCGGAAAGAAATTTTACCTAATTTAGGCAATATTTGGCACTAGGAGGAGGGTTGAAAATTTAAAGTGGACCTAGGAAATTTATGAGGAAAATGGAAGTTGAAGGTCATGAATCATGGATTTTAAGTGAGAAAAAGACAGAAAACAAAAAAGGTGGACACCACATGGAAAGATTGGAACAACAGAGATGCTCCAATGAGGTTTCACATAATGTTAATATTAATGTTCCAAATCTCCACATGCAATTCCAGGTAATCATGTGGGCAACACCCTATTTTGCATGCATTAGTTAGCAACTTATAATTCAAGTCAAACCTAAAGAAAAAAAGAAAAAAGAAGAAAAACAGACAATGAAAGATACACCTTTTGGGACTAACATTATTTTGCAAAATGGTTTCACCTAATGACTTATTTTCTTTAAAAGAGTTCCTTTTATATCCCATAATGTTATATGGAACACAGTAATCCTCTGATTCATATATACATTATTCTAAGATCAGGACAACCGGTAATCATTAATCAGACCATGAAAATGTATGGCATTTTAGTTAATACAGCAAATAAATTATAAATATATACAATTATCCGCAGAAATCTTTTTCTTCTTCCATTTGTATGCAGCTTCCAGTATCTTGAGATTTGTTGTCTGTGCTTCTTCAGGGAATAGGTAGTCATACAACTCCTCAGACCTGTTATTCAAAGTGTTTTTGCATCAGTGACAACCGAAAACCAAAGAATGTTTAATTCTTACATGACATTTGCAAAAGTTAACATGATCAAAATCAGTTGATCAAGAAAATAAAATCATCCAACGGTCATTATTAAATGCACAACTATGCTTATCAGCTAATTTTTAACTTATTAATGCTATAAATATTAAACTGCTGAAAATTCCCTTTGATGGGAATCATGGAATATTGATGAACCAAACATTTATGATTGCTAAAATGCATCATGTAGAAGAAAATAACACTGTTTGCATGGGATCGACCAGTCGGCACACTTTAAAGACATCATAACGATCGAAGTGTGTTAGTAAGAGAGCATATATCAACTTTTAGTAGGTTACATACCCCGTTGCCAGCCCATCGTCACTGACAATTTGCCTTCTCCTTTTAAGTTTATTCAGTAGCTTGGCCTGGACTAAGCTAGCATCACCAAGCTCCCCAATACTACTCTCCATGTTCAACCACTCTTCTAACAACATAGCTCTTTCTTCTTTCAATTCGGGTGCTGACATATAGTAGTTAATAGCTTTCTCAAAAATCCCTGAAGAAGATAAAGGAAGGTGTAAGATTACTAATCTTCCCATCAGAAAATCCATAATAATCAAATTAACAGAATAAAAGTAAATAACAATAATAAAACTTGGTCAGGAATCAGATTCGCTTACTTCTTGCACGTTGAATGCTTTGCTTCTTTTGTTCATCAACATCATCTTCCGAGATGTCTGAACCCCCATCATCCTCCTTGCTATCAAAAGCCTCGAATTTCACATAACTGATCCAAACCTTCAATTGCTTAGTCCGGTCTAAGAGTCTCTCATTGAGTGCTCTTGTTCTTTCATATTCACCTTCTGATTTCTCAAATTCGATATATGCCTATAATCAAATAAAATACATTCTACTGTCAGCTCCTATATTCAATAAACAATGATAATTTTGGCTAAAGAAGAAAGAAACAAGAAATGGCATCAGCTTGCAAGGTTCGGAAACATGACTTTTAGGTTGGAAAACCCGTACCTGTTATTGCAATTCTATAGTAGAAATTTTTAAATGTGCAGATATAAACAACTTCACACCAAACTATGCATTTTCTTACGAAAAAAAAAAGTAAATAAATAGCAACCAAGTACCTTCCACGACAGCTCAGGCATGTCCAAGGCTGGCTGGGCAATTGCTAGCTCAAAAATGGCTCTAGCTCGATCAGTTTCAGCCAAAGATCTCTCCAGCTCTGCATATTTGCTCCATGCATAGCAGTTCTCTGGAGACCATTCCAAGTACTTCTCATAAAGCTTTCGGCAACGATCGAAATTACAAAGCTGCAGCTCTATCTCAATGTATTTTTTAAGTAACTGTTTCAGCAAACATCAACGGTGAGTATACATCGAATTAATTTTCATTAAATTTACTTACCTAACTAACACTAGCATCAACCAAAATATTACCTTATCCTTAGGAGCCTTTCCGATCGCATCGCCTAAAATTTGACGAGCACCATTGAGATTTAATTGGCGTATTTCAAATTTGGCAGCTAAGAGCCATATTTTTGAAAATGAGAACTTCTTATGAGGAATGAGCTTAAGACATTCCCTGCAAAAATCGAAAGCTAATGTTAAATACCATGAATGAGCTTCTTATCAATGTGAAGTTCCAGAGCCTTTCACAGACCTAGAACCAACAAACAAGTTACAAAAATTTTCAATTCCAACCGTTTTACATTATCTAATGGATGCTTAAACTTTTACCTTACCTATGAGAGAGTGCTTTTATAGGCTATTATATGACTTGCCTATCCACTATCTATGCTCTATTTGTTGTTCTTTTTCCTTTTTCTTTCTGTGCTTTTGTGCGGTCTATTCTCATTTTAAGCAAAAAGTAATACTTAGTTACCAAAACAGGAAAAACAAGATGCTTGACCAACTTAGGCTAGGCCCAACAAGGCAACAAATGGCCATATATCAAATTACAAACAAAAGATCAAATGAGAATAAATAGGAGAGTCTCTCATGCTAAGTGGATTTATCATAGGATGCCGGTATACAGGAGTTAGATTTGTTCGATTCCTATGTGTATGACCAGTATAACAGGAGTTAGTCTCATGCTAAGTGGATTTTTTCAAGCAGAATTCCACCATTATTCAATATGAATGTTGTCTTATCTACCTCCTCTCAAGGGTTTTTCCTCCGAAATGGAATCATTTAATTAACCTATAAAAAAACAAATCCGATGAAACATGAAGTATATTGTATATAAAATAAGAATATAATCTATTTAATTTTTTTTTTTTTTAAAAAGAATATAATAAGAAAAGAGCACATATTCTTTATACCTATGAGATAGACCAAAAAAAAAATAGAGATCAGACTTTGTATGTGATCGATTTAATTAACAGATAATTCCTTATAGAAAAAGAAAAATTATTGATTAGTGTTGACAAAGGTGAATAAGAAACAAATAATTAAGTAACTAGCATATATATATATTATTTACAGTTGATATATATAGATCGAAGAGTACCTGTGGATGGCTAGCTGATTCAGGTATCAAGACAAAGAACCACTAGAGGAGGTTCAAGCTTTAGAATTGGAATTTAATTATCTGAAGCAGATCGAGACCAAGATAATTAGATCATAAACTAAAAATGCGAGTTCTTAGAAGTCTACATAAAATGAAAAAGAGTAATTGGCACAAATCCCCCCCAGACTATACCAGCTTTTGTATGTTGCCCCCTAAACTATTTTATTAGGCACTAAACCCCCTGAACTATCACTTATTGGCAGACCAAGACTAAAGATGCCCCCTCAGGGGGGAAAAAACCCAAAGGATTGCCAATAAGTGATAGTTCAGGGGGTTTAGTGCCTAATAAAATAGTTCAGGGGGCAACATGCAAAAGCTAGTATAGTCTGGGGGGATTTGTGCCAATTACTCAATGAAAAATTGAAAAGTCAATGGTAATCGTCTACTATGAGGACTCACTTCAGGCACCCTTCCCAAACCAGCTGGGTATATCAACTATATTGTATTAGTCAATTTTTTCAACAACAATACTAAATAGATAGGCTTATAGTACTAAAGATTCAATCTTTGAAAGCTCTTGATCAGTCTTCATATATATTGCTGATTAATTGTTTATAATATCAACTTTACAAACAGGTGGTGAATCACCAGAGTGCATGCAAATGTCTGTATTTCATCATTGTTTGGTCACAAAGTACAGGTAATCACAACATTCTCCGTCAATAGGGGTGTAGTTCAGCTAGTAGATGAACAAATTTAGGGTTTGGATAAATGAATTCCATATCAGCGGCTCGAATCCTACCAATAATGAAAGCTTTTAAAAAATATATGGTCCCGGATTAATAGATACTGTCAACAAAAAAACACAGTATTCTCTGATGTGTTCTGTTTGGGACTCATACGATTATTGCTTCAATAAAAAAAATATTAATATAGATGTGACATTAATATTTTAAAAAATAAAAATTATCACTGTAAGCGGCTGATAGAGGACAAAAATAATAACCCTTGTTAAATTATTCATTTGTTCTTTATTATTATTAATTCTGCTTCTCGATTACAGCAATTCTGTCATGTTCTCCTTTTCTTTTCTTTTTTCTTGTATGTTATGCTTCAATTTTCCAAAAATTCCACCTACTTTAACTTGATCTAAGTAGAAATTAAACAAATAAATTGTAGTTTTGTTAATGCAATCAATGTTGTTGGGACCTCATTGTAGACTTGTTTAAAATCAAATATCAACAGATGAACCATCATATTCATTGACCAATTTCATCTTATATATGACTACGTGCATACTTGAACCTGATATATTATCGAATCCAACGAACACTTTATTTACCCGATAATATATATATATATATATTTCCACTGCTTAGTTTTTACTATAGTCCCTGTAGTGGTAGTGCAAGTAGAGTTGGCGTATATAATAATGATTAAAGTGTGTTGTGAATCGTGATGCATGAAAATCGAATGGTTGATAATAGTCAAACCGATTTAGTGTGAGCCACGTTAATAAGTTTGTAAAATAATTGGATATAGTTGAGTACAAGCAACCTAACCACCTTCAACCAATAGCGTTTCAGGATCACCATCACACGCAGCCATTAATTAAATCTCAAGCTTCTCTTGTTTGTTTCAGGCTTCGGCCAATACCGTATCAATATATCATAACTCTCATTCTCAATACAAATCTCCTCACTTTTCTTAATGATACACCTGTACACACCTGATTGCTTCCTCATGACGGCCAACCCCCCGGGGCCCGACCAATCTCAAGTTGGGTATTTTGTTATTATAATATTACTATTAACACGAAGCAGGGGGTGAAAAACTTGTGTGGAACGGTCTCACTATGTGGCGGTGAGACGGTGAGACCGTCCAATTATATTATACTGTTTAATATAATTTGAACTTAAATCAGTTGTTTAAAAATAGTGTCTTAATTTGTGTTTAACTAACTAAATTGGGATATATGTCTATATTTATGAAAAAATTGAAAATAATAATTAAATATAGACACATGTCCCAATTTGATTGGTTAGATATAAATTGAAATACCCATTTTATATCACTGATTTTTTTTTACTTTTTTTTTGAAAGGACGACTGATTTGAGTCTCTATAATTTATCATCGAAATATAAAAAGGATTAAAAGTTATATGATTTGGCGCAATGTAATTGGATGGTCTCACCGTTTACCTGTTAGACAGGTGAGATTGTCCCACCTAAGATTTTCTCCAAAGCTGTAGCAGAGAGACCACCTTTGCTTTCATAAATTTTTAAATATATATACTCATAATAATAAACAATTCACTAAAGGGTTGACGTTCATTTGTTTAAGTACATCCATCTCCGGCGAATTTGACGGGAACCCAGATGGTCGGAGACGAGTCTGCTGGTCCGACGAGTCTGTACAGAGTCTTGGTGGATCGGTTCCGGAGTCTGGAAGCGAGTCATGCAGAGTTAAGAAAAGAGTTTGACGAGTTAATAATATTAAAACAAAAGAGAAAAAATCATAAGGTCATGATGACGTCGGATTCCGACTTGGGATGCTTACCTGGTTATTACAGTGAAGGGAGTCCGTACAGGAAAGTTCTAGAATCAATGGGACCTGCAGTTTATGTCTGCACAACTTCTTCTTCTTCTTCTTCTTCTTCTTCTGGGGAAATCATATACTGGTACGTATATATATATATATATATATATATATTTGGCCTTGTTTGATCTTTTGATGTTGTTTCCTTTTATGAGTTTGATGTTTGATAGAAATAATAGAGACTCGGTATATTTTTATAGGTAGTGGACTGGTGTGGTGTCAAGTGTGAGTCTTTTTATTAGTTGTTGACAACCCACAGTGATCATCAGCAAGATGTTTGGTACAAGTTCACAGTGAAAAATTCTTATAATCCTTTCTGATATTAAGACTACTTCAGTATGTTGAATTGGGTTTTTCTTTTTAGGAACTCCTGTAATTGGCCATCAAAATGGAACTCTGTACCATTAATGAATCATGTCATTCATTTTTAGGGATCATAGCTGTTGCTGTTTACAGTTTAGTAGAGTGTGTCTTGTTCTCTCTTTGTACATGAGTTGGTTTTATGTATATGTGGTATATTGGAAGTCAGCTGTTGATAGACTCTTGATGAAGCAATAAGGTTGTCAATCATAGTTCATAGAAGAGGGAGACTTAAGCAACAAGGCAAGGCTTAAGCATTAAGAGCAGAGCAGAGAAAGACTTAAGCATCAAGGCAAGGCTTTAATAACTTGAATCCTTGGCTTTGTTGACTAGCTTGAGGCTGTGCTCAATGTCTAACGTGTGCCTTTATTCCTTGACAGAGATGGGATTCACAATTCTTAGGTTCAATAATATTTCTTGATAATTGTAGCTTGTAGGTTTTGACTTGTTAAAAAATTTAATTTCTGATGTGGAATTGATATTGTTTAGTCCGATATGGGGATTTAGACAGCATCAGAATGTGATCTACAATTTAGGATGAAGGCCATTACAGAAAATTAGAGCTGTCATTAAGCTAAGAATAGAGGATCATTAGCTTGATATATTCAAGATATGAAACTGCTCAAATTATTTCCGATATTTTGTTGTCATGGAAGTCCTTTGAATCCATGCAACAACCATGATCGCCTTCAAGGGATTTCCTTTTAAGAAAAGATATATACATTTTTTTTCACAAAACACAACAACAATTACTGTAGTAAATGTCTGAACAGTTAATTCCCTTACATACAGTGGTCTTGGTTTATCGGGATGTGGTACTTCAAAGTAAAAGAGCCTTCATCCTTTCTTTTGGTTGATTTTTTCGCAGTGAGTTGCCTTTTGAAATTTAGTCCATCCAAGGAAATAGAATGCAACATACATGAACATACTTTGATCTTGTTTCTAATGAGATCTTACCGTATGGCAAAAAAAACATTTATTATTCACATCCCAGCAGAATCAGTTCTCCACTTATTATATTCTTGTCTGAAGTTATAAAGCTCTTTAACTCATTGAAAACACACACACATACATATATATATGTACAAACGTATGTGTGTATGTATGCATATGTGTGTGTGTGTTTTTATGTAATCGTATTATGTGTATGTATGTATAAGGTCTGTGAGATCGCATCTGTCTTAGTTCTTAAAACTTAATTTAATAAAACAAAAATGGTAGCAGTTATATTCTAATAATATCAGCAATCTCCAACTATGGAAAAGGAGAAATCATTGTTCTTCTTCTAATAAACTTCATTTACCTATTTCAGTTTCATCACATATCACTTTTTGTGAAAGCATTTTATTTCAGGAATCATTCTGCTGAAAATCTTTTTGGGTGGAAGGTTCATGAAGTCCTTGGGCAAAAGCCTGTTGAATTTCTCATAGCTGAAGAGTACCATAGCGCTCTTGTGAAAATCATGGAACAGCTGTCCTCTGGACAGTCATGGTCAGGCCAGTTCCCTTACAAGAACAGGTCTGGTCAAGTCTTCATGGCAATGGTGACAAAGAGCCCATTCTATAAGGATGGTGAACTTGATGGCATTATCACTGTTTCCAGTGATGCAGCAATATTTAATACTATAGATTCAGAAAACTTTAAAAAATATCAGGAACGAAATAGAGTACGTGGTTTAAACTTGAAAAAGATACGGTGGAAGCCACCCCGGCCACAGATTGCATCCGTGCCACAGATAGCATCATCTGTTTCCAATCTGGTGCTTATGTATACACTTCTATAATTTTTTCCCATCTCTTTCTCCTCTCAGGTTCACTTTTTGTTTTGTTTTTGGTAGCGTTGTTCACTTGTATCATTAAATCAATCAGGCATCAAAGCTTCTACTGCGGAGACAGGGAGATGATACCCCCAATGCAAGTGTAAGCTCCAAGGACAAGGATACAACAGAAACTGAAGATTTGAAGATAGAGAAGTCCGGTACCGTGGTAAGTCTCTGTTAAATTTATTACCTTTCAGCCCTACTTTTATATACATTGTAAGGAGATAACTAATTCAACTTTTACTATCCCAGGAAGAAAAAATAAATTCCAATTTCAATAGTGGGAAGAGCACAACTGTAAGAAGGAGCTTTTGGAAGGATGAATCTGTACTTGAATTTGCTCAACCATCAAAAATTGTACTGACTTTCTCTTACCCTACTTTATTTGAAGTTACTTCCATTGCTTGTTGTAATGATGAATTCAAAACTTATTTAAGAATTTATGTTTAGACATAAAATGACATGTTCATAATTGTTCTTGTGAAAATATATTTGATCATTGCAGGGCATTCAGTCTTACTGAAATATATCAATGTTATGATGTGCTGACGTCCTGTTAGGTTGTGTATACTCATTGGATTTTTTTTAAAGAATTGGTGAACTTTGTTGCTTTTAAACCTACTGAAAATGATAGTCACAGTGTTTATATAGTCTCTTCTCTAGCTATGTGCTAAGTTTTTTCAGTTGGAATGACTGTAGGCAGCTAAGGTCTTAGCAAAACTGCACGTTACAGAATCTGGAAATTGTGGAGGTGAAGGTGATGGAAATCTTCAGAAAAATGGTGCTAGTGATAAATTAGTAAGCAATGAAGTGACTAATGAGCTTAATTCTCCTAGAGGTTCGACAGCATCAATTCCATACCAGTGCGCCAGTTGTAGTGAAGATAAAAAGAAAAGGCCAAGCAACAAAAAATCAAATAGTCCATGTTCAAATTCTTCTGAAGAGGGCTGCAATCTATCCTCTTCAAGAGAGTGCAATGATTATTGTACGTCAACAAGACAAGGAGAATCACTGCCAACTTTAGGCTGCCAAGATGATAATGAATTGGATCCTGATCCAGATGGTAAACAGTTTTTTAGTACAGAGGAGAGCATAGATAGTCATGAAAGCTCATCAAGTAAAGGGGACGCAGAGTTGAACTGTATGGTAGATTGTGAAATTCACTGGGAAGACCTACTATTGGGGGAGGAGATTGGACAAGGTAAAGTCTCATGAGCTTACTTTGTAAAAACAATTGTGTGTATTATGGATTGGTAATAATCTATTCATCCTATCTGTTTGGTCTCGATTTCCAGGGAATGTAAAAATATGGAGTGTAAATAAGAAGCCTTGAATTTTTATAACAACTATTTTTTTTAATCTTGTCTTACAGGTTCATATGCTGTTGTTTATCGTGGAATGTGGAATGGATCAGTAAGTCCTAAATCACAAAATTTGCTATTCTTAATTATTACAAGAGTGTGGATTGTGGAACCAATAGTTTGACTTCAAAAAATACTTGTTTATGTTACTAGGATGTTGCTGTTAAGGTCTATTTTGGGAATGAATACAGTGAGGGTACCATTGAAAACTACCAAAAAGAGGTAAATTTGAAACTTTCAATTGTGTTATAATGAAATTTACGAAACAGATATCTGATCCCAAAATTGTCTTATCCACATACACTAGGTTGATATAATGAAAAAATTGAGACATCCAAATGTACTGCTATTCATGGGAGCGGTGTATTCGCAGGAACGGCTTGCCATTGTCACAGAGTTCTTACCTAGGTAATTAAACTATTAATTCTAATTATATGGATTGTTTAAACAGCTACTTAAAGTTGACGTTCTGATGTCGGGTTATATATGTCATTGGTTGCAATCCCACTTGATATCACACTACCTATGTGAATGTGGGAGATTAATTTTAAGAAGGCCTCACTTATTTTTATTTTTTCTCCATTTGTTTAGGGGAAGCCTTTTCAAAACACTTCACAAGAACAATCAGGCATTAGACATAAGGCGCCGTCTGAGAATGGCCCTTGACGTTGTGAGTGCTGTTTGTGTGTTACTCTAGTTTTCAAGGATAAGATTGTTGAGCTTGTTATCTATCAAATAAAATATTACAGTTGTTCTTGTTCTGCAGGCTAGAGGGATGAACTATTTGCATCGCAGAAATCCACCGATAGTACATAGAGACCTGAAGTCTTCTAACTTGCTCGTCGATAGAAACTGGACTGTCAAAGTATATTTCACTTGATGTTTCCAAATAAAATAATGCAAGCAGATCAGCCTTCGTGTTGCTTATACGGTTCATTTTAATTTTTTGTCTCAGGTTGGAGATTTTGGCCTATCAATGTGTAAGAATGCAACCTACTTAACTGCAAAATCCGAGAGAGGAACTGTAAGGATTTTAATCTTCTTCTTCTTCTTCTTCTTCTTTATTCTCAAAAGAGTCTTTCGCTTGGTGAAGGTGTTATTACTAACAGATATTACTTCTGTTAATGAATTTTGTTGCATCAACAGCCTCAGTGGATGGCCCCTGAAGTCCTTCGAAATGAACCTTCGAATGAAAAGTAATTTCATAAAACTGATCTATGCATTCTTTCCGAAAGTGATTTAAGTGATTTAATTTTCTCTCTCATGCACTTGTTTATGCTAAATGCATTCTTTGTACATAAAAAACAGGTCTGATGTGTTCAGCTTTGGAGTCATCTTATGGGAACTAATGACTGTCTCCATTCCATGGAACCACCTAAATTCATTACAGGTCATTTTCTTTTTCACCATACTCATCAAATGACATTGCATGCATGTTGAGAAATGCTAAAACCATTTTTCGTCGATTTGAAAAGGTTGTTGGAGTTGTAGGCTTCATGGATAGAAGATTAGACCTACCAGAAGGCCTTGATCCTCAGGTTGCATCCCTAATTCGTGACTGCTGGCAAAGGTACACTTCGATGTTATTTTTTCATCACCTTATATTGCTACATGTTTGTCATTAGGAGCTAAAACATTCATGTCGTTAAAAACAAGCAGTGATCCAGATAAGCGACCATCATTCGAAGCCATAATTCAGAGAATGTCAAGCCTACTACTTCACAGAGCATTGGCTCGAAAAAGTTCAGAGCATAAATACTCTAATGTGGATTAGATCAAACTGAATTATGTGATGATTTTTATTTATATCAGTTGTAATCAGTTGGTTAATTAGATTAATTCCTGCAACATGAATCCCGCAAAAGGGAAGTCAATAGTAGCAAGAAACGACAGATGATTATTCCATGAATTTCTTATTGTGGAATTGTTCGAGATTTCATTTGATCAAGTGGGATTACGCGTTAGCTAAGGGTGAAATTACTATATTTCAGGATTTCTGGTTAATAAACGCACAATGAAATTAGTGTTATATTGACTGGTTTGGATTATTAAAACGAGAGACATTATTAATATATCGAACTAGACTTAAATTCAAGATGTAATCTATACATGTTAAACAATACTTTATATCTTGATTGATTACATAAATACAGGTTAAACAATACTTGATCTCTTGATTGATTAATGATTTTATGTGGAGTTACATTATCATATTTAATCTTAATTAATATAAAGAAATTGATGTTTAGTCTTGTCATACAATAATAATGTGTTATAATAAGATGAGGTTGGCTTAATAGTAAACACCCCCACGTCTTTATCAAAAAGGTTATGGATTCGAGTCGTATCATTCCTTAAATCCTAAAATATTGTAACAATTCAAAACACAATGCATTAAAAAAAAAAAAAAACAAGTGAGAGGGCAATTGATTAAAGAAGTTTAGGTCACTCTACCTACCATCTATTTTAACTAATATATAAATTTTATAAAATTTTGGTTAAATAGTTTGAAAATTATAGATCCTTCTAACAATTCACAACAATTGATTAGTGGGACAAAACGCTCTTAATATTAAAAGCTAAAACCCGGCCAATTGGTGGGAGGCCGGCAAGGGCCCGGCCAAGACTTAGCTTGTGGTTAGGTTTTGGCCAATTAATGGCTACTTGTTCTATTTTATTTTCATTGTTTTTGTACAATTATATTGTTTTTTATTTTTATTTTTTATAATTTAATATGTTGGTTGGTTTGGAAGTCAAGTTTGTTTGAGTTGTTTAAAGTATTTTTATTTTATTTTTTGGTATATTTGTTTAAAGTATTTGAAATGTGAAATGTGAAAACAAAGATTTTGTGGTGGCAATATTTGAAAGAAGAAGAAAAGTGCATTTATTTAATCCTAATTGGATCAATATTGGTAAGAAAAAAAAAAAAAAAAAACTCACACCATTTTTACTTGTTTGTATATAATTAGAAGTCTCTATATCACTACCTAACGTGGTTTGATAATAAAAAACGCTCATTAACCTGGTAATATCTCAAGTTCGAGTCACCATATCATATGTAGTATATTAAAAAAATTAAATTAATTTAAAAGTGCCCATAGTTTTTAGACTGTTTAAAAACCTGCCAACCTTTTTTATTTAAAAGGGCTGTAATACTAAAATAAAATATCCGAGTGAAAGTTAAAAGATTAGGGGAAAACATGTAACTTTATGGAACAAAAATCAATTTTAGTTCGTGGACTTTGTACTAAGGAAACATGTCCCCTGTGGAATCATGAAATCTGAGGGAGAGATTTCCTGGTGGGGTTGATGTGTTGCAATTTTACGGCGGGCTTAATTGATTAAACTTTAAACAGTGTATTTAGTAAAAGTATTATATTATTATATAAATTTGGAGTTTTGTTTTTAGAGAGGGAGGACTCGAACCAACGACCTTATGGTGCAGGTGTGAAGGGTTTATGACCGGACCAAGCTCATCTCGTCCGTAAAACCTTAATTAAAGTTGTTGGATATGGCTTGAATATTCCAATGTTACCAAACACGATTTACCAATGTAAAGACTTCCTGGAGACGTGAGAGCGTTTGGGAGTATGAGGTTATGTTTGAGAGAGGCTTGAAAGATGAGATGAACTGAAGAAGCGGAGAACAGCCAAAACCGCTGCCAAGCCGCTGTGGCTTTGGCAGCGGTAACGGCAGCGGTAGGACACCGCTGCCAATTGTTTGGCAGCGCTACGACAGCGGTCCAATTCCAGTTTGTACCGCTGCGTGACCGCTGTGGTCATGGCAGCGGTCCACGAGATGAGATGCATAGTGATCACAGTTTTCTGAGTGGTCAAGTTCAACACGGTTTAGGAAGCGGGTGGCCAACTGCAACTTGAATCGTAGTTAATCACAAGCATGCGTTGAATCAGGAAATATTCATGGAAGAGGAAATAGGTTGCTTCTTGAAGTTCGAATAGGAAAAGGATTTCTCCTTGAAAGAAGACTTGTCTTAAATAGGAAATAGTATATATGTGGAACAAGTATTCTTGTATAACTAGGAGATAGATTTCCTTGTTAATTTAAACTCCCTGTAATACATATAAATAGACCCTAATAACTAGGTTATTAGTGTGTGAAAAAAACCTGAGAGTGGTGGAGCAAAATAGCAAATACTAGAAAGATCTCAAAGTGAGCATTGGGTGTAATTGGGTTTGGGGTATTATTTAGAGAGAGAACCTGAGTGTGTGGTTGTAACAATTTACTACATATTGGAACTTTCTCTTGTCGTCCTGACAGCCGTGGTTTTTTCCCTGATTTGGGTTTCCATGTAAATTCTTGTGTTGTGTGTGTTTGGATTTAAATTTCTCTTCCTTTTATCTTTTCTTTGTGATTGTTTGTTTTGTATTCTATCCGGCAACGCTTCCGCGACCTAAAAATTCTAACAAAAGTCACTAAAATTTAGTGTACAAAGTTTATTTGATGACCGACAATCTGCTACACCATTTTTCTTGGTGAAGAAAAGATGACAAACAACTTCCTTATACAAAAGCTTCTAATCCCATAAGTCTATATATATATTAATTGTGTTGACCCCTCCAATCTATATATATATATATATATATATATATATATATATATATATATTAATAGTATTGGCCCATCTATTGCCTCCAAGTCTATTTCTTCCAATGTGGGATCGGTTTTGGTGAGGAATAGAGAATGTCGGGGTTCAAAATTTTGAAATTTTAAATAAAAATATCGTAAATTTTACAATAATATTATCAAAATATTACTGATATTTAATGTTTTTTTTTTTTTTTTAGTTTGATCTTTTGGCGTGTTTACTAATCAGAAATCCTTCTTGGGAAAGAGAATTAAATTCCTTATTTTTGAATTCATATGTTTACTAATTTTGTGGGGAATAAAGTTTCATGGACCCCACACACATATTAGGAATTAAATTTCTGAATGAAAAGGAACTTGATTCCCCCCACTCACCCTAGGAATCAAGTTCCCTTTCCTGATTAAAGAAGAAAATTCATATCATTTACTATAATATCACCACTTAATATATATATATATATATATACGGAAATTATCCTATCAGTGCATCCTGATAGAATTATATAAGGATATTGAATGTGAGCCACTTGTTTTACATACTTTGACTTTGTATGTATGCACTTGTCAAATCACTGTTATAAATGAGTGGCTCACATTCAATATCCTGATAAAGTTATATCAGGATGCACTGATAGGAACGGGACCGTATATATATATATATATATATATATTATACTTTAAATATAAAGATGAATCTCATCTATCTATCTCCGCAAATGCATTTTCTCTCTTGCTCTTCTTCCGTTTATTTTCTGTTTGTTTTTGAAGTTTAAATTTATATATATATATATATATATATATATATATATAGATATATAGATATAGTTTTTTTTTTTTTAATTGAAGTTGTCTCCGTAATTGTGTATCTAATGTTCAAATTTTAGTAGATACTGTAAATAAATATATATAAAAAAAAAAATTGAAAAAAAGTCCAAATTTTACTATATTGTTATAAGCAATATTATAAAAAAAATATTGTTTTCATAATAGAAAAAATATTTCAACATGTTATATACAAGAGGGTATTTTTGTAATCAACTTTATATCATTCCGATTCCTTATTTAAGTAAACACTAGAAAATGAATAAATTTGATTTCATTTTAGATTCCTAAATTGTTAGTAAATATTGGAATGAAATTTAGTAACTTAATTCTGATTCTCCTCCATTCCCTTTCCGGTGAAACTTGATTTCGATTCCCTCCATTCCTGATTAGTAAACACACCCTTAGTGCTCTAAAACTATTAGGACATGAAGAATTCATTATCTAAATAGATTCCTTTATTTGTTTAAACCATGGAATGATTTATATTTTGACAAAAAATAAATAAATAAATAAATACCCGTGAACATTTGATGTGTTAGAAGTAAAATATAATTTTGATGTTGAAATAATAAATAACTTACTATCGAAATTTAATAATCAAGTAATTATCATGCAATTGAATTATGTAAGTAAAAGGGTCCTACAAATAATAAATAAATTTGTTATATTATGAAAAATAGAATAAAAAGTTAACCCAACTAATTATGGCATGCAAACACAAATGAAGAATGATATTTGATCCAATCTACATCAACATAATTACAGTATTATTCAGACAATGGAATGATTATTCTTTTTCCTAATCCATACTCGATTTCACTGAGCAAACACGGGCTTAATTTAAGATTAAAAAGTTTTAATGTAAATTAGAATGTTTGCTCTTTTTGGTTGTTTGTTTTACTTTTCCAACGTGGGACCAAGAAAATTGGTGCAGCAGAGGCCCATGTTTTCCATATAGTATAGGACCATAGGGCTGTTGAATTTGGTCAATAATATTTCTTAAATTGTAATTCCATTCCATGCACGTTGAACTGTTGAAGTGTTGAACTATAAAGTATCAACTATTTCGCAGAGAATTTTGACTTCTCTTCTCCGCCCGTGAGACTCAGACGTACAACCATCTAAAATTCTAATATGGGTGAAATTCATTTTCGTCTCTCTAGTTTAACCTAATAGCTAAATTGGTCCCTCGATTTTTAAAATTATCTCATTTGGTCCTTCTCTCACGATTTCTATTGAAAAAGTGAAAGCTGACAGGGGTAGTGGGTCAAATGACCATGTTGTCCCTAATTTTTATTTTAAACAAGAGAGATAATTTCATCTATATTTTTTAAAAATAACTTTAAACATCATCTTCAACCAAACCCTAAAAACATATTCAACCATCCCCGGAACCATCCCAATCAACCAAACCCTAGCTATCAATCTCAGCCAAAATTGGAAAACATAACACAAATCAAACCCACACAAACCACAATCACTATCAAACCAACACCAAACGTCAGTCGAATCAAACCACCACCGGTTCTTTCTCGAGAACACAAACCTCTTCCCTCTCTTCTTTCTCAATCTACGCCCAAATCGATTGAACAAACATCGCCTGGTCTGGATTTGGGACATTCGATCTGCACCAGATCGTGGGTCTGGAGTGAAACACGTCGATCCGAGCATGACCTAGGCCTAGTGCGAAAAGAGATTTGAGAGAGAGAGAGAGAGAGAGAGAGAGAGAGAGAGAGAGAGAGAGAGAGATGAGATCAAGGGAACTGGTGTTAGTTTGGTGATGGTGATGAACTGATGTTAGTGAATGGTGATGAATCGGTGTGTGTTTGGTGATGATGATGGTGAGCTTCAACAAGATCTGAAGAAGAAGAGGTGAAGAAGATCCGGTGTTCAACAAGATCTTATGGTGATGGTGATGAGGAGAGTTTGAATGTTTTTTTAATTTTTTAATTAAATTAATTAATAATTACTTTTTAGTCTGATTTTTATATTTGTTATATAAGTTTACCATTTTACCCTCTTAATTTTGATGGAATCTTTGAAAATTCTAACGGAATTGGACGGTAGAGACCAAAATACATATTTATAGAAACTAGAGGGACCTGTCAACATAATACTGAAAACTGGAGGATCATTTTGGCTATTAGGTTAAAATAAAGGGACAAAAATGAATTTCACCCTTCAAATTAATCAACTTTGACTCAACAAACCCAACCGACCTCTTATAGCCACGTGTCATAATCACACTTGACCCAGCCTGGCTTTTTTGATGACAAAAACAGACATGTCGGTGATGTGTGATGTTTTGTTCTTGTCTGATGTCTCTCCTTCATCGTCGTCCGTCCGATTCCATTTTGATTTGACCATCCCAACAAACATCTATGGACATGGCCGATCACTAAAATACCTATATAATTATAAACTATAAATTCGTACAAATTATTAAATTTTAAAATTAATATAATAAAATATATATATATGTGGCCGCGCGTGTATATATTTTCCGATCGATAGTCTGATTTGAAGTCAGAATTGAATAAATATAAGTGGGAGACTGGGAGTTATTGAGGTGTTTTTCTGATTTTGGGCACTGCAAGATTTATGAGAGATACTAGATACGTTGGCAGAAAGTAGGTTACTAGTTGTCTAGTTACAATCTTTTTCCAAGAAAAAGTTAACCCGTGACCGTGAAATATTAATAATAATAATAAATAATTATGGAAATACGTTAAACACAAGTAAAAACCATGATGGGCCGGATCTGGATCCGTATCCACATGATTAAACAAATTGCTCGGATCCCGAGCCATCCTTATCGCCAAGATTTATCTTCCATCATCAGATCAATAAATGTAGAACCCCACACCATTGGGCCTCTTACAAATGTGGTGTGACTCTCTAAAGGGAGACTCCATCACCACATTTTAACGCCCACACCGTGTATATATATACACCCATTATTTCCTTGTCCCACCTCATGTGTGGGTGTCCTCTCCCCTCTTGTGGGAATAGTTGTTCGGACTGTGCTAGTAGTGTTCAATCTTCGCAGGGTCTCGATAGTTGTTGTACATTTAAAAAAAATAATAAAAATAAAAATGTGGAGCCCCACTTGTTGTAGTTTCTCATAACAAGGACCACTTTATAAAATCCTCAATTGATATTTGATAAGGACAATCTGGTAAATTCGGATGCCTTCTCTTATTTCTAGGCTCTACTTCAGCTCTAGCAACTCCTGAAACTTCCTTGACTTTTCGATTTGACAATTCACCTTTATCATTTTAATCATTTCAACCATACTAATCTAAATGCTAATTATTAGTTTAATTTTACAATGTTTGTTTTCTTATAAACTTTTATTTTATAAGAAAAATCTTAATATTTACATAATCCATCAAATAGTAAACTTTTGATTTTCATTTATTATATAAAAAATAAATATGTGACCAAAATATACATAAAACGTATAAGGTGAAACTCGAACCTATCACCAGTAACGAAAGGGAAGAGCATGGTTAATCTCGTCCTGTTAGGACTACTAGAGATGAGCATGGTAGGGTTCCCTCACCCCCACCCCCACCCCCACCCCCATTTCCAATCTCAATTTTCAATTTGAAATCCAACCATCCCAATATTTCATTTCATCATATTTCAATACCCAATCTAAAAAATAATTGAAATACCCCATATAAATATATAACTGGTTTAATTTAATGTAAAATAAATATATAAAATATAATATAATATAATATAATAATATATATATATATATAATTGATCCACGGGTTAGGTTTAGTTTGGCATTGTTGTGCTGTGAAGAGAATTGTTTTTGGATTTGTTGTGAGAATAATCAATTGAGTGTTGAGTAAACTGATTTTTAAAAGTGTTAAGAGAACCATAAACATGTTATAAAATAAATAATTTGTTTTAAAATATAGAATAAATATAAAATTACTACCAAAGATGTTTTGAAAATAAATAATTTATTTTATTTTTATGTGACCATAAAAGTAATATAAAATATATAAATAATTTGTAGTGAAAACCTAGTTAGGGAATAATAATGCATTGTCATTTAAGGGTAACATGAAAAAGAAAAAAAAAAAAAAAACCAAAAAGACTAGAAACAGAAGCGGAAGAAGTTTTAAGTTAAATTTTATTTTATTTATAAAATATATATATATATATATCACCATTCACCCCATTTGAAGAGGGAAATAGAGAAGTCGGGGCCCAATTAGAATTTGGAGTCAAATTTGCTCTCAATTGAAGATGGGAACCGTAAGAATGGGGTCCAATGGGAAAATGCCCATCCAAACCTGTCACTCAATTTTTCTTTTAAATTTTAATAGCAATCAACTCTGATTTAGTTAATGACCGAGTAATGCGGAAATAATGGAGTTAAACAAACAGAATAATTCAGTTATTAGTTGCGAGTAATTAGTCCAATAATCCCCTATAGCGCGTGATATTAGCGCGTGGCGTCAACTATTGTTATCATTTCCAGTTGGAATTTCCGTATTTATACACACTCTATTCCACCATTCACACTACTACTAGTCTACTAAACTAAAACACAAACCCTTTTGTTTCTCTCTCTCTCTCTCTCACTCTCACTCGCACACGTAAATGTAAATGTAAATTCCAATTCTCCACAACTAGAAACACAGGCACCGACCACTATGGGAAGAGCCTCCAAGTGGTTCCGCAGTATTCTCGGCCTCAAGAAACCCGACCCGACGCCGCCTCCTCCTCCTCCGACCCGCTCCCGCTCTAAAGAGAAACGCCGCTGGAGCTTCGTTAAATCCTACCGCGAGAAGGATTACCACCGCAACTCATCATCAACCGCCAAGCAACACTCCTTGTATGGACACCACGACACTGCAGCAGCAGCAGCAGCCAAACCTACTGACGACGACGATACCACCTCCGAAAAGCACGCGATCGCCGTGGCGGCAGCGACGGCGGCGGTCGCCGAGGCTGCTGTCGCGGCGGCTCAGGCAGCAGCCGCCGTCGTCAGGCTGACCAGTAGCAGCGGGAGGTGTCGTAGCTACCCCGCCAGTTGCCGTGGGACCCTGGATGACGTGGCGGCAGCAATCAAGATACAATCCGCTTTCCGTGGCTATTTGGTTAGTAAATTTCTTATTTTGATTTTTCTCTCTTGAATCTTAACATTTATAATCTGATCATTGATTTCGGTTCGGTAAGAGTTTCAATTGGCAGTTGATGTGATTTATAATTGACACGTGTACATTTAAAAAAAAAAAAAAAAAGCATTGAGGTTTCAAGTTTTCCGTTAAAAAAAAAAAATAGAAAAAGAAAATGTTGACGTCGTTATCTATATAGTCCCCGCGTTTGCTCTCAGAATCCGACTACGCCACGTGTGATAGATATTTATATGAATCGGGGAAAACACGTTACACGTCCCTTTGATAGTCATTTCCTTGCATGGAAAAATTTCTCATTGGCCGAAGCGGTGTCGTTTTTCTTACAAAAACCCTCCTGATGATGATACTAAAAAAAACGCGTATTTTTATCATTCCCCATGAAGGGAGCGTTTTCGGGGGTATTTATGTCATTTCCTTCTGTTGTCTGAATTCTGAAATTCGACTAGCCTACCTAATTATTATATTTTGCTAATTACTATTCTTCTTTAACTAATAATTACTTTAACTACTAGTTAGAATTTATAGTTTGTTATTGTTTTGACGGATAATAATAATAAATATTTAGTTGGTGAATAATAAAAAAGTAAATAATAATATTAATATAGGCTTAACTTCTGGCGCACTATTCAATGCAGGAAAATTTACTCAAATATTAAAGTACTGTTACTATTTTGATTTTAACTATTCTTCTTTCTAGTCTTGTCTTTTGCATGTACACAGATTCTTAGGAGTAGAGGAAGACCACAGTCCCAACTCTTCACATCTTTTTTTGGGCCTTTTTGGGCCTTTTTGGGCATCAAAGATTAAAAAGTTTAAAAAGTGTAGTAAATTGTGGGTCCAAACAAGCAGAAAGTTGGTTGTTTGTGTTTCCTTAAGTGCTTTTGTATGACTTTTTGGGAGATAAAAGTTGGGTTAGTTGGGGACTTTAAATGTAAGAATTATTATACACTCTTATCTCTTTGATGTCAATTGTCAGATGCCCTCCTGGCGCCATACCTTTCAAATTTTTATGTTGGTCTAGCTTGAATTTTCCATGGCGCCATATTTTGAAATGTTGTTCGATCTGTTGTTGTTTTTCTTAAATGAAACCCTGTGGTCCTTCGTTACTTTGTCATAATGGTCAACCCAACATCTCTATCATCTTTATCAGAATCTTGGTCTAATTTTTATACAAAAAGTTGTTTGGTTTTTGAGATGTATATATATGTATTAATGTATTAAGATTCGGTTTTGCTTAATTAATTGCTTGCTGATTATGGATTATTGGGGGTGGTTGTGAGGTGTAACTCATTGTTATGTGGATGTTTTGAAGGCAAGGAGAGCGTTGCGAGCATTAAGAGGATTGGTAAGGCTTCAGGCATTAGTCAGAGGTCACATTGAGAGGAAGAGAACTACTGAGTGGCTTCGGAGAATGCAATCATTGCTGCGAGCCCAGGCACGTGCTCGTGCAGGACGTGCTCAATTATCCGAATCTTCACAATCAAGCAGCAAGTCTTCACATTTCCATCACCCAGTAAGCAAGATTCGTTTTTCCCTCCTATGTTTGAATTTTCCTAGTAGTTTCTTTTTGAGAATTGGGTAGTGCCTACCTTTATGCTTTTTTCTTTTTCTTTTACCTTTTCATAGCACAAGACAATTTTTAGGGGTGCTTTATTTTGTGCTTTTTAAGTCTAATTTCACTTATACCAATAATTCCATCTCAACTATCAAAATTTAAAAGAAAAAAAAAAAAAGAAATTATATACTATATATTTTATTTTAATATAAATTTATAAAAAGTATAATGTGGCAAATTAAAGTTTATTGTTTTAATAGCTGGGAAAGAAAAGCAGGGGTATCTAACACTATTCAGAAGCAAACTAGTGTCATGAATTGTAATTTTCAAATTTTAGTTTTTGGGACAAGGGATGTTTAAACAACAGTTGTGTAAAATCAAAATCACCATTTTGTATTTCTGTTAATAGATTACTTTAAGGGCAGGTTTACTATTCATAAATAAAAATGAAAGAGAATGATGAATAAAGCTCTCTTTCCAGCAAGAACTTCACTCGTGATTTGCGCGTGAGGTCCACATAACTTGATTTACAACAATTAGTAAACACATCAATCACAAATCATGAATTAAGCTTCATTAGGGTGATTCCCAATTAGTAAATGTGCTGTTAGCTTTTGGAGTTAGGAATATATGAGAAATTGGAAATTGGAAATTGGCTAATAATGGCTGAGCTGAGGGCATGACTTGCATCAATTATATTGTTATTGCTGATCATAGGTCTAATTAATCAATTTGCAGGGTCCACCGACTCCTGAAAAGTTCGAACATGCTATTCGGTCAAGGAACGATGCAAAATATGAAGTGTCATCGGTGCTCAAGGTGGGATTCCTTAATATATTTCTTTTCGCCTTCTCTTTTGCCTGGAGTACAATTCAAATGTAATTTGTCTAATAATGAAATACATTATATAATTAACGCAGAGAAATGGATCAAAATCAAACGGCAGGATCATTGGCGGTCATGAAAAAGATCACATGGATTTGAATTGGTCTGGACGTCAGATAGATGATCGTTCAAAGGACCAGCAAGGACCTTCAACAATGAAGGTTGGCACAGTGGATGATGAGAAAAGTGACAAAATCCTTGAAATTGATAATGGGAAACCCCAGTTTACAGCCAAACGCAGAAATCTCTTTCACTCTTCCCATCTTGCTGTGGCGTCAGATCAATGTAGCCATAGCTTCACCAGTTATAAAGACTCAACAACGACACACCAGACCTCAGCAAGTCCATCTTCATACGAAATTCAATCTCAAAGTCCACTGAAGTTCTCTCAAGAGGTTGAAGAAAGCTCTTTCTGCACTGCTGATAACAGCCCGCAATTCTTTTCTGCTTCATCGAGGGGCGGTAGTTCTAGGAGAAGCCCCTTCACTCCCTCAAAGAGTTATGGGTCACAGAGCTGTCTAAGCGGTTACTCAGACCACCCAAACTACATGTCCAACACTGAATCTTCAAGAGCTAAGGTGAGGTCTCTTAGTGCTCCAAAACAAAGGCCACAATACGAAAGATCGAATTCAACAAAGAGGCATTCTGTTCATGGTATCGGTGAATCGAAAACAAGCGCACAGAGATTTTCTTCTTTGCATGCAAGCTTTACAAACAAAGCCTATCCAGGATCGGGTCGCTTGGACAGGTTGGGAATGCCGGTTGGCCAAAGATACTGAACTTAGAAAGTGTTTACAAGGGTTATGGTTTTCTTGTATGTAGCATAATCTAATCTGTCTAACTATTGTAGTTGTCCAAGACATGTTGAATTTTCTGTGTAGGGTTTTAGTCATAAATCTGACTTGATACTAGAACGAGCGTCCAATATGTAGTAGACTAGTAGTTTTAGGAATGAATAGGACTGGAGATCCGTCTGTTGTTCAATCAAATATTTATTGCAAGTATTTGAAGATTTTAAACAAAGAGAGCAAAAAAGTGAGCATTGAATATGAAATTAGTATGGAACTATGAGAAGGATTGTATAATCTCTATATAATAAAACTTTCTGACCAAAGAGAGGTCTCAGTATCAAACAAATAAACAAATGAATATAATTAAGAAAGAAGTAAAGGAAAGCATGAACAAGATATTATACAAAAGTATTGATGGTGAAAGACTGTCTATCAGTTCCCGCAGTTCCATTTTGATGTCGGTACACAGCTTAGGTAATGGCACCAGCTGCAGCGATCATTTCCGTTCTCTCCTTTAAATAGCATCACCAAGCCCACTGTGAATCTGCAGTGATTGAAAAGATGTACATGTTCATCAATACCATTAAACCAACACATGATGATCTGCAAGGATGCTTTATAATGCTTGATTTTGCCATCTCCCCTTTTCTTAATGTCATGATTCCAATATTAAGGAGGCATCAAACGCCATATAAATATGATTAGTTATATATAATCCCACACATTTTTTCATATGGGATTTTACAAAATAGACTTTGTAACGTTACAAAATTGATCCTCTCTCTCTATATATAAAAAACTCTTTAGAAAGTTTATTAAATTCAGTGCATATTGAGAAGAAAACTCTTGTATGTGTATATATATATCATGGACCTAGCTTTTAAAGCTTGGAACAGTGCAGGCCTTTGATGCTATTTTACACTAAGTAAACCTAAGAGAATATTGAAGAAGTGAAGAGAAAAACCTTTAATATTACTTGAGAGATTTACACATAATTTGGCCAATATGAGACCACCTCTATTTATACACGTCTCTTATACAAATGAATGGCTAAGATTTTTACAAGTGATATATGATCCTATAATGGAGATTAAGTGACCTATAATGTTTTCGGTATTTTCCTTGAATATGTCACCTACCCTATTTAATGCTTATCTCCATCTACGTTCCATAAGTCCCTAGGCCTTTTAGAACATTCTAAATCTTAAGAGCCTTCATGGAGAAGTCACTTTGCAACCAAGGCGTTCGATGAAGTACACAGGTTATGGTTATAAAGATAAGCATTAAATGGGGTAGGTGGCATATTCAAGTAATATGTCAAGAACATTCTAGGTCACTTAATTTCCATCATAAGATCACATGCCACTTGTACTGGTATATAAATAGATATATCACTTATAAAGATCTTAGCCATTCATTTGTATAAGAAACCCGTATAAATAGAGGAGGTCTCATTTGGCCGACTCAACCAAGAGGTGTAAATCTTTAAGTACTGTAATAGTAAAGTTCAAATCTCTTTAAGTAATAGTAAAGTTTTTTATCTCCACATCTTGTGCAATACTCTCCTATATATTCTCTTAGGCTTACTTAGTGTAAAATAGCAAATAGCATCTCATGTGGCATGGTTCAAGCTTCAAAAACTGGGCCTGTGACTATATATATATAACTGAAATTTGAAATGATGACTTACCCAACGATAAGCAAAACCATGGCTACAAGCCATAACCCATACTGGTAAGCCTTGTGCTTAGATTTCACACGAGCATGAGCAGGAAGATGCTGGCGCTCTGACCACCCAAATTGAGGACGAAGGAGCAACACAAATCCAAGTAGAAAACCGGTTAAGAAACCTCCGATATGAGCAAAGTTGTCAACATGAGGAAGAATTCCTACAGCCAGGTTGATGGCGATAATGACCACAAGAGTCAATAGAGCTGCAGCCTACAAGAGAAGAAAAAGCAAGAAAAGTTAATCATAACAAATTTCATGACCCTTTATTCCATTCTTCACTCAGAGATCTGTAGCCAATTAGCCATAGGTTATGTCTTCAGCACCCAATGTATCTAATCAATGGAAAAAATGCCTATGTAATGTTTCTCCGGTTTAGTATTTTCCTTCAACGATCTTTAATCCCAAAAAAGCATATCAAAGTGCCTAAATCTCAAGGCCTCATGTTTGTCAAATAAGGAGCTCTTGACTCCAGAAAAACACAAGAGCCGATGTTCAGTCTGGTCCAAAAAGGGGATTTTTTGGATATTGGACTGGTCTGAATTACATCGGACTTGAGAATCTTTTCCAAAGGGTCCATTCCGGCCCTTATATCCACTTACAATAGGATTGGATTACCAAATCCGTTCCAGCTTATGTTCTTAGCGTCTGCAATTTTTTAAGATTTACTGTTTGGACCAAATCAGACCAGATGCGAACAATAAATTGTAAAGGCTAGTCAGAATCCAGGTCCAACATCAAGGGATCAGACCTGATTAAGTTTGACACCCCTATGCCAGTGTTCACAACGAGGAGGAAGAAAGATGCTTTGTGCTTGCTGGCATTTCATTACAAGGTACTCCTTTTCCCACTTAACAAGGTTATTTAATTTAATTTAATGGTATGGTTCTCGCTTTGGGTGTGAGAGGTCCACAGTTCAATTCTGGAAACTCCTTTCCTCACTTTCTTCCTGATTGAAACATACAGAAACTTATTTTCCACTAATTATAACCACAGGATTAGGAGCATACCTTATTAGCATAAATTGTCCAGTTAGTAAGAAGCTCAGATAACATTGCTCCGAGAAGTCCAAACAAAGCACCGGAAGCACCGACAGAGATATTGTGCTGGATAAAAAGAGCCGATAGTATGCTTCCACCTAATCCTGACACTAAGTAGACAGTACCAACCCGCACTGCAATGATAATCCCAAAGTTAGAATTTAATCTACAGCAGCCATTCTCTTTGTTACATTATCACTTGTACTGGTATCACAGCTAAACTTCGAATTTAATCCATAGGAAAGAATATGTCATACCAAATCCAAACTGTTGTTCAAGTCGAATCCCAATAAAGACCAGGCTCAACATATTTGCAAGCAAATGAATAACACCTGCATGCAACCACATACATGTGATCAGTCTCCATCCTTGATGTCCATGCACTACCTTCGTCCACTCCAGAGCTCCCAATTTTTCCAATCTGCAGGAGGAGTGAAATTAAATTAACAAATAATTAGAACTACAGCTCTTGTTAAGGATTTGGCGGAAAATAAACAACTCGGTTTCAAAGCAGAACCACACAGAGAAGAGGGAGTGGAAAGGAGGACATGTGTGATTTAACTTCCAATGTCTTCCACTATCAAACAACTCCATTCAACAAAGAAATTAAACTATTTATAAACAAATAGCAATGAGATGACCAAAACCCAGTTTCCATAGGCTTCAGCGGACTTCATTATCAAATGCACTCATATTTGAGACCTAAGAATTCACAGAACCAAGACCTTAATTGCTTATGGCTCAACTAAAAATAAAATTTTCTAATCGAAAGACAAATCAAGCAATGAAACTTGGGGAAAAATAAGTGATCCCAATCAATCAACAAATTGAATGAGGAAATTGATAAAAGCAGAGTGGAGATTCATACAAGATATTACATACATTAATAAGAAGATACAGTAAAACTAAACATATAAACCTATTTCAATCAAACTGCAAAAGATTTAAATCTAAACATCTAATCTCACAATTAAAAATAGACGATTGGCAGTAAAAGCAGAATACACAAGACAAATCACAAAAGAAAAAAGAAAAAAGAAAAAAAAAACAAGAAAACATACGCAGCAGAAGAAGGGCCAAAGAGAGGGTTCTCTTTGAGAGGCTGAAAAGAAAATCTGCCGAGAAACTTTGCAACACAAGAACCTTGAGATTGAAAAGCAGATTGAAAAGCAGCTGTGTTGTTGTTGTTGTGGGGGCAATTGTTGACATACATGGTGATAACGAATACAGCAACATTAGCGATCACAAACATAGGGATCAACCAAGAAGTCCATTGCTTGTCACCTGTTTCAACATAGAACGGACTTGCAGTACTACTATTATTATTATGATTGATTCTGCTGCTGCTGTTCTTCCCTCCTCTTTCAACATCACTATTCGCCATCCTTGTTTTCCTTCCTTTTTTTTTTTTTTTTTTTTTGGTTTCTCTCAATTCTTGTGTTTGTTTGTTTGTTTGTTGTGTGTGTATATGTATATGTATCTGGAGAGACTGCAGATTGAGAAGAAGTAGTGCCTTCAAAGGGAGGTTCTGTTTTGGTGGGTGATGTTCTTCTACCTCCTTCTTCCTTCTTTCTTCTTTCTTTTTATTGTTTGCTGAGCGTGACTGATTGACTGCTCGCTCGGTGCTAGATTTAACCGTTGAGAAAGTTAATTTGTTTTTATAAGTTGGATTTCTTGTCTTTTTTTAAGTTTTTTTTATTGGATTTTGTAACTCTTTAAAAAACTCTTTTAAAACTGAAAGTGTTAAGCGGTGCAACTGGCTCAGGGTAGTTTGATAAGCTCACCTATAATCTAATAAG
The DNA here is from genome assembly GCA_030490815.1 of Acer saccharum. NCBI lineage: Eukaryota > Viridiplantae > Streptophyta > Magnoliopsida > Sapindales > Sapindaceae > Acer > Acer saccharum. The sequence continues at coordinate 9,097,187 of CM059876.1, read as the reverse complement.
GACATAAAAGGACAACTTCACCTCAAATTACTTATTTACCCTTCTTTATTCCATTTATTTACCTGAAATAACTTCACCTGAAGTTATCCGACAATAAAAGGCAAACAAATTTCCGCATCAAAATTTAAGATATTCATTTGATGATTACGTTACTTTACCATCTAAAAAAAGAAAAATTTACAATCACCAAACACAAAATATACTATATTTTGTTTTCCTTTTCTTGAAACTCATGGAATATATACCAAACCACTAAATACTCTTTTAAATTAAGATCAATTGTTATTTTAAGTCTTTCAGATTATAGATTCGAGTTATGTATCATCCCTTAATTTTGAAATATTGTAATAATTTCAACAAAAAAAAAAAAAAAAAAGTGTAAGGTAGCCCTCACTTTAGAGGAAGGATCTCTTCACTCTTGATGATTTTTATAAACAAATGTAAGATTCGAACTCATATCACGGATGTGTGAAAGAGAAGTGTTTGTTAAGTGAGGCATGCATTTCATGTGTTTGATTAAAGGTTATGTCACTTTTTAATTGTGAAATCGACATAAGACTTATATAGAGATAGGATGTGGATGCGAGGGAGGCACTTGGAAGGTGGAAAAAATATCGGCAGAAATGATAAGAAGAATAGTAGAAAAGAAGGGACATTTTACATTTAAAATTATAAATTATTGAAAAAGAAAGAGGCAAGGCAAGCGTGTGACAGAGAATACGCGTAGAGTGAGGTTAGGTTCATGAACACGATGGATATGAGTTGGCAACGATGGCAGGCCAACCTACCCTTTTTCTTTCTGCCATCTGTCAATCACAAGATAAAATCATGTATATGTCAAAGGATAATACTTGGTGTCGACCGCCGATCGGTCAGTACCAAAAAATACTGATCCAGTAATATGGTCCAATTGAACTGTAACATATGTCCTTTTTTTCTTTCATCAATTCTAAGACTTTGTAGTTATATGAAGTTCAGTTTTGTTCGGATTTTATGTTCTCATACATTAAAAGTTTTGGAATTGGTGAAAAAAAAATGACATGTATTATAGTATGAGTGGACTATATCACTGGGTCAGTATTTTAGGTGCTGACTGGTCAACATCCAAATATTATCCTATATCAAATTAATAAACTAACAAAACATGGCACATGAATGACTCACATGTTGACAATATTAAAACCATCATCTTATTATCAAAAAAAAAAAAAAAAAAAAAAAAACCATCATCTTTTCCATGGATGATGTCATGATGATCATATTAAACTAACATTTTTTTTATGACTTAGGGCTCCACTATAGGTCATAGGACAACGGTCTTCCCATATTTTACGGTTTTGTTTGAACCTTGTTGTTGGCCCTATTTCCACGTAGAGCTGTCAAAAGGACCGGACCGGCCCGTACCGTTGCGGTTTTTACCCGTTTCCATACAAGCCCACCCGGCCCAGCCCCGCACATTGAGGGCCTGGCCTTGGCCCGAGCCTGGGTAAAAGGGCGGGCTTGGACATATATTTTAGGGTCGGAGGGCCGAGAATGAGGGTTAGATTAGGCTTATAGTCTAAAGCCTGTCGGAGAGGGTGAGTTATTGCCACCAAAAATAAAATAAAATAAATCTACACCCATTTTTTAATAAGATTATTTATTACTAAATATTCATAAATTAAATGAGGACATTATTTTATGAATGAGGACATTATTATTCAATTAAATGATGACTTATTCCTAATTTATTCAATATTCATGTAATTTATTTTATGAATGTTTGTAGTATTTTGTTAACTAAATAATAATAGTGATTTATTTATTTTGATGAGTGACTTTATTCATTTGATATTTGAATTTGTAAGTATATTATTCCATTCAAATATATAGTTTATTTTTGTTATGTAAAATAATTATTTTTATGACGGGCCGACCCGTAAAGCTCGTACCTACCTGGCCCTCAAATGGACTTGGGCCTTAGGTCGAGTAGGGCTTATAAATATGTATGTGGGCCAGGCTTGAGGGCCGGGCTTTACCCGATCTGCAAGCCTCCATGGACAATTTTTAGATGGGATGGGCGGCCTAGGCCCAACCCATTCGACACCTCTATTTCCACGTTGGAACTTCGTGTTGAATACTCTAAAACGAAGGCAAAGGACCCTTGTCCGCGAGTTCTTATTGCAATTATTAAACTATGCGATTATTGTCAAGCATTAACAATCAAGAAACTGTACAATTAGGTTGTGTTTGTTGCGCGGGATAGGATTGGACTATTTTTAAGACATAGGATTGGATTGGATTGGATTGGACTAGACTGGATTAATTATAGTGTTTCTCGTGTTTGGTATAACATGGGATTGGAATAATAATAGTCCAATCCTGTGTTTGGGTAAAGTATTTGGATTGGACAAAATAAAAAATTTATTTTAAAAATAAATCTACCCACCAACCAGTCAACCACCCACATCCACTCATCAATCATCACTATCAACGATCTCTCTCTTCTTTGTTCTCTTTCTTTGCCTTTCTCTGTTCTCTCTTCTTCCTTCTCTTTCCCTGCCTTTTTTTTTTTTTTTTTTTTTTTTTTTTCACACAACTCAAATCAATAATTTTCATTCACAAATCCAACAATCAACTCCATCTCCATCTTTATCACAAAAAAGTTGAATCTTCCCCTTCTCTCTTCTCCCATCTCTTTTCCTCTATTACAATAATGGTGGAAAAAAAATTTATAGATCTGTTATGGTGAGAGGACAACGGCCAACGGAAGTTGGAGGCGCCGATCGAAGCAACGGCGGTCGACGGAAGTTGGAGGCATGAGATTTTGTGGTGGTCGTTGACAGCGCAAGCAGTGAGAGCCTGAGAGGAGAGGATTATTTTATCCCTTTGATTTGGAGGGGATAGTTTTATCCTTCTCTAATGGGATAAAATTTTTAATGGGATAAAAATTGTCCCATTGCTTGGACTCACCAAACGTGGGAAATGGCTTAAAAATAAGCCTATCCTATCCAATCCCGTCAAACAAACGCACCCTTAGTGTAAGAAAAAAGAATTGGAGTAATTGCACAAACCTCCCCTAATTTTAAGCCTATTTTCAACTAAATGGACATTTACTTAAAATTACACAAACCTTCCCTAGTATTGGTTGACTTCCGTTAAACTTAACTTTGACCAAACTTTTAGGGTAAAATGACTTTAATGCTCCTATTGGTATTATTTTATAATCTAAAATAAATAATTAAATAAATATTATAATAATAATTTAAAATTTTAATAAAAATAATGAGGATAATGTTATTATTTTTTTAGATATTCATCACCATTTTCAAAGATATTATATAATATATAATAAAAATGTTGAGGATAATGTTATTATTTTTTTAGGGTTAATTGCACATTATCCTCAATTTTTTTATTATATATTATATAATATATCCCTGAAAATGGGTGATGAATATCTTAAAAAAAATAACAACATCATCCTCATTATTTTTATTTAAATTGTAAATTTTTATTACATAATATTTGTTTGATTATTTATTTTAGGTTTTAAAATAACATTAAAGTCATTTTACTCTAAAAGTTTGGTCAAACGTTTAGTTTAACGAAAGTCAACCAATGCTAGAGGAGGTTTGTGTAATTTTGAGCAAAAGGTCAATTTAGCTGTAATTAGGCTTAAACACAGGGGATGTTTGTGCAAGTACTCCATTTTTTTTTTTTTTTTTTTATTTATCTTCTTTGAGTTTTTCATATGTAAAAATAACTTAGAGCATCTCCAACCATGCTCCCTAAATTTTAGCTATTTTAGCTAAAAAGCTTAACTGGCCACTTCTCATGAGATCACTCCAACCATACTCCCTATTATAGCTAATGATTAATATTTTAATATTTCTTAAATTTAAAATACAAATAATTTATTTTTAGCCTGATTCCCATTTTTTTTTTTTTTTTAGAAAATTGAAAATTGGAAGAGAGATTGAAAAATAAAAAATTTAAAGTTTCCAGAAACATTACACGCTGAAATGTAATTTTAGTGTATAATCCTTTTATAATTTCAGCGTGTAAAGATATTCAGCGTGTAATCATGTTAACATTTTAGCGTGTAAAGATTTCCATCGTGTAATCATGTTGATATTTCAGCGTGTAAAGATTCAGTGTGAAAAAATTTCAGCGTAAAACGAAATACTTTCAAACAACTTTTGAGGGGGCAAATGATATCCAATTTTCGCCCGTAATATATCGTTGGAATAGTTTCGACAAGGAGAACAATATTTTAAAGAGAAAAGATAGGAAATTTTTTTTTGCAACGGTTGAAATTTTCCATCAGTATGCAACGGTTGAAAACACGAAAACCATAAATAAATTTAAAAAAAAAAAAAAAAAAGTTGCCATTGTCAAACCATCAGTTGACAATTGCCTTAACCTTCAAACTTTTAACAAATTAATAATACAAAATTAATATAATTTTTTTAATAACAAAATCAATTTAAAAATATTAAAAAATTAGGAGAGAGAAGATAAGGAGCTCCCTACATTTAGAGAGCTCTCTAAAATAGGGAGTCATTTAGGGAGCCCCTTGAAGTGCAAAAAAGCTTAATTGGCTCCCTATTTTAGCTAAGGAGGCCATTTAGAGAACCCATTGGAGACGCTCTTAGATGTATTGTTTGATTTAGTTTTAGTTACAAGTTACAACGTACAAGGTACAACATAGGATAGGAGGCCTGTAGTAGTCCTTTACCAGTTACCACTAAACTGTCATGTCTAGTCTCCCGCCACCTCCTCTGGCTCTTCCTGCTAAACCCTTTAAAAGCTTCAAGAAACTCAACTCACTCACTCTCCAACAACACATCTCTCTCTTACAACTCTGCAAATACACCAACGAGTTCACTCAACTTCACTCTAAACTCATCAAACTAGGTCTTATTCACAACCCACTAGCTTTCACTACACTTCTATGTTATTGTTCCATCTCTCCTTACGCAGACATCAACTATGCACGTTCAATCTTCAACCATGATAAAAATCCAAACACATTTGCGTACAATGTCATTATCAGAGGCTATGCACAAAAGAATCAACCCCAACATGCGCTTTTACTCTTCTATACTATGCTTACAACTAGTTCTTCTTCTTCTGTGCCTAATAAGTTAACTTTTCCCTTTGTTTTCAAGGCATGTTCCAAATTAAAAGCCATTAAAGAGGGTATACAGCTTCATGGGCAGGTTATAAAACGTGGGTTGAGTGATGATGTTTTTGTGCAGAACAGTTTGATCGGTTTGTACTCGGCTTGTGGTCTGGTTGGTTTCGGGCTCCAGTTGTTTGATAAAATGTCTGACCGAGATGTTGTTTCGTGGAATTCAATGATTTCGGGGTTGGTTGGTGATGGTTTTTTGGAGGAAGGAAGGTTGTTGTTTGATACAATGTTAGAGAAGAGTATTGTTACCTGGAATTGTTTGATTGATGGGTATGTTAAGGGTGGATTGTTAGATGAGGCAAGAGGATTGTTCGATCGAATGAAAGAGAGAGATTCCATATCTTGGAATACGATGATCGGTGGGTATGTTAATTTGGGTTTAATGGAGGATGCTGAAGTGCTGTTTAGTCTAATGCCCAAGGAAATGAAGGATTTGATCACTTTCAACTTGATGATTGATGGGTATGCAAGAGAGGGTAGATTTAAAAACATAGTTGAGGTATTCGAAGAGATGCGGCTGTTGAATATAACACCAAACAGATTTACAATCGTGAGCGTGCTCACAGCTTGTTCTCATTTGGTTGCATTGGAGCAAGGTGAATGGGTTCAAGCTTACATAGAGAGAAATGAGATTGAGGTGGATGCTGTCATGGGAACCGCTCTGGTTAATATGTTTGCCAAGTGTGGAAATATCGACAGAGCTATTTCCGTGTTTGAAAGCATGGAAGAGAGGGATGTTTTGGCATGGAACGCAATGATTTATAATCTTGGAGTCCATGGTTATGGCCAGGAAGCATTATCGGTTTTTTCAGACATGTTGAAGTTGAATATACCACCAGATGAAACAACATTTCTTGGTGTACTGAGTGCATGTCGCCATTCAGGACTTGTTGAGGAAGGGAAGAGATATTTTCACCTCATGAGTGAAGTACATGGCTTGGTTCCGAAGGTTGAACATTACGGTTGTATGGTTGATCTTCTAAGCCGCGCAGATCTTTTAGAAGACGCAAAAGAGTTGATAGAAACTTCAGAGATGAAATCCAGTATTCCCATGTGGGGGGCTCTTCTTGGAGCTTCAAGTCGGCTTGGAAACATAGAAATGGGTGAATATGCTGCAAAACATCTCATGACACTGGACCCATTTGATAGCAGCTGTTACGTCGTTTTATCAAACATGTATTCAGCAGCAGGCATGAATGAGAAAGCTATTGCAGTTAGGAAAAACATGAAAGATCATGGGATTGAAAAAGGCCCGGGTTATAGTTCAATTGAAATTAATGGAGTTGTTCAGGAATTCACAGTGGGATCTAATTCTCTTGAATAAATCATGAAGTTCTTGCCACCGTTATCATTCAGTGAAAGCTCAATCAAGTTAATCAAAAACCTCATGAGATATATGTAACAAGAAAGAAATCACTAACAAACCTCTAACTTAACATTAGCTGCTAAAAAAAGTTAACGCGAAATCTTTAACCACTTCAAATTTTTCCTGATAAAGCATGTATCTGAAATTTAAGCCAATAGAGATAAACATACAACAATAAAAAAAGGCTTGACACTATCAGGTTCTAGTCGCACCTACAACCACCTCCTATACAGCTTTAGCAGTTTCACGAACTATAGAAAGTTTTGCCAGAAGACCACAAAGCTGAAGATATGAACCAACTCCATCACAGATCCTCATATGGGCAAACCCAGTTTCCTGCAAATCAGAGGAAACAAGAATAAAGGCCTGATTAAACAACCAGAAAGAGGTCGGAACAAAATTATTGGGACTAGCGTGGTATTTGTACCTTCATGAATTCTAATTTCAGATACTCAGCCATATCATAATTCTTTATAATTCTGAAAAGGGTGGTGATTATGTCAGTAGGGGAATAACCCAAATCATAGAGCTGCTTCATACCAGAACAAGCATCATCGAATTTCCCCTGAAGCACGTTATGGACCATATTCTTCACATGCAATGGGTGAGGCTGGTCGCAAACCTGTAAAACCAGTTACCGTATTGTCAAGTTGATATAAGTAACATATTTAACATAACAAAACATCAGCAGTATTTCTAACTTGTGACCTTGAAAACATTTTCCTGGTTAACAAACCGAAATCCACTGAATGTGGCTTGCAAGTTATTTAATGTCTGCCTCATGTCACCATCAGCAGTAAAAATAATTGCTTCAAGACCTTCAGGCACATATGGAACCTTCAATTTGCAAATACAGATCAATTATAAATCAATATAAATACTGGAATTGAAAGTAGAGTTGAAATGCTGTCACCAAAGAGGACATTGTCAAGCTTAAACATCTTTTCATCTCAGTTATAAACAAGTTTAGCCAAGAAGCTCAGTCTACACGGTTGAAATGCTTTGTCAGTAAAACAAATGTATAAGCAAATCAAATGAACATTTATATAGCACATACTGATTTATTCAACATAAAAATGTGACTTTGTATCTCATATTTTTTCGTTTATCTTATTTTTTTAATAAAAAAAGAGCAATTTTGCTCACTCTGCCGATAGTTTGCTTGCGACATCATGAAGACTCGATAACTGTATCATATTATAACCTGAATGGTGAAAAGTGACCATATTACCGATTAAATTGGTAAGAAAATCATATAATGACTCCCACACCAAAAGTGGATTCATTTAATAAAATATTATGATACCATCTCATGTTTAAGACTTTTTACTCTCAATAAGCCAACATCATGCTTAAATAGCATGAAAGCTCGAAAGTCTTGTCATCAAAATAGTGATTAGTGATTACTCTAAGTAATGATTTTTTTACACATTAAACTGGTAAGAAGATCATCTAATGCCTCCAAAGTCATTATTTGCTTCTTTTACTTATAATCTAAAGATACCATCCCATGCTAGTGATCTTGTCCTTGTAATGTGTATATACAAAAGTTACCAAAAGAAAAGAAAAGAAAAAATCAAAGAGATAGACTGCATAATGGCCTAGAAAGATATTTTAGCAGATGTCTACAGCTAATTGCTAGCAAGGGTTAAAAACGGATGCTTGTAAAGCAAGTGGAATGAGCAAGTCAAATGACATCAGCAGGTTGATTCACCAAAATTCAGGAGAAACTGCGGCAGTGCATCTTTGGCAAAACAAACTGTTAAGACTTCAATTTACAGCTAAAGGTACCAAAAGGTCAATCTAGCCACCCATTAATCTAATATCAAAAAGCAAGAAATATGGTGTATATCTAAGATAAGAATAAATAAAACCATGTTGTATTATTTACTGCAAGGGTTAAACTGAAACCACAGACGGATGGGACTAACAGGAACTAAAGTTGTGTATAGCATGTGGGGGTGCATGCTCATAAGTGTATTCAAGTGTCAGAGAGGCAAACAAACTACTGCAGCTTGGCTAATAGGTAATCTATTTTAGACTCATTTATGGAAAAAAATTGTTTTGAGTTATACTTCGCTCTCTCCCTTCCACTGTTGCTGCAGCACCAAAATAAATAAAAACCTACCAAAGTCCAATACGATGGATATCATAACAAACTTCTTCACAAAGCTAAGTGCCACAATGTGCTCTATTTTGGACTCATTTTCAGAAAATAAATAAATAAATAAATAAATTGTTAATAGTTGTACTTCTCTTTCTCTCCCTTCAGTTGTTGCTGCAACACCAAATTAAATTTAAACCTACCTAAGTCCAATATATTGGAAACCATAACAAACTTTTTCACAAAGTTAAGTGCTAGAATAATAAAACGTTAGTGCAAATTGCAGTGCAGTAAAACATCCAGTGTTCTGTGTCAAACAAACATTCTTTTATATTGAAGAAAATTAAAGAAACGATAATTCAATCTCAACCATGACCAGAAAGGAGACAAAAGAGATGACATAATCTAACGAAAGTTTAGGGCTCGAGGGTTGTGAGGGTGAAAATATTCCAAGAACATATTTATACATGCTACATGGAAATATAATCATAAGATACAGGGTCACATGCTAAAATTAATATATTGAGTTTGTAATGATCTAACTAATTGAAATAGATTGATGTTCATAGTCTCAACAGTTAGGCTAAATGCATAACTAGTGATCAATAACAATGGAGTATACAAGAACAATATCTCAAGTGCAAGCTTTTCATCAAGATTCACAGTTGAGCTACTGTATGAAGTATGATACAATCTCACGAAGGTATGAAATAAGTACCTTTTCTGCTTCAACTACCACCATGAGACGGCCCAGTATCTCTTGGTCAGATAATCTTGAAAATCGAACAAGAGCACATCTACTTTGTATAGGCTCGATAATTTTAGAAGACGTATTGCAAGCAAGAGCAAAACGAGTAGAGTTTGAATAAATTTCCATTGTCCGCCTCAATGCTTGTTGGGCTCCAGATGTCATGCTAATTGCAGTTCAATTTGTGATAAAGAAGAAAAGGAATAAACAGCATATTAAATAAATCAATTGTAAATCAGAACAAAGAAGAACCAACTGAATATTAGATAAATATATTGTAAATCAAAACAACATTAACAAGCTGACAATCCAAAATATGTTCCTGTCGTACTCGTAACAAACTGGTAGAATTAACATTTTTCCCAACCCAAAGTGGATAAAAAATTTAGAGAATAAGTAAGGTCACCAACATCATGATACAGAGTCGTAATTGCTTACCTATCAGCTTCATCAAGAATTACTATTTTATGCTTGCTTGGAGGCAATGTAACTTTCTTTTGGGCAAACATCTTAATTTTGTTTCTCACAACATCTATACCCCTGTACAAGAAAACAATAGTGATTATAAATACGAGAGGAAGCAATAAAGAATACAGGAAAACTTTAAATCCATAAAAAATGAAAACCGTATTTTCTCACCAACCTATCATCTGATGCATTAAGCTCCAAAACAGCATCCTTATAATTTGGCCCCAATAGCTCATGTGCAAGAGCCAAAATACTCGTAGTTTTACCAGTTCCAGGAGGTCCCTACAAAACAATAAGAGTGGAAATGCTACATGTAAACCTTTGCACAAAGATAAGAACAATTGCCCCACTTGTCAGTTTCTAAGTTGTTTTAAGGAATATAAAAGCATCTTTAAGCCGAGCAAAACTTAAACACATGTTTTGGTTAGTTATGTGTCTAAATTATGTAGCTCAATGCAACTAAATTAAACTTTTGACAGTCCATTAAAAAACAACCTTGTTTTCTTTACTCAACTTAATTTAATATTCTATTATCGAAATCCAAAGCATGTCTTATTTCTTTCCTTTCTTTTCAATTACCAAAGAAATTTCTAGATGAAGAGTTTCTACATCATATTTAGAAACCAAAAGTCTCAGCAGTTGTCAGGTGATACATTTCATTCACAACATTGTTTTACACAGTTCTCACATCTGTGTATGGATACATTGAACTAACCATAGAATTGGAATTGGTGGAATCAGAAACCGTCTTCTAATTGCACCCCACTAAATTGTCAAAAGCTCAAATTCCATGTTACCTGATTCAAGGGAAGGATTTTTATTTCCATTTTTGTTTTTTTGCCTAACCTTCATTCTCTAACAATATGCTCAACTCCACCAATCTAAATTCATAAAACGGTTTGATAATTCATTTTTATTGTAAAGTGTAAACGAATCATTTATTACGATTCCATGCAAAATTTGATCTTATAACAACTCTTCATTCTATATGTATTCATCCTACCAAAATTCGAATTTTTAAAATGAACAAATCAATGAAGTTGATAAAGAACTATAGTTAGAGAAAAAAAAAAAAAAAAATGTTCAAAAGACTAAAAACCTGCAATAAAAGCAAAAGGCAACAATAGAAAAAGAAAAAAGAAGCCCACGCACCGATAAGATTAGATTAGGCATGTTGCCATCACGAGCTATGACTTGGAGTCTGGACACAGCGTCTTCATTGCCAACGATATCAGCGACCCTGTTTGGCCGATACTTCTCTACCCACGGGATATCATAGCCATTGCTGCTCGAAGAAGCTGACGATGATGCCATTGCTGTTTCGATGAAAAACCTAAAACCAAGGAATTTACTAACAGAGAAAAGATATAGCATGTATTACATTGAAATAAAATTACTTATTTTCACATGTGAATCAAATTACATCCAAAAGTCATACAATCTAGAGCAACTAGTCTATAATAAAGAATCTTCATTATATAGCTGATTGGAGCAAGCACATAGGCACATTTTCGTTTTCCTTTATCGTTCAGTTTCTAGCCTGATAAACCCTATGTTATGTATTAAGATTTAAGACAGACAAATACTAGCATAATGTTTGACACTCGTTTCGGTGATAAACCTAATATTAAAAGAAATTCGGTGGATTCAAAACTCAAATTTAAGTAGGTTCAAGTTTCTCTATCTTACTTACCTCTGTAAATTCTCTTCTCGTCTTCTCGTCTTCTTCCTCGTCTCTTCTTCTTCTCTGCACAAATATACTACACCAAAAAATATATTAAAAAATAATCAATAAATATTAATATAAGTGATTATTGGGTCGGGTCGGGTCGGTTTTATATCAAATTCGATACCCGACCCGAATATCTTTTAATATAAAAATAAAAAAACAAAACAAAACAAAACAAAACAAAGACCGACCGCCGCTCAATCATTTACCACCGATTTCATCTTGCTCTTCTCCGTTCAAGGCAGCCGGCGCAGTTGTCCTCTCCTCCACGTTGCTTTCCTCCGCGTCGCTGCCCGGTATGGTGTTGTTATCGTGTATTTCTTAGTGCACTAATTAAGTAAACAGTTAAACTGGTATTCTATTTACGATTGGTGTCAATTTCCTGTCTGACTTAACATGGGATTGGTTTGATTTCTGTTATGCTTTTTTTTTTTCTGGAAAATATGGGTATCTTAGGATGATAAATAATGCTATTGTTGCCTACTTGCCTTACTATCAGCTCAAAACAGTTGGATGAGTGTTTCTCGAAAGACTTGAGAGATTAAAATTGTTGACATGATTGCATAATTTTTGCTACCTTGGCTTCAAAAATCTGAACCATTTATGATTTGAGTGGCTAAGGTCCTTATTACGGTCATGATTTTTGCTTGTACAGTTTTACTGTAACCTTAAAGAAAATTAATAACTTTCAGTGTAACTTTCAAAAATAAAAAAAATGTCTTTGAAACTTAAATGTCTCTTGTTTGTTTATTTTTGCGTTTTGATATTAGGTTTTGTTCAAATTGCGGAATGGAAAACAAGAGGAAAAGTTTACCGAGTAGTGCTTTGTGGTCATTGCGAAGGGATTGAGCTTTTGTACTTATGTCATATTATGTTTTCATGTTGATAATCCATTCATTGATCCTAACAAAGAATAATACATTAGAAGTTGGTATTGCATTGTTGGGTGAGATCAAACCGACCTGAGAGACCAGCATCCGAGTGCGTAAGAGAAAAGCAAATATAAATGCAATCTTAAGAGGGAAGAGAGACAAAAATGGGAGTGAGAAATAATGTAACTGTATTTCTCAATTTTGCGAAAGAAGGATTCGACAAAGCAGTCTTGGTCGGCAAATTATTCTGCTGCGTCCATGTCGTCAACACCTACTTCTGCTCTGTGGTTCTTGTAAGTACATTTACACACACACTCTCAAAAACCCTTCTCTCTGTTTTTTTTAGAAATAATCCTCTGTTTGCAGGCCTATGGTCCCAGCATGCTCCCGACCATCAGTACTAGCAGTAGTCTGCTCCTGGCTGAGCGGGTTTCTCACCGCTTCAACAAAGTGGGTCCAGGAGATATTGTTATTCTACGATCGCCTGAGGTTCCTAGGAAGGTCTTGACCAAGCGCGTCATTGGATTGGAGGGTGATCGTGTTACCTATGTTGTCGACCCCAATAACAGCGACAAATCTGACACTGTTGTGGTACAACTGTTTTATTTCAAGATTGTGCTTTTGATTCCATTCTTGATCGGTTTGCTATTGATTTGACTATTTTGTTTGAGCCTTTCAAAGAATTTTTATTGGGATTTTGGATTGGTGATGTCTTTTCTTTTCTTGTCTTCCTTCAGGTTCCAAAAGGGCATATATGGATTGAGGGTGATAACATTTATAACTCATATGATTCAAGAAATTTTGGTGCCGTTCCTCTTGGTCTTCTTCAAGGCAAAGTATTTTGGAGGGTGAGTTTTTTATTTTATTTTATTATTATTATTATTTTTTATTACCTCTTTTCATTTGAAGCTTGATGGGCTACTGCAAAGTGGTTGGTTTTAGCTGGGAAATAGTATGTGACTTGTTAGGTTCCAAACCAGAAACTTAAATTTGTGTTATATAAATGTAAAAGAGGTGAACAAACCGTCTCGAACATATTGTATCTAATTTGGTATTCTCAGTGTTCATAACAAATTTGTATATGGCTTTGGTTGGAGGTGCCTGGGACTTGGGTAACGAAATTAGAGTAAAAGGTTATGTTGGAAGATATTTGAGTTTGAAAGGTTTTATTTTGGAAGAGCTTTTGTTAGTAAATCTTCTAGAGAAAAATGGTTTAGTGTTTTGACTGTCAACCATAGAAGTGCTTTTAGTGTTGTGGAGCATTTGTTTGCATATGAGAAAGTGTTTCCAATGGTAATAAATGGACCATAAAGGACATCATAGAGGTGTTTTTCTTTAATAGCTATGTCACTAACTTAGCCAAAGCAAGTTCTTTTATTCATTAGTTATATATATGATGTTGTCAAGGTTTTTGAATCTCTCTGTCTCTCTGTTAACAGATATGGCCGCCTAAAGATTTTGGTTCTTTGCGACGAAGAGCAGAATAAGTGATTCATTCTTGCTGGGTACACGTTTTGAGCACTCAAGCTAAACTTCAAATTTGGAGTATATACATCGCTTGTTTCTTGCGAGGTACACTTTTTAAACGGTCAAGCTATAGTCTAAAATCTAAATGTGGAGTATATACCTCTTGACTTTGATCAGTTACCTAGATGCAACTTATGAGTTATCTAAAGCTATTGTTAAGCATTGTTCTTCAGAGTATTGAAATCAACAATGGTTTTCTTTTAAAAGGTGAAAATAGACAGCTTACTTTACATTTGCAGTTCTAATATCAACTGTTTTTGCAATGCGCGATTATTGTATTTGCTTGTTTCAGTTTATTTGCTGGAACAATTTCTTCACTCAATGAAAATATTGCCTTTTGTTGCCCATAGAATTTTTCAACCATTGATCCAATACCACTATTGATTTCTGTAGTTGGCTGCTATGAAAGAAATTTGCTTAGACATTTTGCCTTATTTACAGGCCTTGTTTTTTCTTATTTAACATGCACCAGATAAAAGATTGTCAGCAAATTTTCTTTTTGTGTTTCTATAAAGGGGAATGATATCTACCTTTCCCATTTACATTTCCCACTCATTATTTGACACGTGTACACTTTTTCATTTAATAAAAATCTCTAACTTTTTGCTACAAAATGGGAAAGGTAGATAGCATTCTCCTTCTATAAATAAAGATTGCTGCATTTCATTATTTAACCTTTGTTTTGTACGTTTATTTCAAAAAAAAAAAAAAAAAAAAAAAAAGGGATAAATATTAAAAAAAGAAGGTGATCATCGTCTTCCATCCAAAATTGATTTTTTTTTTTCCTAATTCCTACAAATCTATCCACAAACTTGAAAACCCACATCACATCATATACATCATGATCATGTTCAAATTTGTTGCAATTGATCTAATAAAAATTAAATCCCTAGAAAGAAAGGTTAGGGTTTAATACATATTTCTTAAAAAAAAAGTTGGGGTTTAATAACTATTGGGTTCTAATTTCACACAAATAATTAGCAAGCAAGCAAAACTATGAAACAATAAAAAAAAAAAAAAATAGTTTAAATTGATGAAAACTATCATTTGTTAAACAAAAACAATTGAAATAGGAGATAACTGAAATTGAAAGTTATTGAAGGGGAAGGAGTAATGGGGTTATGTTGTGTTTAAGGGTAACTTGGATCATTTTTGCAACTTTTTTTTTTTTTTTCTATAAGGGTAAATGTGCAAATTGCTTTGTTCATTGTACATTAAAAAAAAAAAAAAAAAAAAAAAAAAATAAAAAAAAAAAAAAAACTCACCACTTTTGCAGCTTTGCTTCTTCGATTTTTATTTTTTTTTTATTTTTTATTAATTCATAAGTCTTAATTTTAGTTGTATTAAGTTTCATATTGGACTAAACAATATTCAAATTCTAATCTATAATTTTTTTTGCATTCAAATCACAAATTTCATGTTCACTTTGCAAGTTTGCATTAAAATTCACAAACTTGGTGTTCTTGTTCACCAACTTCACATTCAAATTCACAAGTCCAATTATTATTGTAACAGGTCTTATGTTTGGACAAAACAAGTCATGCCATGCATTCGACTTGAAATGACAAAACAAGTTTTATATTTCATTTAATGTCTTCAAATTGAACACATAGTATGTCTTATCACTTATGTTAGATTAAACAACTTTAGTGTTCAGTTCACACTTTTCAAGTTTGTTGTACTTGGTTCTCGACTAGCACGCCATGTCATCACTCGAAAATTAACATGGGACCAACACGGGTCAGGATGATCTTATCTGATAAAATTCTTGAATGAGACCACCTTTCAGTCAAATTCAGATAGTTGAGAAGCAAGATTAATTAGATTCAAGAGAGTCATGAGAAAACTGTCTAAAGAACCAAATCCACGGAAGTTCTATCCTATCACATCAACATTAAATGCCAATATTAATCACAACTTGATTGCATTGTGCTACGTAATCTCACTTACCAGGGAAATCTTCTACATGGAAAAGCAAAGTGGAAATTACTTAAAATGACCACATACAACATATAAATTTTGTTTGTAGTTATAAAAGAAATTTTAATTGTTAATAACCATATTTTTATAAAATTACTTAAATGCCCCCATATAAAAACCATCACAAACACTCTCTCTCTCTTTTTCTCTCTTTTCTTTCTCTCTCTCCTCGTCCAAACCAACACTTGAAAATCATCGTTGGTGTCGTCGTCGTCGCCGTCAAAATCGAACCTCTGCAAATCGTCGCCGGCATTGTCCCTGTCAAAACCGAACCAAGCAAATCGTTGCCGATGCCCTCTCTCTCTCCCCAAACCTCTCTTTCTCTCTTCGCGACAACACCGCCGTGTGTCGTGTTTCGCTTGGGCTTCACGGCCGTTAGAGCTCCCCCTCTGCCAACGATGTGATTTGCAGAAAAAAAAAAAGGGAAAAGAAAAAAAAAAAAAAAAAAAAAAACCTAATTGGGAATTTGGGGAATTTGGGGAAGAAGTGAAATTGGGCATGATTTCAAGTTTTATATTTCATTTTAGTCATGATTTCAAGTTTCAACATTCAAGTTTTTAGTCATGATTTTAAGTTTGAGGTTTTTTTATTTTATTTTTTAAAAGAAAACTAATTTCAGGGGTATTCTTGTAATTTATGGACATACACTGATTTTTTTTTTTTAAAAAAGAGGTTATTACCAATCAAAGTTTCAAAAGTGGTTATTACCAATCAAAATTTCAAAAGTGGTTACTGACGAAAGTTTAATATTTCCAATGGCTAATTTTTGTTTTCTCTCGAAAAACAAATCCCATGATTTACTCAATAATAGTCATATTTGTCGGAGATTTATTGTGGAGAAGTTGCCACCAAGACAACATGTTGTTAGACCCATAAACGTGTGATATCAACCCTCTAGCTTGGCAAAAATCTTCACACGAGTGTCGCATGTGGGTCCATCTGTCTTCATAAATAGAAAAGCCCGCCAAAATCAATTTAATTTTTCACTCTTTTTTGTAAGTAAAAACTATGTCTCTTTCACTCTCGATTTTCTTTCTCTAGAACTATTCACTAATTTGACTGTTGGAGTATAAATACTGACCATCAGTCGACACTCCTAATGAATTACTTTTTTGTTTAAGCTTATAAGTCCCGGTAGGAGTTGATAGACCAACAATTCCATCCAATCTTAGAAGTTCTCAATGAATCACAAAACTTGTCGACTGAATCCTTAGTTCATGCCAACGATGGCATTTTCAACTCTTATTTTCTTCTTTTTTTATTCTTACTTTACCGTTTGAATTTTCCGTTAAACAAATTCCTCCATCATTAACTTTTTTTTTTTTTTTTCTTTTTGGTAAAGAGGAGGGCAACAGCCCAGAACACAGAAGCTTAAAATAAAGGAACAAGCCTAGCAGTAGCTAGACCATTAAGATCATCGGCCAAAATGTTGAGAATTTGAGGAGGAGGGTCTTCAAAAAACGTGAGCCCTAAGTCGAGAGAATGTCCTAGCTTAGCCAAGCCATCAGCAACTCTATTGTCTTCTCTGTAAACATGGTGAATGCTGCAGCACCAGTTTTTTTCCATCAGCCCTTTACAAGCAAGAATGATGCTGTATAGAGGGTGGTTGACAGGAGTGTCATTGGACAGCAGACAAACCGAGGTTTGTGAGTCAGATTCAACCATGATTTTCTTGAAACCAGCCTTCAGCCTTCCACATGAACTGTAAACCTTCAAAAATCCCCCAGAGCTCGGCTTCAATAATACTGCCTATACCCCTGTTCAGAGCAAACCCACCAAGCCACTTCTTCATATGGTTCCTCACCACTCCTCCTGCAGAAATATTACCCAGCTCAATATTTAGACTACCATTAACATTTAGCTTAACATAGTCACACTCAGGAGGAGCCCAGACTATGGGACAATTTCTCAACGCAATTTTGCTACTACAATCATTATTTGCTTTTAACCAATCTTCAGCATAAATAATGATAATTTTCCCAGCATACAAAGGCACTTTAAAACTGGTATCAAACACACACTTACACCTCCATTTCCAAATAAACCATAAGGTTACCGCAAAAAGAATGTAAGCAGGGACTCTCCCCAAAATCATGGTACTGCACTTCAAATTTTGTAGCAGCCAATCACACCAGTCCAGATTGAAGGACCCAGATTTAGTGCTACCTTTACAAACATCCTCCCAAATCATCAGGGAGTCAGGATACTTCCTAAACACATGATTAATGTTCTCACAGCTTTCCTTACATCTAAAACAAGTAGTATCTATAGAAATACCTCTAGTAACTCGATGCTCATTGGTGAGCAACTTACCATGGAACAAAATCCAAAGGAATTTCTGCACTCTAGGGGGAATTCTTAGCTTCCACATAAAGCTCCATTTCCAGTTGGACACCTCTTCACCCATAACTAAGCTCTCATAAGCACTTTTAACCGAAAAATCCCCATTATTGGTCAATCCCCAAATAGATCTATCAGCTCCACTCTGAACTCTCCTAGCATGTATACTAACAATCCTGTGAACAATGTACAAATGGAGGACCATCTTAAGCTTCTGAAAATCCCAATCATCATGGGACATATAATCACAAACTTTCTCAGAAATTTGGGTAGAAGAGAGAGGGAGAGTGGCATGCTCCATGAGTCTACCTATAGTGGGAACCCAATCATCATTCTAAAACTCAACTTGACCGCCATCACCAATCCTCCATTTCAAATCTTCCCGCACCATAAAGAATACATCTCCAAATGCTGGAGCAGTCCCTATCTTTGCTGCACCCAATGTTAGCCGACCCATCTTCTTTCAAATATTTGTGCTTGAGCATGTTTCCCTAAAGACCAACCTCATTGTGACTTAGCCGCCACCCAACTTTAGCTAACAAGGCTTGGTTCATCTGCTTGGTTTTTTTAATACCCAACCCACCTTTACAACTTAGAAGACAAACAATATCCAATTTCACAAGGTGCATCTTTTTGCTCTCTTCTGTGTGACCCCATAAAAAGTCCCTATTTAGCTTGTCAAGTTTAGAGTAAATTTCAGCAGAGAACTTAATAGATTGCATGGCATATATAGGGATGGTAGAAGAAACAGCTTTAATCAAAGTGCACCTTCCAGCAAGAGATAGGGTGGAGCTTTTCCAAAAGGCAAGTCTGCTATGAGTCTTCTCCAGAATTTCCTTATACGTATCCTTCGTGATACATCCATGAATTAGAGGGACACCAAGGTACTTGCCCATATTATTAGTAACAGAGGAACCACAAATAGCTGCAAGCTCTCTAGCAAAACCATTACTAATATTGTTGGAGCAAAGGATTCTAGACTTAGGGAAACTCACTTGTTGTCTGGAAATGCCACAGAAAATATCCAAACATTCCTTCATAACTTGAGCTTGTTTCATAGTTGCTTGGCCAAAGAGGATGAGGTCATCTGTAAAAAACAGATGAGAAATCATAGGGCCATTTCTAGAAATCTTGACAGGTTTCCAACTACCCTCTCCAAGCTTTTGGGTGATAATATGTGATAGTTTTTCCATACATAACACAAAAAGATAGGGAGATAAAGGGTCACCTTGCCGAATACCACTCCTAGGCCGGAAGCTATCAGAAATTGCACCATTCATAATCACTTTGTATTAAACATTAGAGACACAACTCATAATCAACCTATTGAGGCTACCTTCAATGCCAACTTCATCTAAAACTTCTTTGATAAAGTCCCATTGGAGCCTATCATAGGCTTTAGCTAAGTCAATCTTCCAAGCCATGAGACCCCCTTTACCCCTCACCTTTTTGAATTTGTGAAACACTTCTTGAGCAACAATAATGTTGTCTTGAATTTGCCTTCTAGGAACAAAGGCAACTTGATTTGGGCTAACTAGGTTAGGGAGGAGATGTCTTAGTCTAGCAACAATAACCTTACTAATAATTTTGTAAGATGTCTTGCATAAACTGATTGGCCTAAGTTGGGACATACAAGAGGCACTAGGGACTTTTGGTATGAGGGTGATGTAGGTTTGGTTGATGTGCTCCGGTATAGTACCCTTCAAGAAACAATCTGACACCAAATTTATCAATTCCTCTTTACAAACATTCCAATACTTCTGAAAAAAGATTGTAAGGAAACCATCTGTCCCAGGTGCCTTTAAACCACCAATGTGGAAAAGGCAAAGCTTGATTTCTTACTTACTAATTTTCGAATTCAAGGCTTCCACCTCGCATATACCCAAAGGAGGAAACATAGCTGGTAGTTGAAAATAACTCTCTTTACTTTGTTTGTACATAAAGAGATTTAGGAAATATTGGGTAGCTTCTAGCTTCATCTCCTCAATATCTTCAATCCAACTACCATCCTCTTTTTTAAGACCCTCAAGCTTGTTTCTCCTCCTTCTAACCACGGTTGATAGGTGAAAAAACCTAGTGTTTTTGTCTCCTTCTTTCAACCAACAATTTCTTGACTTTTGTTGCCAAAAAACTTCTTCTTGCTCAAGGATGCCATTATACTCTTTCACAAGCTTCTCTTCAAAGTTAGCAAGTTGAGGAACAAATCTGAAACCTAAGCACTTCTGAACCCCCTGAATTCTAGCCAAAAGTCTACGTTTATTGTGAAATAAATTACCAAATTCAGCCTTATTCCAAACACTAAGCGTAGTAGCAAAGTTCTGCAGCATATCACCCATGCTTAACAAATGGGAACACCATAAATTCTGCACCACTTCATTAAACTTATTGTGCTTCAACCACATGACTTCAAACCGGAAAGGTTTGAGACCACCCTTAGGAATATGTTTACTGTCAAAATTGATAAGAATAGGGCAATGATCCGAGATTACTCTTGGGAGATGCTTAACAAAGGCATCATCATAGCAAAGCCTCCAATTCATAGAGCATAGAGCTCTATCCAACCTCTCTCATATTTCCTCTCCAATGCCCCTTTTTGTCATCCACGTGAATTTCGAACCTATGTACCCCATATCCACCAAATTGTTCTTGTCAATACAATTACCAAAACCACTATTAGAGAACTTATTACGACCTCCTCTCTTTTTAGAACTACAGGTGATCTCATTGAAATCCCCAACAAGCAACCAAGGCAATTGGAAACAATTTCTAATGGCGTCAAGGTACTTCCACAAAGTTTTTCTAGCAGTGACACAAGGGCTAGCATATATAATAGTGAAAACCCAAACTTTCCCCTGATCAGCCACTAACGCTGAGATACTGTGTTTAGACTTAGCAATAACCTGAAGCCTAACATTACAACCATTCCATAGTAGCCATAGACCCCCAGAAAACCCTTCAGTGTCTACAACAAAAACTATTGGGAAATCCTAATTTTTTGATAATATTTCTGGCCTTAGAACCACTAACTCTTGGTTCAAGAATGACCAAAATGTCAAAATGACAAATATTTCGTAAATCAGCTATGATTCTAGCGAAACCCCCCCTACCCGCACCTCTCACATTCCAAATGCAACTCATAATAAGAGAGTGGAAATAGGGAAATCTCTATTCCGAGATCAAAGCCATAGCCTCCTCTAGATTAGAGGCTACTTCAACAAACATGCTATCATTTTGCAACCCAACCTTGTTCAAGTTGTCTTGTATTGGGCATCCATCAACCGCCTCCCTACACTTATTTTCAAATTGTATAACTTCTTTATGTAAATGGCGCAGAGCATTAACACTATCCTGTCCCTCACCATATGTTGCAACAGCATGAGTGTGTATGTTATGTAATATATCTTTGCTACCCATATTACCTTTAGAGCAACTAGCATTTCCTTGAAATGCAACTTTCTTCACACCTATTTTTTCTAATTTTTTCAAGGCCGTTTTGTTCCCCTTACTTGATTTAAAACTCTAACTTCCAGTAACATTAGTGATTTCGGACAGGACATGTTTCTCCTTGAGCTTATTTCCCTGCACATTAGAATTAATGGTCTCTTCCATTTCTTCACCCAGAATTTAAAATCTAGATCCACTATCTCTGTTACCTGCAGGGTTGGCACTTCCAATATGATTCTTAGAATGTTTTCCAGCCTTCATATTATTCTTCTTACCAAGCCCAACCTCAACAGCCAATCCTTCCACACTCATAGTATTACTAATACCATCCACAGCACCATTCCTAGCCTCATACTTGGTATAGCCACCAGCACAATTTCTATCCACAGTACTTACCCCAGTCTTAACATAACCACTAGGACCATTCCTAGCCCCTGTATTGGCCCCATTTTTAGTATAACCACCAGCACCATTACCAAATTTACCTCTAAGATTTATATTACCCTGTTTCCCATATGTGACTAGAAGCCACGGACTATATGGAGAGTCCTCCTTTTCAGTATTTGTCTGATTATCACACATTGCCTCCTCAAGTATTGGTTCCTCCATACCAACCCTGCAACCTTCCTTACTATGCCCATACCTCATACACTTAAAGCAAATGGAGCTAAGACTTTCATATTCTACTTTGATGACTATATCCTCAATGTTGAGACAACCTACCAGAGGCTTAGTAATGTCGATTTCCACACATATTCTGGCAAACCTTCCTCGGGCTTGATTCTCTGTAATTGGATCAACCTTACACATCCTTCCTAGCATACCACCTATACTCCATAGCAGCTCAGAGACCATCCATTCCATAGGTAGTTTAGAGAGCCTTACCCAAATAGGCATACTCTGAATCACATCCTTGCCAGGAACAAAGTTAGGCTTCTATCTCTGAACCGCCAAATATTCATTAGTGATAACCCAAGGACCATTTGTGAGGACATAGTCTAAATCTTCTTTCATCTGGAAACGAGCAACAAAATACCCATCTCCCAGATCAGTCAAATGCCAATTACCTATAAGTGACCATTTATGTGTCAATTTCGTGGTCATGAAGCTCAATGAATGAAATCTACCCATGTTTTTCAAAATCAGCGCATTGGCCCATTGTTTATGCAATTATTCTTTCAACTGAGAAGACAAATTCATCCTTGGACCAGTAGGACCTTCAGAAACAGTAATGTCATCTTGTTCTATAATCAGCTTACCACTATTCGCTTCAAATCCAGACCAAGAATTCGGGCAAGACATACTCATTAGCTTGGATTTGAAGCTTCCCACATCTTCTTTCCTAGGGATTTCATGTCGACCAAGAAAATCAGGTTCAGCTCTAGCATGTTTAGAAGTGCCTTCAGTACCCAGATTCACTTCATCTCCTTTGCTAACCTCGCTACGAAGTGTCTGTTGGGCTGAGAAAAAGAAAACCTCATTTGGATTCTCCATATCCAAAGAGATAACAGGAAGAAATCACGAAATCGAGAGAAATCGCAAGCAAAATAGAAGAAATCAAAAGAAAAAAACGGCGGCACGTGCACAAGAACCTCGCAGAAAGTAGATCTACTCTCAGAACACACCAAGCGCGTTCAAACGGCCTAACCCCACGCGCTCATATTTTATTTTCTTCCCTCACTATTTTATTTGATTTTCCAGCTTTAACTCTTTTTTTTTTTAACATACTGTCAATGATGTTCTACTTCACAAATTTTATATTCAATTTCGCATGGTTTCATTCATTTTTGTAAGTTGTTTTCGCAAATGTAACAAAATGGAGTAATTATATAAAACTATAGGGGTCCTTTTTTGGAATTCATACCGCTTGTAGTTAACGCGTTAGGTGAAAACCGACTAACAAAAACCCACTAGTTGCAATCACCGTACGATCATCACCTGAGAAAAACCGAAAAGGAACAAACACACCTCATCAATCTATCTGCAGGCTCCCATAGATATGATCTGAAATTCCAAACCCTAATCAAGTAAATCTACTCTTCTTCAACATTTGATGGGATAATCCCATCGAATTCTCAATTATCTCTCCAAATAAATTCCAAAATTCCCAACATGTCTGCTCCAATAAGCAATCCAACCCCATCCTCCGATGACATCGTCGACACGACGCCGTTGCTCTCTTCTAACGGGTCTCATGATGACATCAGCCACAACCAAGGCCGTCGATCCGTTAGGAGGCAGAGTTTACGTGAGGCAGCCCGGTTCCTGCGGCAGGCCAGCAGCCGCCGATTAATGCGAGAGCCGTCCATGATGGTGCGGGAGACGGCGGCGGAGCAGTTGGAGGAGCGGCAGAGCGACTGGGCGTATTCGAAGCCTGTGGTGGTTCTGGACCTAGTTTGGAACTTGGCTTTCGTCGGGGTTGCATTGGCTGTTTTATTCTTGAGCACAAATGAGCACCCAGAAACGCCCTTGAGGCTGTGGATTGTCGGTTATGCGATACAGTGCCTTTTGCATATGGTTTGTGTGTGCGTTGAGTATAGGAGGAGGAGGAGACGAAGAGTGTCCTCATTTAGTACCATCGAGGAAGGTAATTTGAGTCCAGGCTCTGCCAGAGGGGAATCAGAACAGTATGTTACGCTAGCGCAATTTGAGGAGGACGGGACCAGGTATGTCAATTTTTGAAATTGAATTGTTTTCAAATTTTGTTAGATGTCGATTTATTAGTTGTTTTGGCTTATGTTTGAGACTATGATGTTAGGATGATAGTTTTTGTTTTGATAGGGTTTTTGGTGCAAATGACTGTTTAAGTTTTACATGATTAGTGGATGAATTTTGGAATTGGTTATTGGTTAATAAGTTGTTTCGAATCAGGGCTTTTGTTGTTATGTTGATCGGTTGCATGATAGTGCTGTTTCTGAGAGTTCTAATTTGTAAATCAGACTGTTATATGGGAATTTTATGTATGTGGAAATTTTATTTCATTGGCATAATTTTGGGTACTTTTTTTGGAGGAAACCTTTTATGCAATTATCTGATAAATGTTGAAATTTTGTTCTTTTTTTTTTTTGATTGAGAAATTTTGTTCTTTATTAGTTAATTAATTGCTTGGATTTGACATTTCGATGTAACATTGATCAAATAGATCTTATTTTGGATTTGAGAGGCTTTGATGTGGAAAAAAGGCAAATCTTTAATGGGTTTTAGATAAATTTCTAAATTTTGTTACGTAGGTTCAATTTAAGTTCGATAGTATGTAATTTTTGTGCATGTGTTCTCGGAGATTTGTTGTAAGAGTAAACAAAAAAGTACACACTTTTACACTTAAGATAAATTGTTCAAATTTGTTGTTTATTGGTCAATTAGTTGTTATCATTCAGTGGCTTGGAAGTTTGATCTCGGGAAGGGATTTGGGGGATCTTCTCGGTAATTTATTTGGAAGCTGACATGTTTTAGGGGTAGATGTAATGCATGTCTGATGATATTGAAATATTTGTCAGGAAACCTTTAGGGGTGTCTCGGGTACCATATTCCAATTTTTTTTGTTTTTGTTTTTGTTTTTGTTTTTAAAATTTTAAAACAGGTGAAATGCGTCCATTAGACAGTCTCTGATAACATGGGATGAAAAACGAATTCTATGTTTTCGCTTTTAACTTATGAAAAATCGTAAATGTCTAATTGATGTTTTCAATCTTTTGCAAACAGAATATCTAGTTCATACACAATGGTTTTACTCACTCTTTTTTCTCTTAGATCTATCATCTTCTACCCCTCTTCCTCCCTTTTTTTTTTGGAAAATTCTACCCCTCTTCCCTTAGATTCCTAGAGAACCAACCAGAGGAGTTTATCAAGTTATTTTCCGATCTGTATTGTGCATCCAGATACCTCTTACATGTTTCTCTTCTCTTCATCAACTACATTATTATCACACATAAAATAAGAGAGAGTATTGTTGAACTAAATTTATAGAGTACATTGAATTTATAGAGAGAATCTAGAGTGAGAAGGAGAATGATCTTGTAACATCTACAATTTTAATTATACTCCAAGAATCAAACAGTGAATAGTGGTGTTGAAACATCTTTATAGAAATTGATTTGTTCTCAGAATCTCAGGTAAAGTTCTGGTGACAAATGCAATATATTTGGAGACCTAACTGATGAAAAATGGCTGAGACGAAGGAATTGAGAAAGGTTAATTGGGGTTTACGTTAAGAGAAAAGTGTCGGTATATGTGGAAGATGTGCATTATCTGATTGTAAAGAGATAAAAGAATGACTGTAGTTTTTATAGCTGATGTTAAATAGATAAGAACTAAAAAGTATGCTGCCTGTTTTTTTCTTTTGAAAGGTATGCACCCTGTTAAGGGATATTTTTTTAGATTAAAAAAAACTGTTGGCGGAGTACATCATCTACTAAATAACTAGCCAAATAAATCTAATAATGATTTTTTTTTTTTTTTTTTGTGTTAATTTTTATCTCCTACTTTTTCATTATTTATTGAATTTAAAATGATATAATTAAGTTGAATCATCTGTGCTGTTAAAGACATAGAATGCTCATTGTTAAAGTCAGCTATCATTTGGTTGTCAATTAACTAATAAATTGAGCTGTTTATCAGCTCTAGATTGACTCAATTAGTATTAAATGGATTGAGAATTGATTGTAAATTTATTTCATTTCCTTTTTCGACTCTAGGTCTAGTCTATATATACATGTACAATTGATTGAATAAATAGACAACTCAACTATCTTTTCTTCTTAGTATTAACATGGTATCAGGGTATGGTTCTTATAAATACAATCTTTAGAAATATCTCATACATGTCACCGTCTACAGCTAACAGCGGCATAGGTACACATATAAAAAGTCCAACTTTTCCTTTTCTCCAATCTAAATGTGTGTGATTTTGCATGCTCCTCTCACACCTCCAAAAGTCACCGACACGTGCATTTCGTCTTAAAGCCGTTTCGTCGGCATCTTTTTCAAATCTTTTGGTTGGCACCTCTATCTAGTCGGTTCATCAACCTCTTGAGAGGAATCACTACCATGTCATCGGAACTTTGCAAACTCAAACTGTTTCATCTCCCCATCTTGAGTTCATCTCCCCATCTTGAGTTTGAGGGTGTTGACGAATCTCATGAGGAATTATTATATGTTTCCATTTTTATTTTATCATGTTTTATTACCATTTAAGTTTTTCAATATCTTTGTTCCAAGCTAGATATTGAAAATATCTATGCCCCAACTTAAAGCCAACTTTAAGGGGAGTGTTAAAGTCAACAATCAATTAGTTGTCAATTAGCTAACAGATTGAGCTTTCAATTAGATCTGGATTGATTCAATTAGTATTAGATTGATTGAGAATTGATCATAGATTTATTTCATTTCCTTTCTCGACTGTAGGTCTAGTCTGTATATACTTGTACTATTGATTGAATAAGTGTGTGTTTGGTATGGCTTTTGTAAGGGCCAAAAGCGCTTTTTTAATGCTAGAAGCTATTTTGAAGTTTTTTTTGGTTGTTTGGCAAAACTCAAAACAGCTTTCTTAATGTATGAATTGTCTCAACTACCCTTTATAAAAGCTATTTTATGTCTACAGTCTACTAGGAGAAGCCCAAAATTTGGGCTTTCCCAAAAAGCTTTTTTTGAGCTTTTTTAAAACATATGAACTGTCTCAACTACCCTTTATAAATTTTAGATATTCCACCGTACAACTCTTTCATTAAATACATTATCAACACCTTTTTTGTAATTTATACAACCAAAAGCTTTTTTTGTTAAAAGCTCTACTCAATAAAAGCTCTATTGTAAAAGATCTACTCTAGAAGCTCTACTTGAAAAGTCATACCAAACATACTCTAAATAGACAACTCAACCATCTCTTCCTCCTATCTCTTTTGTCAACACTTAGCTTTACGTGAATGAAAATAATTCAACCTCATGAGTTTGTTTTACTTAGGAATATATTACATTATGTAAAAATTGTTTTTGAAGTATTTTTTTCTCACTATAATTTTGTCATTTTCAACTATTTTTCCCAAACATGTTTTCATTTTTTCTTAATATTTGGAACACTAGTTTTAAAAACCATGTGTTCTCAGATTCTAAAAGTTGCAAATCAAATCACCGTTTTCATTTTCTTAAATGATTTTAGAAAACATTTCTAGACACCCTAAACATTTTTAGTTTATCATCCACTTATTTGATGAAGTGCAATAATTTTTCAATTTCCTTAATTTTCTTTTGATGGAGAAGAATTCTAAGTGAAGTCCTGAACTCATGTTATTAGTTGATAAGATCTTTTAGCTGTAAATCTTTTATGTCTCTGGCATGTATTAAGTCGGTACTCTGTGGAATGAGTATGGTATTAGGCCCATTGTCAGAAACTAAATTGAAAAGTCAGTGATATATCATAATCAATTAGTTGGTACGCTGGGTTTTATTTTCTATTCTCAAAACTGAGATTTTTCTGTTTAGTGTTTACCACAATCAATGATATATAATACTAATTAAAATTCTAGTTTCATTTTGCTCTGCTTCATTTTCAGTTTATTTCATCAGCTAATTGACATAATTGTAGTTATTAACTCATTTGACAAAATTCAACTTGGAATTTTGATATAATCTTCATCTTGGGGCTTGGGCATAAAAATATCAACATGGAAAGGATAATTTCATATGATATGTGGATATATTGCTATTAAATGCTTATATTCACTTTTATTCTCTCAGCAGTGCTGCAAAGTATTTGGAATCTGCAAATACAATGTTTTCATTCCTCTGGTGGATCATTGGATTCTACTGGATATCTGCAGGTGGCCAAACTTTGGCACGTGTCTCCCCACAGCTTTATTGGTTTGTACTTCTTTTTTTCTGTTTGTCTCTCTGATGTAGTTTTAAACTAAAGTGTTTTCTAATTGAACCTAACTTTTGCACTGTGATTGTGTTTTTGCAGGCTTTGTATAATTTTCCTTGGTTTTGATGTGTTCTTTGTAGTTTTCTGTGTTGCATTGGCATGTATTATTGGCATTGCTGTTTGCTGTTGTCTCCCGTGTATTATCGCAATCTTATATGCCGTGGCAGACCAGGTAGCATTTGCTTACCCATTGTTTGTGTTCTTTTCATTGTATTTCTATTCTTTAACATTGCAATCATTACATTTTCCCTCTCCCTCTCATTTCACATTCTCCTGGAAGAGATTTGTGTATA
This sequence comes from Acer saccharum, assembly GCA_030490815.1. NCBI lineage: Eukaryota > Viridiplantae > Streptophyta > Magnoliopsida > Sapindales > Sapindaceae > Acer > Acer saccharum. The sequence continues at coordinate 9,068,224 of CM059876.1, read as the reverse complement.
ATAGTTGATTTTTTTGTTAATTATTTATAAGGGAAATTTGTTTTTAATCAGCATATACTTGGTTTTTGTTCTCTACTATGATCGGAAGCTACTCTACTCCAAACCTCCTGCCTGATATTTGGAAATAAATCCTCCCCATGCTGTAGAACAAAAACCTATCCAACCTACAACAAACTGCTGATTCTCTAAAACTAGACCAGGTATACGCTGCAGTAGATAGAAGAGGATCCTTATAACCATCTTCCCTAATAAATAAATTAAAATTCCTTATGCTCCTCCTCTCCCTCCCTTCACTAGATTTTTTAGAAATAAACATGACCACATTGAAGTTTCCTCCCTAAACAGCAATAAGTACTGCACAGCCCAAAGTAGACTAGCCAGCTCCTCCCAGTTTCTTTTCCTCCTCCTCTCCCTCGCTCTTGCCCTGCGTGGTCCATAAACTCCAGTAAGCCACCACTCTACTCCTGCACTACTACTGCTACCTTTGATGGACACTGTCAAATCCTCCACCAACACCTCTGTAACTGAAATTAATTTCATCTCCCAAGCCACTAACTCACCCCCAGCTTTCTCCAGGCAGGAGATCTATCTCTGATGGACGAGTCTCTTGGTTTTATATTAATTAGTACTGTAATGGAAATGTTTTTAATGACTATTCATTCTTTATGCCTATTGCTAATCTTTTGTTTTCTCAGAGTTGTGCTATATTGCTTTCTTTGTAATTGTAATTTGCTTCTTGTAGATTGTATTTCATTCAGGTACCCATTATGTCTACTTTACATCTATAATTTATTTGTTGGTGAGGATTAGATTTGGGGTAGGAGTCAACGCCGATGTTCTTGACATGCAATAAAATATTTACTCTGAAAAGTTTAAATGTGATGCAAAAGCCACTGGGGTTTTGTGTCTCTAGGAATACTCCTCTGTTTGTTTGTTTGTCATTTGATTGGTAAGATGTGGAACAAACCATAACAAAACTAGAAGGCAAACCCCATCCGCTTGGCCTAGGGAACTTCTTCTTGTATGTCTTTTTACTGAATTTAGTGCTTGACATGCCACACACACACACACATAGGATCCTCGGTGTGTACTAAATTTAATAAAGTCACGGTGCAAGGCTTGTGAGCCATTGATTAATCAGAAGAGGATGTTGACTAAGCTGAAGTAAATGAATCTAATGGCCGACAACTAAGGAACTGTGAAGAAAAGTACTGATGTATTTGAGGTTTTCATATTTGATGTTTTAGGAAGTCAATTATCGAGGTGGTAAATTTGGCAAAGATTAGACTGATAAAATGTTTTCATCAAGAGCTTATGCTTAATGCCAAACTAAATCTCGGGGTAGTTCTTTTGGCATGCTTGTGTGGTCGATACAGTAATGATTTGTAGTTAATGAATTTCCTTTTGACAAGAGAACCTACTTTGGGACAAAGTGGAGGAAAAACCATGTCATGGAAGCTCTTTTGGCCACTGTACAGCTATCCGTATTACAAGTTTTTCATGGCATGTGATGGGAAAAGCATGCTGATTTTGTCAATCTGGATGAAACTTCATCCTCTTTGTTTGATTTAATTGAAATTAACCTCTAATTGTGTCTTGGCCGTTTTAATGTTTGTTCCATGTCTTTGGTTTTCCATTCTGGAATTTTTGTGTGTCTCTTCATCATTGTTTAATTGCAGGGAGTTCAGTCTCAGTATTTAGATGATTTTATAGCGTATAAGTTACTTGCTTTCTAGTCATACAAGGAAAATTTCACATGCCTTCTAAAGAGTGTGGAATTAGATATGGAACCATTTGGAGAAATAGTTGAGGGTGACTGCATGCTATAAATAATCAATAAACCTACCACATTCTGTATTGCTTTAAGGGACAAAGAGCACGTTGCTTTGGCTTACTGTTTTATTCTATCCAGCTCAATGCTTAAGTTGCACCTAGTGCTATCCTTACATCCAGAGGTGTGAGCTGATGGTTTTGCCTCAGGCTTTTATTTTGAACTGTCACGAGGTCATAATGGTTTTGTTTTTTTTTTTTTTTTTTTTTTTTTTTTTTTTTTTTTTTTTTTTTCTGGTTTTTGTCAAACTATTTCTCTCTATACATAATTGACAATTTTCTTTCATTAAGCTCTTGTTTCTCTCTTCTTCTCATGATGAATTAGTTATAATTTCTTTGTTCTCATTGGTGCATGTGACAATGGTTGTGGGAAATGGTGGTTGGGTTAATAATACAAACAAGAGATAAAGAAGAGAGAGGAAAGAGTTAAATCCATGAGTGGTTGTGGTTGTCCTAGTGGCTGACTAGTTACGGTGGTGGGAAATGGTGATTGGGTTAATAATACAAACCAGAGATAAAGAAGATAGAGCAAAGAGTGAAGAATCCATGAGTGGTAATGGCTGTCCTAGTGGCTGACTAGTTTTGTATTTGTGATTGGAGAGATTTGGCCGTTTTATGTCATTGGGAGGGTGCTGGTTTGATTGGAGAGTTTTGGAGTGAATTAAGATTGTTTCAAAATTAATAAAGGATAATTTTGGATTTAAATGGTGTATCTTAACAAATTTACAATTTAATTTTCTAAAATGAAGTGTCTTTTACAAAAGAATGCGATATGATAAAAATGGCTTTTCATAGTTTTTTTTTTAATAATTAAAAGGATGCTTGTAAGAGTTGTTCTGCAATGTAAAATCTAAGCTGTCAAAATAGGATTGGAGATGTCTGGAAATCATCGGATTCTAGTGTGATTTTTGAATGAAGTTGTCATAGTTCAAGCTGGCTAGGGTAATTGTTTAGATGTGCTAGTTCAAGTTGAGAGCATGAGAGACAACTTTTTAGTGTCATGGGTTAGGATAAAATTGAAAATTGGTAAATTATGAGGATAATTTTGGAAAAAAAAATATGGAATCTAGTGGTTCAAAATTAAGTGAAACTGAAATTTTTTCACTTTTTTATAAGTGATTTTAGCACTCTTTTCAGTTATTTTCTCACTTAATGAAACAAATAAAATGACTGAATGGGACTCATTCATACGCATTCAATAATAAGTGAAAAAAACAATCAAAACCTTGGTGTATAGAATTTTCTGGGAGTACAATAATTGTTTTGTGTATATGTACAAATTTCTCCAATGTTTTATTCTTTAAACTTGACTGCCAATCTGTTGAAGCAGGAAGGAGCTTCCAAAGAAGATATTGATCGGCTGTCAAAATTCAAATTTCAAAGTATTGGGGAGAATGAGAAATTAAGTGGTGATACACAAACTTCTGATGGAGGAATAATGACTGAATGTGGCACTGATACACCCCGTGAACACTTTCTCGCCCAGGAGGATGCAGTAAGTTTCAACTGTTACATTAAAATCCTTCTTTTAATAGAATGGGTTATTTCCATGTATCTTCATGTAGTATGATTAATTGTGTAAAATTAGAACTCATTTGATACTCACTTGTGTGGCATCATAAACATGTAGAAATTCTTTTTCCCGAATGTTCATGTTTATAAAAAAGTAAGTTTCTAGAAACTTGTTACATAGATATTTTCGAAAGGTGTTAAAAATAAAACAGTTCTTAGCGATTGATGCATCTAATGGTTAAGAATTTAGGTAATATTGTATTAATGAATGTTATAAAATGTGACGTCCTTACTAGAGAAAAACCCCCTTTAATTTGGGTTCCATTTGTACTAACTAATAATAGTTTCTAGGTGGGTTAACAAAAGCTTGTGTTTTAGTCATTGTATCATCTCCCTAAATCCTTATAACTAGATATCGCTGATGTTCATGGTTTATGTGTAGGAGTGTTGCATCTGCCTCTCCGCATATGATGATGGAGTTGAGCTAAGGGAACTTCCTTGTGGTCACCATTTTCACTGTGCTTGCGTGGATAAGTGGTTACATCTAAATGCTACCTGTCCTCTCTGCAAGTACGATATCTTGAAGAGTAGTAGCAATGATAGGGAGGAAATATAGAAGAATTTTGAGTAAATGAGCATGGTCATGTATGCGGACCCTGTATTTGTTCCATCTTTGGAGAATTTTAAAATTCACAGCATGTCATTAGCCTTGATACTGGCTTTCTTTGATGATGGTTGTTGTTGTTGTTGTTGTTGCCGTGGTAGTAATAGTATCTTAAGTTATGGTGGTGTCGGCATTGGTGCTGTGTTTGTTTTTACTCTGGCATTCACGAGTTACGGTATATTGGTCTAGCCCAGGGCCTCTCAGCACTATGCACAATCATTGTTGCTTTTCTTACTCTTTATTTCTGTTTCGCTTGTAAAGTGTTTTAGGTGAGCTTCATTAAACGAGCTGCTGTAAGAGTAGTTGTAACCAAGTATATAATGTTGATAAATCTATCTTCCTGAATATGATTAAAAAATTGTTTTACATATTTGAAGCTCTCTCTATTTCCCTCTGTTAGGGTCAAAAGATGCTGTTAATTGGTGTTATTTAGAGCTTTTTTTTTTATGTGAAATAGATGCAAGTCTGCAACAGGTATCAAGTATATGAGAGAGAAAGTGATAATCATATGGTTGGACTCTACTTTTGTCTGTAGATTTAATTTTTTAAGCCAGCTGTCTTAAAACTTAGATTTCTATGATATTTCTATTTTAAATTAATCTTAGCATCTGGGGAAAGCAATTTCACAAGAAATAATGATTAAATTCCATTTTTGGTCTTTTTAGTTGGAGATCAAGCTAAAATAAGTCGGCATGCTTATTAAGTTTACTTCATGATCTCAGGCCAGTTCTGGTAGTTTTAACCGTGATTTTGATTTACTTATTTGCAGAATATGATGATACTCCAAGCGATCTAACTTTGAGATCCCCTGTTACATTTGATCTTCTTAAGTGAGTGAAGCACCTCGATGCATTGGACTAAGAATGGCCAGAGTAATTTTAAATCAATGAGTAGGAAACTTCAGTTCATTCTACTTCATCCTAAGAGGCTATCATCTGACACCATAATAAAAAATTTGTGTGACTCAACCGGAATGTAGTTGGTATAAAATTTATGTGTATAGACCGTATCAATACTATCATCTTATTGTTGAAATTCGTCATGCCCAAGTTAGAAGCTGTTTAGGTAAAGTATTATCTACCATTACTGTATTGAATTGGGCACTAGTAGGTACCAGCATTCAAAAAACGTTTATGATCGATTAAGTTAAAGTTAGATACTTGGATCGTAAACTCGCTCTAGTGAATAGGACGAGATGTGCAATTAATATTATCATAACATGTTTTATCAAATCATCAATTGATTTTCAATACTATGCAATTAAAAGAAAATAAGGGTAAATTGCAATGACATACTCTCACGTTTACTAATAACACTATCAGATCGAACTTTTATCATAATCATAGAGAGATACCCTTGACCGTTTTGACCACAGTTAGAACTAACATTAGACTTAAGGATGCAAGGGCACAAGGGTCATTTTATCAACTAAACAATTATGAACTACTAAAATGAAATGTGATTGAACGAAAAATCCCCTTAAGCTACATGTGAAATCCATTTGTTTTTTTGTTTTGTTTTATCAATTTTTTTTTAGATATTTTACATTCATCAAAAGTGAATTAATAGAAAAAATATTACTAACGAATAACAAGGCTGATCGGAAAAGGCAATCAATGGTGACAATGACAGAGATGGTTTGTGATAGAATTGTAATATAATAATAAAATTAACGTTCAGACTTTAGATATAAGTATATATGGGTGTTTATCAATTTAGTCCTTAGCTTTTAACAAATTATCAAATTTTAACTATCTTTACATTTTTGGTGCCCATGGTGCCCATGGTCCTTAGCTGTAATATCCTAGCTAGATAGGTATAATTCATCTCAATATTTTAAAACAATAAAGCAATGAATGGAAAAGTACGTAATTATGGCAAACAGTGGTGTAATGAGGTGTTAATTAGAATGTGATTCTTTAACAAATGTCTAATAATCCAGTCTCACTGGTATTTTTGTTATCTTGTATACAGATTTTAGACATTAATTTACTGTAAGAGCATAATTAAGGACCTTAGGCCACGATTGACACACTGTATTGTATTGTATTATACTAGACAATAATATTGGATTATGTTGGATTGGATTGGATTGTATTGTATTGCATTGAACTGGTTGTATTATTTTTATACAATCCTGTGTTTGATGATATTCCGTATTAGATTGTATTAAATTATACAATGTTTGGATTTGATTTTTGTTACTCAATATTTTAGTAACTAATAAATTTGAAATATTTTTAGAATAAAGAAACATATTATAAAATATATATATTTAATGTATTATAATATTTTTATTATATTACATAAATTGTTACAATATCAATAATATTAGACTATTTTTTTTTAATATTTTATTTAACTTATATAACTTTTAGATTTATACTATTAGAATAACATTTTATTTTAATTTTTGTTTAATAGAGAGATAAATCCTGTGGAGATCCAATCTCTCCACCACCCATCAATCTTGATGGATGGTGGAGATCTAATCTGAGATTGAATCTCCACCTCTCTCTCTCTCTCTCTCTCTCTCTCTCTCTCTCTCTCTCTCTTTTATTTTTTTCTTTTTTTACTTAAAAAAAATCTATTTAATCTCCACCATCCATCTTTGAGATGGATGATAGAGATCCCTTAAATTTTTTAGGATTTCATTTTTTTTTTTTTAATTTTTTTTTTTAATTTCTGTTTTTTTTTTTTTCCTTCTGAAATTTTGATTTTTTTTTTTAAAATTCAATTCTTTTAAATTTTATTTTATCTCCACCATTTATCTTTGAGATGGATGGTGGAGATCCATTTTTAAAATATGATTTTTGTTTTAATTTTTTATTTATTTAATTTAGAGATTAGGGATAGTTTAGTCTTTTTGACGATCAACTTGGTCAACTGTTAACTTTGACCAAGCTTGACCAACTTTTTCTTTTCTTATCTTTCCAATTCTGGTAGCTTTTTGGATTTTCAATATTTAAGCTTTTCATAAATGAACCACTCTTTAATTCGTGTGGTCCTGAACCCGTCCACTGACTTGATGGTCAGTTGGGTCCTAGAGAACTTCAAGGTCACGGGTTTGAATGACGATAATGATAGAATTTTTTTTTTTTTTTTTTGAAAAGAAGGAAATGCATTAAGAAGAACCAAACCGCATACAAGAACCCGGGACATCGCCCAAGACCAGACTCTCCACAGACAAGGGACAGTCCTCCAACCAAACCGACTCACCCACAAAACGCAAAGCAAGCTTTGCTAGACCATGGGCAACCTTGTTTGCCAACCTAGGGACAAAACTAATAGAATTAAAACAGGGGCCTCTCAGGAGACAAGAAATATCATGGATAATGATACCAACATCAGATGAAGAAAGATCTTGAGAGCCAATAGCACTAACAACCACAGACGCATCTGATTCCAACAATGATAGATAGAATGATAGATAGATAGTGTTGAAAAAATAAAATAAAATAAATTGTGTAGTCCAATCCAACAATAGATCAAAACTTGTTTAATTTGATTCCCACTTTATACCTCACTTTCAACTTCGTATTTATAGTGAAATTTCATCAAATGCAAAGTATTACCTTTAGCTACAACTCTCCAGCAAATTAATGTTAGTGGCATGGACCACACAAAAGACTATTAGTATGGGTGGGTAAAAAACTAATAAATCGAATCAAACCGATTCAATCGGTTTTTTTTTCGGGTTTTCTTATGTTGGCCGGTTCAGTTCGGTTCATTTTTTTAAAAAACCGATTGGATTGGTTTTTTTCTCGGTTTACTATCCCAAACCGGAAAACTGAACCGAGATCCAGCTTATAAAAAAAAAAAAAAAAAAAAAAACCTTGCAAAACCCCTCTATCTGTTCTGCTACTGCGGTAGAATTCCACAATTTATATATATATATATATATATATAATTAACTTTTGATCTACTAACATCAACTCTTTTTTGATCGGCTAACATCAACTTGTATATGTTTTTAACAACTTTTGATCATGTCATCACAGGAGAAATTCCAAGGCAGATTGGTGAAATTGGTAAAAAACAGCCTAGCAGGATGGAAGCCTGACCCACTTGAAGCTACTTGACCTTTCCCACAACTTTACAGGTATAAAATCATACCATAATTCTGAGTTATATCATTTGGAGAAGTTGGCTTTCTTGTATGTAAAAAAGCCAAGTCATCGGCCTACTGATTTTTCCAGAAGCTCAACAAGAAAAGCCTTTACAGTCTTGTAAAAGACTCCAAAACCCTGTTCTTGACCAGACATCCTCCACCCTTTTACACCACATCTTTACTACAAAGAGGGCAGAGAATGCCAACATCAATTCTCCTCTTGCAAAGATTAAAAAGGGAAGGGATTGCATTATGGCAACGCCTCCAAACAAAGATTCTAACCTTAGGCTAGCTCAGGGTTTGGTTTGAGAATTCTCAAGACAGTTTGAATATCATTACATAGAAAATGCCAATGCTTTTCCGGCAACTGGATGGCTCGAATGAATCCAGAAGCAAAAACTGCACCAACACAAAAAACTTCACTGTTTTGTTACAGTCCACAGAGCAACTGAGAATTACATACTGTGTGTTATTATTGTCTCACATAATGCAGAACCAAATGGGCCTAATAATATTGATAGTTTTTTCTTTTTCTTTAAAGCAAAATATGCCAAAATATAATAACATCAAGTTGCATACAATCTTCTATATAAAAAAACTCACCAAATTCAACCGCCTCCTAGTTATTTATTTACTCTTTTTTTTTTTTTTTACTTGGTATCTATCCCTTGGACAAAGATATTGATACTTCATTGGACAGATGGTACAAAGATTATCAATACATTTATTTTCAAATAATAAGCAAAAAAATGAGTAGAATGTTATTATAATGATAAAATAATTATAAAAAAAAAAACAGTACACAGCAACATCAAAGCAACAAAACAACATATTTATAGCTAACAATATGAAAAAGATAACAACCAAATCCCGATAAAGATAAATAAAACCTAAACTAATCTCTTGATGAGATAATTATTCTAAACACAATATGATAATTACTATTATCTAGATAAATAATAATCCTTATCTAATTCCCCATCAATAACTTTAATTAATTAATATGACGACTTACCTGAAAACTTAAATTAGCATAACATTACAATGTGTCTTGAATAATCGAGACTTCCTTCCTTGTAAACCCCCTTCTAGTTATTTATTTACTCTTTTTTTGGCCTGATCTCGATCCCTTGGATAAGAAGGGTGTCTTCGCATTCCGAAATAGTCATTAACAATTCATTATCTTCATCACCTCTATTGAAAAATTCACCCAATTCACTCTCAAACCACCCATCTGCTCTCTCTTTCGGTACGCAATCGTCATCATACCCGTCTTGTTGCTTTCGAGGAAAACCCCAAGGAAAATGAAAAGTTCGGTTTTGAACATTATTACTTCCAACAAGTCCAACGGTGGCTTTTATCGGCGCACCAGATCCGTGAGCTATACGGTGCTGGGCGAACACAAGGTAAGCTACGTAAGTTGTCATGGGGGACAGATGTGAAGTACTAATCTTGCCACTAACTTCAAACTCGTTAAAAGGCCCAATATACATGACCACCTCGCGGAACCTTTTTTTTTTTTTTACAGCGTAGACAATCAAGTTTGAAAAAAGGCAATCAAGTTAGAAAAAATAAGACAACGATAAGAACAACAACGAATTAGGTAGGAAAACATACCTACAATCGGGCATGGGAAACTGACAGCGTGCCTCATCTGTGGAAAACCATTTCCACAGATAACCATCACCAATATTGAGTTCCCCAATATTGAGTTCCCTAGCCGATATCATGTAACATTTCTTTCCACTTTGGAGGTCAAACCAAAAACTCTGTTCAATCCATCAGTTAAACAATCAGAAATTCCTCAAAAATCTCCAACTTTTTCCCACAAAACAAACAAACACTCGATCAATTTACAAATACGAAATCCGAAACTCCGATCACGCCATAAACCAGATATCAAAATATCAATATCATAATTCATAACATACAAAAGCAAAACCCTAAAAATTTTCAAACCTAGAAATTACCATGTTGCCATTGTGAATGAGATTATTACAGATGCCGAAGTGCAGATCCTTCTTGGACAATGCGGAATCAGGAGGCAGGAAGCGGTCCCAAACGACATTGGAATCGGCAGCGGATCTGAAGGTAGTTGACACACAAGCCAAGCGGCAGGCATCGCGAGGGCTGGTGAAGGAGATCACAGCCGCTATGCAACCCTCTGGTAATGCTAGCATCCCACTCCTCACAACCAAAGCAGAATATGAAAAGTCGGACCAGAGACTAGAGAGAGGGCCGGTGCTCTGTTATTGAAGAAAATAGAGACTAATATAGGAAAAGCTGATGGGATTAGGGTTTGAGGGTATTTCGGTCTTTGTATCAGGCATGTTTCTTATTTGTGAATTATTTTCGAAAAAACTGTTGTTTCTGAAGTTTTCATAATCGTTTTTTTTTTTTTTTTTTCAAAATTGTTTATTAATTGTTTCAGAATTATGAATTAAAAAAAAAAAAAAATTTGTTTATTAATTATTTCAGAACTATGAATTTGGAATGAATGAAACAACTAAATAACAATAATAACTTGTACATGCACCTCACACGTACATGCACCTATTTATATGTGAACCTCACTTGTACATGCACCTTACACTTACATTATGTCCTATGGGATTATGGATTCAAACTGTATTCTTCTGAAATTCTGAATTTGTTATAATTCTACTAATTTAAAATATGTTCATTTGAACTCATGGAATATCCCACATTAGAAAATTTGACAGTGAGGTTATCTGCACTTTTTCTTTTTCATTTAGATGTCAGGAATATTTTTGTTCTTTCTGCAACTCACAGTTAAGATTCATACTCCAAATGTCAATTTATATATATATAATTCAGAAATTTACTGAAACCGCTTAGCGAATCCGAGTTCGAAATGTCAAAAATCAATGCAAAATATATATTTTTAATTGTTTAATCTAAATTATTATAAAAAAAAAAAATCTAAATTGAGTTTATAGAAAGATCAAAATAAAAATCAAGTAGCATTTTAGAAAATGTATATATTCGGACATCTGCATAGAACAATTTTCATCCTAAATCAACAATGTTTCTCTCTCTTTATTTATTTTTTTTCAATTTTTTTTAATTTTTTTTTATGTGCCTCTCAGAATCTAATATTTTCGTGACTTTGCAAATTGCATGACCTTGATAATTGATCCTATAACGACAGAATTATTTAAATCTGTATAATTCAGTGGCTCTGGCTCTGCTCAGTCTTTTTTTTTTGCATTCATCAACCAGGACAAACTCAATTCATCATGGCCTTTTATATCCCCTATTCTTCCAAACATTTACAGAAAATGCCATTTATATGTCTTTTCTTCATTAGAGTCCACATTTTCAAGATTAATTTTTTGAAGAACTCAAGTTGATTGAACACTACTAAGCTAGTTATACTTTTTAGCTTCTTGTTATTTAGCTGTCCAATAACATTTTAACTTTCATATTGCCTTATTCTCTAACAATTTTAACTTTTGAAAATACGGTAGTTGTATGGTTAATTTTCTGATCATGCGATTGATAAATAATTGCTATATTTTGTATGCAGTGGGGCAACGGGAGCAGAGCGTAATGTGCATCAAGTTATTATTGGAGTATTATATGTTTATCAACTTTGCCAGATCATGAGCAACAATTAATATAGTCACCCAACTTATTCACTAACACATCAAGTCATCAAGAAGCTGTAATATCCTAGCTAGATAGGTATAATTCATCTCAATATTTTAAAACAATAAAGCAATGAAGGGAAAAGTACGTAATTATGGCAAACAGTGGTGTAATGAGGTGTTAATTAGAATGTGATTCTTTAACAAATGTCTAATAATATCCAGTCTCACTGGTATTTTTGTTATCTTGTATACAGATTTTAGACATTAATTTACTGTAAGAGCATAATTAAGGACCTTAGGCCACGATTGACACACTGTATCTATATATATATATCTATATAATATAGTAAAATGGTACCTCACCTTGACACGTGTCATCGTGTGGACAGGGGCGAAGCCAGGATTTTGGCTTTGGGGGGGCCAAGACAAAAACTAATATTAAAGGTCACTCAAGAAAAATATATTAATATACCAAAATGTAATGACGTTTAGTCTTTAAGATAATGATACAAAAAAATAATAATAGTAATAATAATAATAATAATGACTCTAACTTTGAGAATCAAAATGGAACTTGACTCTAGCTATAATCGAATTTATTTAAATTTCATTACGATTTCCATTTCAATATACATAATCAAAGAATTTGTGAAAAAAATGATTTTTATCTTGTCACATAGATGAAATATCTCTTTCAATAATTCCTAATTAAAAAATATATAATTCATATAAAATATTTAAAATTCCAATTTACCATTAATATATTTAATTGTTCTAGCGAGTACCTAATAGAAATAAAAATACATACATTTCATGTATAGTTGCGAGGGTAATTACGAGAGAAGGTTATTTCTTTTTAGTTTTAATTTCTTATAAATTTTCAAATCTTCGATTTTTGTAGACCTTTGGATTAAAATCCAATGATTGAAAATTAACCCTGTAACTATACAGTAACTGTGTAGTAGTTGAACCCAAATATAGACTACATTAGGAAATAATGTATGGAATCAATGGGCCCCCCTTTGCCTTCGCCCCTGCGTGTGGAGGATTTGACATTTAATTTTTATTAATTAGTAGGTGTGAAATATGAAGAGATTTATTATTGTTGATTAACGTTAATTGATTTTTTTTTTAATTATTATTTTTGAATGTTTTAGCTGCCTTTAGTCAATTTATGAATTATTTAGTTGTTCAATTATTGTCATTTACATTAGTTTTTGATTTTTTTTAGCTGCTCAATTATTGCATGTGAAATAGGAGGAGATTTATTATTGTTGATTAACGTTAATTGATTAGTATTTATTTATTTATTTATTTTGAATGTTTTAACTGCCTTGAGTCAGTTTTTTAATTCTTTTTTATCTACTCAATTATTGCATTAATTTATATAGTTATTACTTGAGTCAATTTAGAAAAATTTTAGGTATCCAATTCCATGACTCTATTTGCATAGTTATTATGGCCATATACTAATAAGAATTATTGTTCCAAATTTTTAGCTGTCCAATTATTACATTAATTTACTTTAAGTTGGTTTTTGTTGACTCTCTATTTTCATATTAACGGGATTCAATTGTTTTTAATTCTCTATTCTCCATCATAACTAACTGATTTAATGATTTTAAACTCTCTATTCCCTTAGATATTAGGTATTTCCACCAAACTCTTCATTTTTCCCTGTTTTCTAAAGTTATAAATTCCACTAATAATTCTTCAATATCCACCATTTTCTATAAATAGCCCTCACACATGTCAATGATAGAATAGATTGATATATTCTTTTGTGTGAATGTACATATTCTTTTGATTTTGTTTTGTTTCCATTTTTTAATATGTTCATAATTGTATAATTGTTTTTCAATTTTGTTTAGATTGATATCATTCCTACAACCATACATAGAAAGGTACATTCTTTTCCCTTTTTTTTTTTTACCTATATAATTGTTAGAGATTAGTTTTACGTTTTTTTTTTTTTTTTTTTCCCTAAAAAAGAATAATTTAAACAAAAAAAATAAATAAATTAGATATCGGTTTTATGTTTTTTTTTTTTTTTTTTTTTTTTTTTTTTTTTTATAAATACTTACTGATATTTCAGTGTTGATTTGGATTTTATGAACAACATTTGATCTTCTTTTATATAATTGTTTTTAAATTATTTTAAGTATAAACTAATATTATGTAGTGTTGCATGCGGCCCTATTATACATGTAGAATGGATTTCTACTTAAAAAAATGATATAAACAGAAAATAATAAAAAAAAAAAGCTTGAGAACATTGTTAACGTTTTTTTTTTTTTTTTTTAAATTACTTACTAATATTGTACAATATTTTCTTGATATTAATTGGAATAGATAAAACATAGAAATTACAAAAGAAACAAATAAAGAAATCACAAAAAATAAAAATAAAATAAAAAATTATAGACAAGTATAAAAAAAAAAAATTAAAAAAAATTAAGCTGTTGATTTCTACTTATCTTATAATTTAGATTTATGGACTGCAATTTATCATTTTATCTACTTTTCTTATAATTTAGACTAAGATTAGAATACAAAGTAATTCAAAAAAATAATAATAATAACTGAAACCAGAAATTGTAGATAAAGATTAAAAAAAAAAAAAATTTAAAATTGAAGATTAAGATAATGTTAAAAAATTAAGTCCCTGTTCGATGTTTTCACTTGAAGAAAATAAATCTTTTCTTCACACAATCCTTAGTAAAAATAAGAAAAAGGTTTTTTTTTTTTTTTTTTTTTCCTTTGATGTAATTCATCGGTGTGTGCATGTATCAATTCGGATATGGACTTATTTCTTTCTTTCTTATTTTATATAATTGTTTATAATTTTTTTTTGAATATGAACTAATATTATGAAGTGTTGCATGCGACCTTATTATAAGTTTATATAGAATAGATTTCTGTGTTTTTTTTTTATAAATAATATAAATAAATAAATAAAAAGTTATGGATTAGTGTTTGCTTTTTTTTTTTTATAATATTTACTAATTTCGTATTATATTTTCTTAGTATTAATTGGATTTGATAAAACATAGAAATTACAAAAGAAACAACTAAAGAAATCAAAAAAAAAAAAAAAAAAAAAAATTGTAGATAAAGATAACACTATTTAATAATTAGCTTAACTTTTATTTCCATTCAAATTTTGTGATTGAATATTCACTGTATATTGAATATTAAATATTACATTTCATGGAAGATGATAATTGATAACTTTAGATGTCTCCTAATCATGTATATAGTATTTTAAAAAGTATATTAGCAAAGGTTGGCTAAGTTAGATTTTTTTTATAAATTATTTTTAAGAAGGTCCGATTAGATTTGGCAAAGATAAAAACTAAAAATATAGAAATCGAAAAAAAAAATTGTACATAATGATAAGAAATAAAAAAAAGTTTCAGTTGCTGATTTCTATTTGCTTATATTT
Source organism: Acer saccharum (assembly GCA_030490815.1). NCBI lineage: Eukaryota > Viridiplantae > Streptophyta > Magnoliopsida > Sapindales > Sapindaceae > Acer > Acer saccharum. The sequence goes on along the minus strand of CM059876.1, from coordinate 9,053,048 downwards.
TGGATTTTATGAACAACATTTGGACTTCTTTTATTATATTTTCTTTTATATAGTTGTTTTTAGATTTTTTTGAATAAGTACAAATATTATGTGGTGTTGCATGCAACCTTATTACAAGTATAGAATAAATTTCTACTATAAAAAAAGAATAATATAAATAGAAATTTAAAAATAAATAAAAATTAGAGATGAGTGTCTACGTTTTTAAAAACATATTTACTAATATTGTATAACATTTTCTTAATATTAATTGGAATCGATAAAACATTAAAATTACAAAAGAAACAACTAAATAAATCACACACAAAAAAAAATATGTAGATAAAGATAACAATATTTAACAATTAGCTTAACTTTTATTTCCATTCAAATTTTGTTATTGAATATTCACAGTTTATTGAATATTAAATGAGCATTTTGTATATATACCACAAATAGTTTGACTAATGTGTGATGTAGTTTGTTATCCTTAATTAACAACCTCCATTTTTAGATAACTCCCCTTACCCAATCCACCAAATAATATTGCAACCATAATCTCTCAACAGATTATACAATGCCCGCACATCGTGCGGGCTACAAACTAGTAATATAGGGCCAGTTTGGTATTGCTGTAACTTTTATAATAATCACTGTTTACTATGCTGAAGGAATAATCAGCTGTGAAGTTAATCAGCAGATGTTTGGTTAATTATACTTTTAAAACTACCGTATAGCTCAAAAGCAGTATACGTATGTTTGGTAATTTTATTTCAAAAGTGCTGAAATTAGTTGCAATTACTAAAATAGACATGATTTTAGAATCTTATTTTTTTTTTCATTAATTATATATATTAAATCAATATTTAAGTAGAATATTTAAATTAGAAAAAAAAAATCTATAAGAATAATAAAAATTATTTTAAAAGTTTTATAAATCAAATCAATATTTAATTAGAATCTTTAATTTTAAGATGAAATAAGGTATATAAATGATTTTAATTTGATTTCATAAGGATAATAATGATATTTTCAAAGATTCATTAAATGCTGAAATAGATTATTCCATAATCATTTTCAAAAAGAAACCCTCCACCTACTTCTCAAAATCACTGTTAAAACTTGCCAGATTATGAATTAATCACTTTTGGAAGTTTTACCAAACATAATTTTATGTCAAAATTATAAAATAAGCTGATTTTAACTTTTCAAAAACAATACCAAACTGGCCTATAGTAAAATGGAATCTCACATTGACACGTGTCATTGTGTGGAGGCTTTGGTATTTAATTTTTATTGATTAGTAGGTGTAAAATAGGAGGAGATTTGGCCATATCAAATATTAATATGAATTATTTTTATTTGAGTCAGTTTTTTAATTTTTTAATTGTCCAATTATCACATTAATTTACATAGTTATTATTTGAGTTAGTTTAGGAAATTTTTAGTTGTCCAATCCCATTATTTGACTCATAAACTCTTCATTTTTCAGCAAATTAATTGCTTTTGTTTGTCTATAAATTCAATTCACATAGACTCTTCATTTTTCGATAGATAATCCCATAATTAATGGGATAATGAATAAATTATCAAATTAATTAAAAATAATAATTAATTTTGATAATAATCCCCTAACATTTCATATCCCATAAACTCTTCATTTTTCAGTTAATTAATTGTTTTTGCTTGCCTGTAAATTCAATTCACAAAAACTCTTCATTTTTCCGTCAATTAATTGCTTTTGTTTGCATATAAATTCTTTTTATGTTCTTTTCATGCAATTTATCATAGGTATATTTCAGGTGCTGCCAAAATTGGGTCTGGGAAAACTTTTTTTTTTTTTTTGCCATCACAATAAGTGGATTTTTTTGTGTGGTGATTTTGTCCTCTCTCTCTCTCTCTTTTTTTTTTGGCGATTTTATGTTCAATCCTTTTTAGTTCAGTTTTTTTGTTGTTGTTTTGATACGTAGAGTTCATTTTTCAGTCAATTTTGTATTGCTTTAAGGGACAAAGCGCACGTCGCTTTGGCTTACTGTTTTATTCTATCCAGCTCAATGCTTCAGTTGCACCTAGTGCTATCCTCACATCCAGAGGTGTGAGCTGATGGTTTTGCCTAGGCTGTTATTTTGAACTGTCACGAGGTCATAATTTTTTGTTTTTTTTTTTTTTGTTTTTGTCAAACTATTTCTCTCTATACATAATTGACAATTTTCTTTCATTAAGCTCTTGGTTCTCTCTTCTTCTCATGATGAATTAGTTCTAATTTCTCTGTTCTCATTGGTGCATGTGACAATGGTTGTTATGGTTGTGGGAAATGATGGTTGGGTTAATAATACAAACAAGAGATAAAGAAGAGAGAGCATGCAGAGGGTTTACGAGCATTAGGCAGTGCTCTGCTCCCATTAGGTAGTGCTCTGCTCCCATTTTAGTTTAGTTTCTTTTTCTGGGCTTTGCCCACCTCTATACCAAAAAAAAAAAAAAAAAAAGAGAGAGCAAAGAGTTAAATCCATGAGTGGTTGTGGTTGTCCTAGTGGCTGACTAGTTACGGTGGTGGGAAATGGTGATTGGGTTAATAATACAAACCAGAGTTAAATAAGATAGAGCAGAGAGTGAAGAATCCATGAGTGGTAATGGCTGTCCTACTGGCTGACTAGTTTTGTATTTGTGATTGGAGAGATTTGGCCATTTTATGTCATTGGGAGGGTGCTGGTTTGATTGGAGAGTTTGGAGTGAATTAAGATTGTTTCAAAATTAATAAAGGATAATTTTGAATTTAAATGGTGTATCTTAACAAATTTACAATTTAATTTTCTAAAATGAAGTGTCTTTTACAAAAGAATGTGATATGATAAAAATGGTTTTTCATAGTTTTTTTATTTATTTTTTATTTTAATAATTAAAAGGATGCTTGTAAGAGTTGTTCTGCATTGTAAAATTTAAGCTGCCGAAATAGGGTTGGAGATGTCTGGAAATCATCGGATTCTAGTGTGATTTTTGAATGAAGTTGTGTTATGATCCCACATTGATTAAGTATGGGATTAATCAATGGTATATAACTCATTGGGCACCCTCTCCTTACAAGCCGATTTTAAGGATGAGTTCTACCCAGTGGGTTCGTATCAAGTGGTATCAGAGCCGGCACCATGCCGAGCAGTGGGTTCGTCACGGACGGGGCGACCTGGGGAGGGCTGCTACCCGAGAGAGCGGGATCCGCAAAGTCACCCAGCTGGGAGAGATGGGCCGCCGTGGACGACGGCTGCGGAAGCGTGGTGGAATGTTATGATCCCACATTGATTAAGTATGGGATTAATCAATGGTATATAACTCATTGGGCACCCTCTCCTTACAAGCCGGTTTTAAGGATGAGTTCTACCCAGTGGGTTCGTATCAAGTTGTCATAGTTCAAGCTGGCTAGGGTAATTGTTTAGATGTGCTAGTTCAAGTTGAGAGCATGAGAGAGAACTTTTTAGTGTCATGAGTTAGGATAAAATTGAAAATTGGTAAATTATATGAGGATAATTTTGGAAAAAAAATATATGGATTCTAGTGGTTCAAAATTAAGTGAAACTGAAATTTTTTCACTTTTTTATAAGTGATTTTAGCACTCTTTTCAGTTATTTTCTCACTTAATGAAACAAATAAAATGACTGAATGGGACTCAATACATATGCATTCAATAATAAGTGAAAAAAACAAACAAAACCTTGGTGTATAGAATTTTCTGGGAGTAAAATAATTGTTTTGTGTATATGTATAAATTTCTCCAATGTTTTATTTTTTAAACTTGACTGCCAATCTGTTGAAGCAGGAAGGAGCTTCCAAAGAAGATATTGATTGGCTGTCAAAATTCAAATTTCAAAGTATTGGGGAGAATGAGAAATTAAGCGGTGATACACAAACTTCTGATGGAGAAATAATGACTGAATGTGGCACTGATACACCCCGTGAACACTTTCTTGCCCAGGAGGATGCAGTAAGTTTCAACTGTTACATTAAAATCCTTCTTTTAATAGAATGGGTTATTTCCATGTATCTTCATGTAGTATGATTAATTGTGTAAAATTAGAACTCATTTGATACTCACTTGTGTGGCATCATAAACATGTAGAAATTAAAGTAAGTTTCTAGAAACTTGTTACATAGGTATTTTCGAAAGGTGTTAAAAATAAAACAGTTCTCAGTGATTGATGCATCTAATGGTTAAGAATTTAGGTAATATTGTATTAATGAATGTTATAAAATGTGACGTCCTTGCTAGAGAAAAAACCCCTTTCCATTTGTACCAACTAATAATAGTTCTAGGTGGGTTAACAAAATCTTGTGTTTAGTCATTGTATCATCTCCCTAAATCATTATAACTAGATATCGCTGATGTTCATGGTTTATGTGTAGGAGTGTTGCATCTGCCTCTCCGCATATGATGATGGAGTTGAGCTAAGGGAACTTCCTTGTGGTCACCATTTTCACTGTGCTTGCGTGGATAAGTGGTTACATCTCTAAATGCTACTTGTCCTCTCTGCAAGTACGATATCTTGAAGAGTAGTAGCAATGATAGGGAGGAAATATAGAAGAATTTTGAGTAAATGAGCATGGTCATGCATGCGGACCCTATATTTGTTCCATCTTTGGAGAATTTTAAAATTCACAGCATGTCATTAGCCTTGATACTGGCTTTCTTTGATGATGGTTGTTGTTGTTGTTGTTGTTGCCGTGGTAGTATTAGTATCTTAAGTTGTGGTGGTGTCGGCAATGGTGCTGTGTTTGTTTTTACTCTGGCATTCATGAGTTATGGTATATTGGTCTAGCCCAGGGCTGTTAGTTCCAAAATAAAATGTTAGGGATTTCCAGGCAACCAAATATCAGAAATTTCAAGAACAAAATCCCAATCAATGATGTCAAAAATGTCATGTTGAATTTGTTAAGAACAATTTGTGAGAAAACATACCTGGGTCCATTCTCACTGAGAGGGCTTCGGAAGGCAACGAATGGAAGGATCTTCCACAGCCAAATCCTTTTCTTTTGTTTTCGGAATTTGCTCTCAGAAGGCACTGGAATTTGGGGGGGGGGGGGGGGTCAAAAATGAGAGCAAATGATAAATATATAGGATTGGCTTGGGGACCACAACCATTATTAAACTTTATATACTAATCAAATTGGAAGCCCATTAATCCCAATCCAATTAATATTGGGTTTCTATGCAATTGAACCCATACTCAAAAATTTTCACAGCCCAATAAAGTAGACAGCCCAATAAATATGTAGCCCACAATAAGAGATAACCAAGTCCTAACAATCTCCCACTTGGGCTACATATGATTCCTGAAACAGTTATTACACATAGTCTTAAGCGTGCACGAAAAGCTATCTACTTGGACATATCTCTTTAGTCACAATCTGGTCCATCTACTGTATTAGCATGGGATCAAAGCGACCTTCGTTAGATAATTTCGTAACTAAACCCATCAATGGTCACCATACTAATACATTCAATGACATAGATCGAGTATGGATGCATTTCGAATTTCACGTTTGAATTCGTTGAATGTCTATGTTGCTCCGGTGCATGTGATTTTGGTTGATGTAGAATCCTGTAATTGGGTCTGCTACAAATTTTTTTTTTTGTAAAAAACGTGTGCATGTATACTTGTTTGATGAATGACCTTGTAATTGTAATTGTTAGACATCATGTTACTGCAGTAAATTTTTTTTAAGAAAGGGGCGTGAATGCATATGGTTTAACTGCAGTATTTTTGAAATTCGTGTGAATCTATGTTTAATTGATCAATACCCTTGTGATTGTGATATGTTGAGTAATTATGTTATTAGAACTTACTGCAGTATTTGGAAAATAGAATGCACATGTATATTTGTTTGATGTATATCCATATAATTGCTATATACGTTGAACACCTATGTGACTTTTTCCTTTTCCTTGGGAAATATGGGAAATAAAATTTTGGTGTTTCAAAATAAATTGATTAAAATTATATGTTGCCAAAGTAACCTCTATAATGTAAATTTGTTTATTTTGGAACATAAAGATGTGTTTGTCAATTATTTATGCGAATGATGACTGGCCCAAAGGAAGGTTGTTGTTTGGCCAAATAGTAAACATACTTGTGGTGATAAATATGTGAGAATTATTAGGTTTTCCATGTGAACAATAAGTCGGTCCAAAGAAAGGCTTATTGCTTGACAGGATTAATTCTCAATATTTGATTACTGCGCAGAGAGTACCACTTACTGTTGATATTTCTGTCCAAAGACTAAATGTCAATGTTGTGTTAGGTATCTTGTATTAGGGCCCACCATTGTGTGAATTATTTGATCATGTCATGTATGTATTTATAAATAAAATATTCTTAGATTCTGCCATGATCATTGATTGTGAGTCTGTAATTTTGTTTTGTTCTCGATCCAGTTACCGCTTCTGCTTCATCAATATCTGCTAATATCAATTCCATTCCCGTGCTTAATGGCACAAACTTCAAGAATTGGAAAGAGAACGCTATGATTGTTCTCGGTTGCATGGATCTTGACCTTGCGCTTCGGGAAGAACAGCCTGCACCTCTCAGTGAGAATAGTTCGAATAATGATAAAAAGAACATGGAGAGGTGGGATCGTTCTAACCGCATGAGTCTTATGATCATGAAACGTTCCATTCCGGAAACCTTTAGGGGCTCTATGTCCGAAGAAAAGAATGCTACTCCCACTGAACTTATGATATACACAATCATCAACCTTATTTACCTCAAACCCATACGAGATAATAACTTGATGAAATTTGTGATACCATTGACGAGAAGCCTGTTTGAGACCATAAATGGATTTCTTCAGTTTGCAGACCATCTTCTTTGGGTTACCGGTTACAAAGTTTTCTGGCTGCATCATATATATTGTTTCATCAATGTCACCATTGAGAAACGCAGTCTTTACATCCATCTGATATAGCTCCAAATCAAAATGAGCCACAAGTGCCATGATAACTCTAAAAGAGTCTTTCGTTGAAACCGGAGAGAAAGTCTCTTTGTAGTCAACACCTTCCTTCTGAGTGAAACCCTTGGCAACTAGGCGAGCCTTATATCTCTCGACATTGCCTTTCGAATCCCTTTTGGTCTTAAATATCCATTTGCAACCAATGGGTTTCACACCTTCAGGCAATTCGACGAGATCCCAAACGTCATTGTCCTTCATGGATTTCATCTCATCATTCATGGCATCAATCCACTTTTGAGAATAAGAACTTTGTTTGGCTTGATGAAAGTTGATTGGATCATCTTCCATCACTCCTATATCACCCTCATGTTCTTGGAGAAAAACAACATAGTCATCTGTAATCGCACTTCTCCTTTTTCTAGTGGATCTTCCATCCCTGGGTTACTTAAATATCTGCCTAACATTCCCACTATGAACGCTATGTCCGGACGCGTGCATACTTGAGCATAAGAGACTTATGTTGTACCGTCTTTTAGACGGAATTTAGTTTCAGTTTCTGTTTTGGACAAATCTGGTTACTTTTGTTCTTTTGGAAATAATAAATTTAGTCTCTTTCAAGATTCGAATCTTATTGGTACCGGTTTTTTATCTTTGAATGATAACCTATATTTGTTGAACACAATTGCCTCATTTAATGAAACCTTGCATACAAGTTCACGTGGTACAAAACGAAAATTAACTGACAGAGATTCCGCCATACTATGGCACAAGCGTTTAGGTCATATCTCTAAACATAGAATTCAGAGACTTGTGTCTGACGGAATTCTCGATCCCCTTGATTTGACAGATTTCCAAGTCTGTATTGAGTGTATAAAGGGGAAACAGACAAACGTTAGGAGATTAGGTTTCAACAGATGTTCTGACGTCTTTACAATTAATTCATACTGATATTTGTGGACCATTCCCTACAGCTTCTTAAACATGCCTATTTCCAACTGGTCCAGCTTTATTCTCTAGTGAGATCAAAAATGAATAACATTCAGAGTTTATAAATGAACTACTTACTTTATTCTGCAGAAAAAAAACACATAACGTGTCTGTAACATAGAACATCATAATGCAAACTCCCACTAAATATGCACATCATCAATTAAAACAACACCCATATGAGCAGTGTGCTCATGAAAGACCTTGGGTGGTAAACCTTTAGTAAGCGGATCCGCAATCATAGAGTTTGTCCCGATATGTTCGATAGCCATCTCATGACTCTGAACTCTTTCTTTAACAACGAGAAACTTGATGTCTATGTGCTTCGACTTCGTAGAGCTTCTGTTGTTATTGGAATAAAGCACAGCCGAATTATTGTCACAGTATATCTTTAACGGTCTTTCAATACCATCCACAATTCGCAGCCCAGTGACAAAATTTCGAAGCCATATCCCATGATTAGATGCCTCATAATAGGCTATAAACTCAGCTGCCATAGTGGAAGAGGCTATAAGTGTCTGTTTAGCACTCTTCCAGGAGATAGCTCCTCCAGCTAACAGGTAAATATAGCCCGATGTGGATCTTTTACTGTCTTGGCATCCAGCAAAATCGGAATCAGAATATCCAACGATCTCTAAATGATCTGATCTCCGATAAGTGAGCATGTGATATTTTGTTTTCTGTAAATAACGCATAACCCGTTTGGCTGCTTTCCAATGATCCATCCCTGGGTTACTTAAATATCTGCCTAACATTCCCACTATGAACGCTATGTCTGGACGCGTGCATACTTGAGCATACATAAGACTTCCTACAGCTGACGCATAAGGAATCTTTTGCATGTAATTTCCATGCTATGCATCCATACTCGATCTATGTCATTGAATGTATTAGTATGGTGACCACTGATGGGTCTAGTTACGAAATTGTTTAACGAAAGTCGCACATGTGATATTTTGTTACAAAGGAAGGTATTGACTACAAAGAGACTTTCTCTCCGGTTTCAACGAAAGACTCTTTTAGAGTTATCATGGCACTTGTGGCTCATTTTGATTTGGAGCTACATCAGATGGATGTAAAGACTGCGTTTCTCAATGGTGACATTGATGAAACAATATATATGATGCAGCCAGAAAACTTTGTAACCGGTAACCCAAAGAAGATGGTCTGCAAACTGAAGAAATCCATCTATGGTCTCAAACAGGCTTCTCGTCAATGGTATCACAAATTTCATCAAGTTATTATCTCGTATGGGTTTGAGGTAAATAAGGTTGATGATTGTGTATATCATAAGTTCAGTGGGAGTAAGTATGTATTCCTGGTGTTATATGTCGATGACATATTGCTTGCTAGCAATGATATAGGCTTATTGCATGAAACCAAGAGATTTCTGACTAAAATTTTTGAAATGAAAGATCTTGGGGACGCCTCTTTTGTATTGGGAATACAGATACATCGAGATCGCTCTCGAAGTATCCTTAGGTTATCGCAAAAGAGCTATATCGAAAGAGTTCTTGAAAGATTCGGCATGAACAGTTGTGCATCCAGCAAAATCGGAATCAGAATATCCAACGATCTCTAAATGATCTGATCTCCGATAAGTGAGCATGTGATATTTTGTTTTCTGTAAATAACGCATAACCCGTTTGGCTGCTTTCCAATGATCCATCCTTGGGTTACTTAAATATCTGCCTAACATTCCCACTATGAACGCTATGTCCGGACGCGTGCATACTTGAGCATACATAAGACTTCCTACAGCTGACGCATAAGGAATCTTTTGCATTCTTTTCCGTTCCAATTCATACTTGGGGCATTGACTGAGACTGAATTTGTCTCCCTTAGCTACAGGGGTATCACCTGGTGCACAACTTTTCATGTCGAATCTTTCAAGAACTCTTTCGATATAGCTCTTTTGCGATAACCTAAGGATACCTCGAGAGCGATCTCGATGTATCTGTATTCCCAATACAAAAGAGGCGTCCCCAAGATCTTTCATTTCAAAATTTTTAGTCAGAAATCTCTTGGTTTCGTGCAATAAGCCTATATCATTGCTAGCAAGCAATATGTCATCGACATATAACACCAGGAATACATACTTACTCCCACTGAACTTATGATATACACAATCATCAACCTTATTTACCTCAAACCCATACGAGATAATAACTTGATGAAATTTGTGATACCATTGACGAGAAGCCTGTTTGAGACCATAGATGGATTTCTTCAGTTTGCAGACCATCTTCTTTGGGTTACCGGTTACAAAGTTTTCTGGCTGCATCATATATATTGTTTCATCAATGTCACCATTGAGAAACGCAGTCTTTACATCCATCTAATGTAGCTCAAAATCAAAATGAGTCACAAGTGCCATGATAACTCTAAAAGAGTCTTTCGTTGAAACCGGAGAGAAAGTCTCTTTGTAGTCAATACCTTCCTTCTGAGTGAAACCCTTGGCAACTAGGCGAGCCTTATATCTCTCGACATTGCCTTTCGAATCCCTTTTGGTCTTAAATATCCATTTGCAACCAATGAGTTTCACACCTTTAGGAAATTCGACGAGATCCCAAACGTCATTGTCTTTCATGGATTTCATCTCATCATTCATGGCATCAATCCACTTTTGAGAATAAGAACTTTGTTTGGCTTGATGAAAGTTGATTGGATCATCTTCCATCACTCCTATATCACCCTCATGTTCTTGGAGAAAAACAACATAGTCATCTGTAATCGCACTTCTCCTTTCTCTAGTGGATCTTCTCAATGGCATATCCTCTTGAGGTTGTTGAGTTTGCACTTCAGGTACAATATCGTCATTTTGCACAGGGAGTTCTTCTACATTGTCTAGAAATTCCGGATTTGCATTTCGAACAATGTCAGGAACGGAAACCTGATCATTGTCAATTGCAATAGGAAGAGAAATAGATTCTTCTTCAAAAACAATGTCTCTAACCTCATCTCCCCCCACAAACTCAACTTCCTCAAGGAATCTAGCATTTCCCGTCTCGAAAAATGTCCTAGCAGTGGGATCATAAAACTTGAAACCCCGTGACCGTTCAGAGTACCCAACAAAGTAGAAGCTCACAGTTCTCGAGTCCAGTTTCTTTTCATTTGGCTTGTAAGGCCTTGCTTCAGCTGGACAACCCCAAATATGTAGATGCCTAATACTAGGCTTCTTGCCTGTCCACAATTCATAAGGGGTTTTGACTACTGCTTTGCTTGGAACCCTATTGAGGATATATGCTACAGTCTTCAGAGCTTCTCCCCAGAGGGATTCTGGTAAAGATGAATGATTAATCATACTTTTCACCATGTCCTTAAGCGTTCTGTTTCGTCTCTCAGCAACACCATTCATGCTGGGTTTGCCCGGCATTGTGTATTGCGTGACGATACCGCATTCCTCTAGGAATTGCGCAAAAGGTCCTGGACGTTGTTCACCAGATCCATCATATCTACCATAGTACTCACCACCACGGTCAGATTTGACAGCCTTAATTTTCTTGCCAAGTTGGTTTTCAACTTCAGCTTTGAAGGCCTTAAATACATCCAGAGATTAAGACTTCTCATGAATCAGATATAGGTACCCATACCTTGAATAGTCGTCTATGAACGTAATAAAATACTGTTGACCATTCCAAGAAGCTGTAGGGAATGGTCCACAAATATCAGTATGAATTAATTGTAAGACGTCAGAACATCTGTTGGAACCTAATCTCCTAACGTTTGTCTGTTTCCCCTTTATACACTCAATACAGGCTTGGAAATCTGTCAAATCAAGGGGATCAAGAATTCCGTCAGACACAAGTCTCTGAATTCTCTGTTTAGAGATATGACCTAAACGCTTGTGCCATAGTGTGGCAGAATCTCTGTCAGTTAATTTTCGTTTTGTACCACGTGAACTTGTATGCAAGATTTCATTAAATGAGGCAATTGTGTTCAACAAATATAGGTTATCATTCAAAGATAAAAAACCGGTACCAGTAGATTCGAATCTTGAAAGAGACTAAATTTATTATTTCCAAAAGAACAAGAGGATTCTACATCAACCAAAATCACATGCACCGGAGCAACATAGACATTCAACGAATTCAAACGTGAAATTCGAAATTGTTACTCAACAATTCAACATGAGTGGCTCTAATACCACTTGTTAGTTCCAAAATAAAATGTTAGGGATTTCCAGGCAACCAAATATCAGAAATTTCAAGAACAAAATCCCAATCAATGATGTCAAAAATGTCATGTTGAATTTGTTAAGAACAATTTGTGAGAAAACATACCTGGGTCCATTCTCACTGAGAGGGCTTCGGAAGGCAACGAATGGAAGGATCTTCCACAGCCAAATCCTTTTCTTTTGTTTTCGGAATTTGATCTCAGAAGGCACTAGAATGGGGGGGGGGGGGGGGGGGGGGGGGGGGGGGGGGGGGTTCAAAAATGAGAGCAAATGATAAATATATATGATTGGCTTGGGGACCACAACCATTATTAAACTTTATATACTAATCAAATTGGAAGCCCATTAATCCCAATCCAATTAATATTGGGTTTCTATGCAATTGAACCCATACTCAAAAATTTTCACAGCCCAATAAAGTAGACAGCCCAATAAAAATGTAGCCCACAATAAGAGATAACCAAGTCCTAACAAGGGCCTCTCAGCACTATGCACAATCATTGTTGCTTTTCTTACTCTTTATTTCTGTTTCGCTTGTAAAGTGTTTTAGGTGAACTTCATTAAACGAGCTGCTGTAAGAGTAGTTGTAACCAAGTATATAATGTTGATAAATCTATCTTCCTGAATATGATTAAAAAATTGTTTACCATATTTGAAGCTCTCTCTATTTCCCTCTGTTAGGGTCAAAAGATGCTGTTAATTGGTGTTATTTAGAGCTTTTTTTTAATGTGAAATAGATGCAAGTCTGCAACAGGTATCAAGTATATGAGAGAGAAAGTGATAATCATATGGTTGGACTCTACTTTTGTATGTAGATTTAATTTTTTAAGCCAGCTGTCTTAAAAGTTTTTTGTGCTTTCATGCCTAGAGGCCAGCAGATTAAAACATTTACATTTTTTTTTTTTTTTTTTTTCAAAATGCCTATTGTTACAGGTAGTCGAAAAAAATATAAAATAATAACTATGTATCAAATAAAATATTAATTAAATTAAAATTATATCATTTTCTTATTTGTTCGCTTCCTGCATTCTTGTTTAATTATTTATATTAAAATATACCAATATTTTATAAATTATATATTTTACAAAGCTCAAAACGCACGTCCCTTCTTAGTTTAGATAATTAATTAGGTGTGTGCATCTCCTTGTTTATATTAAAAATCATTTGGGCACGAGAGTTAACTTTGGTGAGGTTACGGGTTCGAGTTATGTCCCATTCCTGTACCGATTAATTTTGAAATATTGTAACATACTTGTAAGTATTAGTTAATTAGTTTTGAATATGGAACAAGATAAGGTTGACTCCACCATAAAGTTGTGGGTTTGAGTCTTTTCAAAAACCTGAATTTATTGTAATAAAAATAAAAAATAAAAGTTTCGAATATGTGGGACCGGAACATGATCTTTCAAAAAAAAAAAAAAAAAAGAAAGAATATGGAACATGGCCCACGACCTACCTGGTCACTCTTGTGGACCAAATGGGCCGTCGAAAGAAAATTCGAAGAGATAGTAACCGGACAGTTTACACTTTACAGCCAAATAGTAAAAAAAAAAAATAAATGATTTTGGCGATTTCTCTCCCCGCCGTGGGAGATCTGGTCTGGGGAGCTTCTATGTTGATTGTTGATGGGTCCTAGTTACTATTGTCAACAGGTTTTCATGTATTCCTGTCCTGGATTTCTATTCCAGGTGTTGTAACCGGTTGTTTATTTCAATATAGTGTTTACTTTGTTCTAAAAAAAAAAAAAAATCCACTACGCAAAAATGTGTTTCCAATGAAACTTTTTTTGTCGTTTAGACACGGCTTTTGGCGCTCCCCGAAATGGACCTTTTTTTTCTTGTATCTTTGAGGACGGACAGATACTGAGGACGAGGTAGACGATGGAGCATCATCCTTCTCTGTTGCAACGGTATCGTCGAGATCGTCGCCAGCTTATCGAGTTTCTAGTTTCATCAGGCTTGATCATTGAGTTTCGAACTTCATCTGGTTCCACCGCTTCACTCTCCAACATCGATTTCGACACTCTCAGCGCTGATTACCTCCTCCAATGCGTCAAATCAGGTAACTCTTTCTCTTTCTTCCGCAAAATTCGAAATACATGGAACAATTCTCCTTTTCTTTTGTGCTCTGCTTCGTTGCCGATAAATAAGTGTGATATTCATCTTTTGCAAGCAACGTTTATGATTTCTCTTCCTGTAGAATTGCCTTTTTCATCTGCTATGTTCATGAGATTCGTAATTGTGCTTTTGTTATCAGGTGGAGTGGTTGATATTTCTGAAGCCTATAACAAGTACTTCGATGAATCTGCTTATCCTGTATCGGTAATTGAGCAATATCATGCAGATTTTGAGTATTAAGTTGTTTTATCGTGCTTCATGTGAATAATGTTTTGTATTTACATATATCTATCAAAAAGTACTCTTTGAGATATAAGAATGGACTCAGCGGCCAAATTAGAAATTTGTATTTGAGGGCACTTCAACCAAAATAATAACATTAAAAGAATTACAACTGGAAAGTTTAAAAACACACTTCAATCAGAATTGCAATTTGAGCTGGAGACATCATAACTCATGAGAAGTTTTAAAAATATTCTGAGCATACAAGTATACAACTAGTTTAGTGTTAAGATCTCTTATGTTTGTCCAAGAGGGCTTGTGATCGAATGCCTAGTACACTAGAGTCTTGGAGGTTCAGTCCTACACACACACACTAGACTAAACTTTTATAAGATTATATGTTATTAGTTTCTACTATACAATATAATGGAGTGCAATTAAAGATTAAACATGCATCAAGTATTGTGGAATCATTGAAGAAATCTTTTATAATATTCTATGTGTGGTGTCTTTGAAAAGATTTATAGAATACAATATGATGGGGTACAATTAAAGATTAAGCAGTGACATGCATTAAGTTTTGTATTGTCTAGACACTGTCCAGTTTTTGAACCTGTCCCTTTGTCAAGTAATCTTTTCTCTCTTATTTATACCCATATTTTTAATGCAGATTCCTTCTCAATTAGGGGATACCTATTTTCTTATTTCTGATCCAACTTCAGCTGGATCTCCTCCTCGACGTTTGCCTCCTCCAATTAAAGTAAAACGAAACACGAACAATGCATCTTCCTCATCTAGTAAGCAGGATCCTGCAAATGTTGAGAATGTTGGATCATCTAGGAGTGATTTCCGTGTTAATTATAAATCAACTCCAACTACACCTATGAGGCCTGTAGGAAATTCTGGAATTCCTCCATTAGGATTACCTAGCCTCAGGACAGGTATTAACTGGGCTATTATGTTCCTTCATGACTCAATGCAATGAAGGTTTAACAATATGTGATGAAATATTTTGGAAAAGTTCTTCCGATTTTTTTCCCTGTTTTATTCTTTCTTTCTTTTTAATTTTTAATTGTTTTTTATGTACACGGATATATGCTGAACAACTTAGTTGTTTTTCATCTTTTGAGTAAACTGATACATAACTTCAGGATTTTTGAAGGACTGTCTGATGATAATTTGCGGGAATCAGCCTATGAATTACTGCTTGCATCTATATTGTTTTCTGGGTAATCTCTCAATCTCTCTCTCTATCTATTTCTGCACTTGTTTTTTTTTTTTTTTTTTTTCATAATTTTGCATCATGAATGGAGCCAGCCAGGGTTTAAAATTTTTAGCACATCCTTTTATCGTAGATATTATAATTATACACCTCTTGATTTGATATGCATTTTTTGTCTCATTCTCTTAGACTATTTTTCTTACCATGATCAGGATTGAAGTTTATTCAGTTGAGGATAGAAAGAAAGAAAAGAGTTCTAAATTTTTATCAGGGTTGAAGAGCAGAAGAGATAAATTACATTTACAATCTCAATCTTCAGAAAGACATTCAAAGCTGATTGACACTGTCCGTGTCCAGATGCAGGCAAGCTACTAACCATTTTGGTTCTTAATGTCAGTCGTTTTCATAAATGCTTGATATAGAACATGAGAACTTCTATAAAATACAGGAAGTCAACACCACTCTGTGCAGTGTGCACTTCATGTCTGAAAGGCATTTGTTTTGGCTGTGTATGTACAGAGACTTCATTCATTGATGTATTATCTGTTTAATGATTATGATTAATAATTTAATCTCTCTATTAGCACATATAGAGTTCGACTGGTTAATAATTCATTGGATTTTTTTAACTGTAAATCTTAGATGTTAACTATTGAGGCAAATACTTGTGAATGATTAATTGGATGTCATGAATTGCTAAATAAAATATCTTGCTTGAAAGGATGGATGCACCTGTCTGGCTCAAGTGATTTGCAATATCATACTTGTAAACTTTAGTGCTTTTGTGCTGATTATTGAATGTCATATTTAAACTACTTTAATGTTTAGGTGTAAAAGTATTAGATTGAACTCTATTCATCTAATTAAATATTAATCCTTTTTTTTTTCTCTTTCCTTTTTCTTGAAAGCTTAGTAGTTTTTGGAATTTTTAGAGAAGGGAGGAGAGTGAAAGATCTTATTAGCAGTTTTTGTAAATCTCTTTTTATGACACTATTGCATGAGCACTGCAAGGAGCTTGGTCTCCTTTCATATAGCTGTAACTGCTTAATCACTGCCTTTGTCTCTTTCGTAAATATCGCTTCCTTACTAGATTTCAGAAGCAATGGATGCATGCATCAGGAGAAATTTGATTCATTGGGCTGCAAGGAGAACATCTGGACAATTTGATCTTCCTCAAATTTCATTGGGACTTTTGATTGGAATTTTCAAGTCTGATTTTCATAATGAAAAGTCTTATATGCAATGGAAAAGTAGACAGGTAGGGATTACTTTGCGGTTTTATCTTATTAGGAGTCTCTTCTCTGATAGCATAAATAAGACTAATATATAATACTTATTTGGGAGTCCATCTCTAGCAATGAACTTACCCTGTTTCTGTTCAACTGAGGTTGCAGACAAATATATTAGAAGAACTTCTCTATTTTTCTGCTAATGTTTCAACGACCGAACATTTAACCATTGGAAGTTGTCTTGAAAAGATAAGAACCACAAAGGTGTGCTCTCTTTCTGGGGTTCTTTGTATTTGAATAATAATGGAATGACTTGATTTGAAAGTCATCCGAAACTTTACTACTTCCCTTATTCAATGTTACAGGAATGGGATGTTAAAATGTCTGCCTCTGAACGTGTGGAGGTTCTATCATCTATTAGACAGGTCGCATTAAAAATGTCATCTTTGCCGGGACAATTTGATATCCAAAGTGAAACCTATTATTGGACTGCGAGCTATCACCTGAATGTTAGACTTTATGAGAAATTACTTTTTGGCATGTTTGACATTCTTGAGGAATGTCAGCTGATAGAGGTAGAAGCTTTCATAACTTGTTCTTCAATTTCACAGTTTGTTTGATATTTTGCTGGTAGTTGTACTTTGAATGATGCTGAGATGATTTTATTAGGAAGCTGATGCTATCCAAGAACTTATCAAATTGACCTGGTCAACTTTAGGGATCACTCAGAAAATGCATTATGCAATATATGGGTGGGTCCTTTTTCAGCAGGTATACTTTATAACTCAACAATTGTTACTCACTAAAGCATTTATTTATGTATCATTTAACTAAATATAATAATAATAATCTATAATTACTGTAGCTTAGGATCATCTTGATTTTTTTGGTTGGAACTTTAGTTGCCAAACATAGATAAAAATTGTTTAGTATCTAGAGTGGCTACCTGTGTTATAGTTGGGCACTCCACATGGTAGCTTAAGGTTTTAGTTTAGGTTTGTTTATTGTTGTAATAGAACAAAGTTATTTCTGTTTTTGTTTTGGTCAATCCAGCTTTGATGTACGAGTCAAGTTCATTTTTATCCTAAAGGGAGTAGGGTTTAGGGTTTAGGGCTTCAATGGTCAATCATTTTTACCATCATGATGACAACAATGTAAAGCATCATGAAGAATGGTGAACAAGACATTCCTTCACTTTTATTCAGCTGCAAGAATGATTTGCAAAAGGGGGTTTGTTCCTGTAGGTTTTTTCAGGGAATTAAAGAGTGGATAGTATTTTTTAATTTTTACATGAATGGCTAGGTAAGTGGTTTCCAGAATCATCTCTGCCCAAACTGTGTTGGGACAGAATTCAACCCCGTTCACCTCCCAAAAACAGTGTTCTTGGAATTGCTCCAAGGCTTGACAGGTTCCCACTTCAATAGGAACAAATGCCATATTTAGTTCATACTGTCACCGTTCTTTAATCTTTCTTCTAATAAAATTTCTCTATTGAAGTTTGTCGAGACAGCCGAGGGCATGCTACTAGAATATGCAGTTCTTGAGTTGCAGAAAGTTCAATCTTCTGAAGAAGATGATGGGAAGGAAGGGCAATATATGGACAGTCTTATATGTTCAAGGCAATATGGTGGCAGAGAAGTCAAGTTAAGCATGGTGCAGGCTATTTTTCTCTCAATTAGCATTTGGTGTGACAGTAAACTGCAAGACTACCACCAACATTTTAATCAGGTCTGTTGTTATAGTGTGTTAAATCTGTTTTAAAGTGTGAATTTTGAATTCTTTATTTCACTATTTTGATGTTTACAATGCTATGTTTATATAGCCTGCTAGTAGCTAATTTAGGGCTTAATTACAGCTAATTAGTATCACTGATTTTTAGCATATTCCTAACTTTTAGTTGATGATAATTACATAAGATATTTACAGCAAGAATAACTAGAATTACTCCTAAAAATCCTCTTGACCAGATCTTTGAAGATTCGGTCAACTCTTAATATTCAACACCCCCCCTCAAGCTGGGTTGTAGATGTTAATCATACCCAACTTGCAACTTAACTCTTCAAATTTATTCTGTGGGAGAGCTTTAGTGAGTATGTCTGCAGCTTGTTGTTTAGTAGGTATGTAGAAGAGCTTTAAAATACTGCAGTCTATCTTCTCCTTGATAAAGTGTCGGTCAATTTCTATGTGTTTGGTTCTATCGTGATGGACTGGATTCTTAGCAATACAGATTGTAGCTTTGTTGTCACAAAACATGCTGATAGATTCTTCCAAATATAACCGCAGCTCACTTAGAACTCGTTTGACCCAAAGTCCCTCACATATCCCATGTGCCATTGCCCGAAATTCTGCTTCGGCGCTACTCCTTGCCACAACTGACTGCTTTTTGCTTCTCCATGTGGTCAAGTTACCCCAAACCATGGTACAATATCCTGAAGTGGACCTACGGTCTGTAATTGAGCCTACCCAGTCAGCGTCCGAGTAGATCATCACATCTCTGTTTGTTGATTTGCCAAAAAACAGCCCCTTTCCCGGAGTCATTTTGAGATACCTGAGAATCCTTTGAACTGCAGCCATGTGCTCCTCTGTTGGACAATTCATGAACTGACTTACAACACTAACTGGGAAGGCTATATCCGGCCTTGTTTGTGAGAGATAAATCAGCTTTCCCACAAGTCGTTGATATCTTTCTTTATCCACCGGAGCACTATCTGTGTTTCCACCAAGTTTTATGGTAGTGTCCATAGGAGTTTCAACAGGCTTACAATTCATCATTCCGGTTTCCTGTAGAAGATCTAAAACATATTTTCGTTGTGAAATTAAGATGCCTCTTTTAGAACGAGCCACTTCCATGCCTAGGAAGTACCGGAGATGCCCCAAATCTTTGATCTCAAACTCCTCAGCCAGCCACCTTTTAATCCTTGGCAGTTCTTCTAAAAATCTCCCGTTAGAATGATATCATCTACATACACGATTAGGATTGCCCGCTGCCCTTTTTGAGAGTATTTGACAAACATGGTATGATCCGATTGACATTGCACATATCCATGTTTCTTCAGAACTTGAGAGAACCTTTCGAACCAGGCCCGAGGAGACTGTTTCAAGCCATAAAGTGATTTTCTGAGTTTGCACACTTTGTTGGCTGTAGCAGGAGTTTCCATCCCAGGTGGTATTTCCATATAAACTTCCTTGGTGAGATCCCCATTCAAAAAAGCGTTCTTTACATCCAATTGATGTAAGGGCCAATCGAGATTTACTTCAAGGGACAACAGAATTCTTACTGTATTGAGCTTTGCTACCGGTGCAAACGTCTCTTGATAGTCGATGCCAAATGATTGAGTGAACCCCTTTGCCACAAGCCTTGCCTTGTACCTCTCAATACTCCCATCTACTTTAGTCTTAACCGTAAACACCCACTTATAGCCTACTGGTTTCTTCCCTTTTGGCAAATCAGATAGTTCCCAAGTTCCATTCTTCTTCAGTGCTTGAATTTCATCGAACACAGCTTGTTTCCATTCAGGGACCCTCATGGCTTCTTGAATGTTCTTTGGAACAGAGATGTCCGATAATTTTGTGATAAATGCTCGAAAATCAGGTGAGAGATGATCATAACTTACATACTTGCTCATAGGATATAGTGGGCGATCTCCACATTCTCTGTACCCTTTCCTTACTGCAATGGGCTGTTCAACAACTGTTTCAGAGCCTGGTGCTGTATTCGAATCTGCCTCTATTTCTGTTTCTGGTCCTGGTTCAGTATGTGGGTCAGTTTCTTGGACTGTTGGATTCGGTTGGGAGTCTTGGCATTGATTAGAATCTGTCTGATCCCTTGTTTCTCTCTGTTTCTTTTTGCGTTGATAAACAATTAATTCCTTGTCTAAATTTGACACAAGCTGACTTGGACTCATTGTAGATTTAGGACTTGATTGAATGTTGGAAAGATTCCTAGAAGATTGTGAGTCAAGAGAGGAATTTTCCGTTTCCAATTCAATAGGTAAATCTATTTGAACAGGAAGTTGAGTGGAAAAAGGGATCCTAGTTTGATTAGGAGTCTCGGTAGGTCCAATTTGAGAAAGAGAGGGACTGTGATCATTATGAGAAGATTCCATCAAATTAGGAGACATTATATGACTAGGATTTGTGTCTAAAAACAGATATTCCATTTCTTGATTTGATATACCCCCCTGGATAGCTGTTTTAGGAAAGAAAGGAGTGTTTTCAAAGAAGGTAACATCCATTGAGTGGAAAAAAACGCCTAGAGCTAGGGCAGTAGCACTTGTATCCCTTCTTATTAGGAGAGTAACCAAGAAAAACTCCTTTGATAGATTTGGGATCAAGTTTGCTGCGGTGTTGAGAGGTGTCATGGATAAAAACTGTACAACCAAAGATTTTTGGAGAGATATCAGACATGAGCCGAGTATGAGGGTAAAAAATTTAAAACTCGAGAAGGAACTCTGTTGATTAAGAACACAGCAGTAAGAACTGCCTCACCCCAAAATCTTTTTGGAACAGAACTTGAAAACAGTAAAGACCTAGCGACTTCTAAAATGTGTCGATTTTTTCTCTCGGCAATTCCATTCTGTCGAGGAGTATCAACACACGTGCTTTGGTGAATAATCCCCTCATCAGATAGGAAATTGCCAAGAGTTGAATTAAAATATTCTTTGCCATTATCGGTTCTTAAAATTTGAATACGGGTGCTAAATTGATTTTCAATCATGTTTTTAAAACCTTTAAAGATTTGTGGAGTTTCAGATTTTTCTTTCATGAGATAGATCCATGTAATTCTAGTATGGTCATCTACAAAGGAGATAAACCACCTAGCTCCCGTGATATTTGGAACCCGTGATGGACCCCAAACATCACTGTGAATCATTGAGAATGGCTTAGAAACACGATGAGATAGAAGTGAATATGTACTTCGAGTATGTTTTGCAAGTTGACACACTTCACATTGAAAATGCAAGGGATTTTTATTTCTAAACAGTAATGGAAAGATTTTTGACAGATAGGGAAAATTTAAGTGACCAAGGCGATAATGCCAGACCATAACATCCTTATCACTACTAGACTCAGACACAAAACAAGACCGACTAGAAACCACTTCATAACCTGCCCCACAAGCTGTTGGAATTAATTGTTTGTTCACACTTGGATCAACTTTGAGAAAGTAGAGACCAGACCATGCTCTAGCACTGCCAATCGTCTTCCCCGAACCCAAGTCCTGAAAAATACACACATGAGGCAAGAATTTAGCAAAACAGTTTCGGTCATGCGTGAACTTGCTTACAGACAAGAGATTACAATCCAAAGTAGGGACATGTAAAACAGAAGTAAGAACCAGTTCCCTATCAATAACAACCGAACCAAAACCAGCCACTTTAGATAGGGTACCATCGGCTATGCGTATGTTTAGATTTTTGTGACAAGGAGTGTATGTGTGAAACATACTTGAATCTCCTGTCATGTGATCTGATGCCCCTGAATCTACGATCCAAGTCTTATGTAGTGACTGTTTTGCATTTAAAGCCATTAAGAAGTTACCTGAATGTGCAACAGATCTGACACCTACTGTATGCGGCTGCTGTTGGCTGATGAGCTGCTTAACAAGCTCGATTTGTTCCATGCTAAATAATTCAGCGGCAGCAGTAGGCTTGTCACCACTCATTGTCATGTAGCCACGACTCTCCTTATCCATTTTAGGCTTCCAATCCGCTGGCTTTCCATGCAATTTCCAGCAGGTTTCCTTGAGATGCCCTGGTTTTTTACAATGATCACACCATGGGCGTCCCTTCCGATGCTTATTGTCACCATGGGCAGCCAATGCACTACTTTCTGTCTGAGTACTACTGGATTTCTCTCCCAACATGACTATCTTCCCGCTCTCCTCCCTTCTGACTTCGGAGAAGGCCTCTCGGATAGTTGGGAGAGGTTTGACAGCCAAGATTCGTCCCCTCACTTCATCAAGATTCTGATTTAGGCCGAGAAGAAACTTGAATACCCGCTTCTTCTCAATACTCTTTTTATGAGTTACTTCATCCTCAGGATCTTTCCACTTGTATTTTTCAAACACATCAACCTGCTGCCACAAGCGAGTGAGTTTAGTGAAGTATTGGGTAACAGTTTCCTCACCTTGAGGAAGATCATGTAGCACACTTTCCACAGCAAATAACTCCGAGGTGTTGTCATATGTTGAGAAGGTCTCCTTTGCTGCATCCCAAATTTCCTGTGCAGTCTCATAGAGTAAAAAATTTTCGCTAATGTCATTGGTCATGGAGTTGAGTAACCAAGACATCACGAGATTATTGTCTATCAGCCACTTTATGAAGCCAGCCGAGTCCTTTGCTGGTTTGGCAATATTTCCAGTCAGATGTTCATCCTTCCCTTTGCCTCTGAGGAAGATGAGAACTGACTGAGACCATTGGAGGAAATTTTTACCATTTAGCTTGTGGCCGGTGATAGGTATATTTGGGTGATGATCTGATCCTCCTCCATTACCACCATAATTAGCGGAATCGAGGCCAGTGGTAACTCCAGAGGAATCATTAAGAGAGGAGGGAGGAGTTTCAGTTGTCATGGAGGATAGGGCTGACTGCCGAAAAAAAAAAAAAGAGGAAGCTACTGCCGGAAGAAGCAGTGAGGAAGAACTGTCGGAAAAACAGTAAGGGAATTAGGGTTTGTTTAGTTTCAGAGAGTGCTCTGATACCATGTGAATTTTGAATTCTTTATTTCACTATTTTGATGTTTACAATGCTATGTTTATATAGCCTGCTAGTAGCTAATTTAGGGCTTAATTACAGCTAATTAGTATCACTGATTTTTAGCATATTCCTAACTTTTAGTTGATGATAATTACATAAGATATTTACAGCAAGAATAACTAGAATTACTCCTAAAAATCCTCTTGACCAGATCTTTGAAGATTCGGTCAACTCTTAATATTCAACATAAAGTTTTCTATTGTTCCAATATTAATGGTAACCAAACTCACATCTTTCTAGGATGTTTTGTCAAAATGTGTATACTGCTTTCTAAACTATACTCTTGCCACTGTATATTTGCTATTGCATCATCATCCTAAGTAATTATCTGCCCTAAATCATTATTTTATATGACTAATACCTAAACCTTGGTCATTGGATTCAACTTTTGACTTAATTTGCTCTGGTAACTGGTAAGCCCTTATTTCCAAGGATTTTCCTTTTGATTACTGTTAGTAACTGATGGCCCTTAAGGTTTTTCATCCTTTTAAATTAGGAAATGGTCTTGGGGTAGCTTTGTATTCAATTCTTTTGAAAAGAGATACTTTTCTTATGGACATTTTTTGGGTTTGGGGCTAAGCTCATACAAGTTTCAATACTTGTCTTTTTGTAGTTCACAAAAGGTTTTTGAGTTGTAGACATCTTGTTCACCTTTGTATCTTTTTTCTTTAATAAAATTATTCTAGTTAAAAACCATAATGGCTGACCCAAAATCTTAAATTGTTAGGAAATAGCCTAACAATAGTATTTAAGTACTCTAACATACCCTCTCATGCGTATGGTTGCCATGAGGCTCAAACTCAAAAACAAACATAATAAATTCACATAATAGATAACAAATTCAAATGTAATCATGTGGGAGGACTCAAATCCAAGCACTCTTGGTAAAATTAGCTCTAATACCATGTTAGTAACTGCTGAACCTATAGATTTTAGTTGTTAAGAAAGAATCTGACAACAGTATTTAAGCACCTCTAACACTTACAATCATAATTTTTCAGGAACCTTCAAACTTCAAGAGGATGATGACCTTGGCATCAACAGTTGGAGTACTTACTTCTGGTGATAGTACAGAAATAAAGGTTAGATCTCCTGCAGTTATTGATATCCATATGTGGTGGTTGAAATGAATTCTTCTATTCCATGTCCTCGTATGTTTATTTTTTTTTTCCTAAACATATTGTTACTTATACTTTTAATCCATTGTAAAAATTGTGATTATCTTTTATTGTTTATTTTTACTATTACTATCAGTCGATAACCTTTACCAATGTACTTTAGGAGAATCCCAAAAACTTCTATAATGTTTGACCAAAATTGAAAAACAACTATGCAGCTTCAGAATTAAGGTAAAAACTGCCCTGCAAGGGGTATTTTTGCTAACAGGGTGAGGGTGGTGTGGTTTGTCTAAATGCAGGGAGTTGTTTATCTATCTTTATATTTTGCTCATCTTTCTCCTTTTCACCTAGTCTTTCTGTTTGTCACAAATAAAATCATGACGTATTTTACAAGATGAAGTTGATTTCTGGGAATAGATGATTTATCTGGATCTTGGGCAATGAAGGTTGTGTGCTGCATTTTAACTCTACAGATTCATGAGGGACATTATTTATTTTTCTTCTTTAAGCACAACCTGTGTAGTTGGTAGCAGGGAACTATTCTCATGGCACCATGATATCAATCCTTCTTTTGAATAATACTTCTAAGCTGACCATTGGAACTATATTGATTGTTATGTATATTCACTTTTGTGCATGCAGTTAATCAAATTGAGTACTTTGAATGATAATACTGCTAGGAAAATTAAAAGATATGTCAGGAGGTCCACTGAAGCTGCTTACAGACGGGTGAGTCACTTTTATTGTTTTACCTTCATAATAGTTTTTTTGTCTCTTACTTCTCTAGTTGAAGGTAAATTCGATTATCATATTATTGTGAAGTAGCAACTACTGTTGGGTCAACTGAAGTTGATTTCTTTTTTATATTATCTTTTTCTTTGTACATGAAATTAGATGAGTTGATTTGTTTGCTCTTAGGTTGCAAATACCATAGATCTTGAATCTAAAGTAGAAGGGACGCATCCTTTGGCTCTGCTCGCAAATGAACTAAGATTGATTGCAGAGAGAGAATTCAGTGTATTTTGGCCAGTATTACGGCATTGGTGCTCTGAATCATTGATGGTCTCAGCCATGCTACTGCATCAATTTTATGGGGAAAGACTGGTTAGTTTCCATAACCTTGTGATGAAATTTTTCTCGAGTATTTTTGTCGTCAGTATGTATTTACCAATATTTTATATTATTTATTTATTTATTTTTGTTTTACTGTCACCTGTAGAAACCATTCCTCAAGGAAGTCTCATGTCTGTCTGAAGATGCTAGATTGGTGCTTCCAGTTGCTCATATGTTGGATCATTACTTGACACAGCTACATACTTCGGCTCTTCACGAAAATGAGTCTCATCATTCTTTCAACCAAAATTTGGATCATTATCAGGTTAGGAGCTGTTTAATATCAAAATGCGATGTTACTTGTTTGAAATTCTTTCAAGTTCCATAATGATCTGTCCAACATGTGTGTTTGGATCCACAAGTTTTAATTTGCAGTTCAAAAGAATCTTTGCTATCTTTGGTGTGTTATAAATTGTAATACAATTCTTTGTGTGCTTCAGCTGGATAACAAGCCTGAGAACCATTTCTTTTTCTTTGTGCAGATTGGAGAAGTTTGCAGACCAATCATTCTTGATTGGGTGATTGCTCAGCATTCTCATATCTTGGAATGGACAGGACGTGCATTTGATCTTGAGGTTGGTTCCACACTGAGTAGGTTAATGTTATCTGGATTAAATATCTGTTACAAACTAGTCAAATACAGGAAATTAAAACTAAAGACAGAAGTGGTGTAGACTGTAGATGAGGAGACAGACCGTAAAACTGTTGTCAGTTCTGGTGTCGCATATTCTTTCTACTACATCAAATTAATTTGTTAGTGGGACTTAAGTTTTCCTCTTCTCTCTCTCTCTCTCTCTCTCTCTCTATGACTAGGGAAAACAGTGAGTACAAAACCTTATTGCTTGATGTGTAATATTGCATGATCTAACAAGGATTTAATCAAGCTAAAGCATCAGCCAACATACATTAAAATTTATGCATGTGTCCACAAGGAGTGTATATTTGTTTGCTTTCTCCGTTATGTCTCTTGTGTTAACATTTTCCATTTAATTTCAACTATTTTAATAAGCCAAAAATAATTATTAGTGGATATAAATAGTAGCATAAACAACTACTAGTTAGTATACAGGGAGGGACATGGATGGGGCAATCATTATTGAATGAGCGGCTTATTAGTTACTTTCAATTTTTGCAGTCATTAGTAAGCTGTAAGCCTGATGAAGTTTTATATATCATTCTAAACCACCTTAGTCAAGCTTGAGTGAGCTTTTAAAAATTGAGACAGGTGCCTACTGCCTACTTTAATTAATTCCAGGCATCTAATCTCTTATGGCCTTGTGGTAAAATTGAGGTACTCAGTGGTGCTGAGTATGCTCATGGGTTGATATTGATAAGACGATAACCATTTCGATCCTTATATTAATCCTTTTTTCTTAAAAAAAAAGGAAAAAAGAAAATTGTCTTATAACATGTGCAGGTGTAAGTATTTCAAACATCTGTCTTCCTTTTGTTCTGTTGGTACTAAGTTAACAGGTTGGTTTTTCATCTATATCAACTTACTCTGTTTAGAAACAGCAATGTAACTAAATTTACTGCAGCATGTAGCATGTTCTTTGATGACATCAAGCAACATCTACAGGAGTTAAACATTAAGGAAAAATATATTGCATTTGAGCCAGAACTTTTCACAGATATGGACGTAGAAATAGCAACCTAGATAATATCAGTATTTAAAGCAGAACAAGGGAAGAAAGAAGAAAGATTGTTTTCATCTTTGATAGAATTTAAAAAAAAAAAAAAAAAAATCTTTGATAGATTTTGGTTGAGTAGTTCTTTGGAAAAAAGAAAATTGTCTTATACCAAACAATCTATTTGAAATTCAGAGGAAGATGGCAAAAGCTAAAGAAATAAGTTCTTTGGAAATTTTAATAAATGGGTCAGATTTGTTCGTATTAGCTCAATATTCTCTTTAATAGACATTGTGAATTGATTAAAATGCATTATTGGCACATGTAGGATTGGGAGCCTTTATCATTTCAGCAAAGGCAGGCAGCATCAATTATCGAAGTTTTTAGGATTATAGAGGAGGTATGTGTATCTAAGACAGTCATTAAGCAATTTGTTATTTTCAAATTAGTTATACAAGATAATAATTCCATTTATTCAGCATAAAAAGATGATTCAGTTAAAATCTACCTTGTAAAGAAGTTGCTCTTTGTAGGTGCATTTCCCATTGCAAGGAAATTTCTCACTTCGTTCTTAATATATTTATGCTTTTTTTTTGTTGGTAATTAATGAAACTGCAAACAACATGCTAAATAATATAAGAATAATAATTGCACCACAATCATAGTTCTAGATATTTCTCCATTCTTGTCTTTACAGTTGTATTGTGACCCTTACATATGATTTACCCTGCAGACTGTAGATCAATTATTTGGCTTGAAACTCCCTTTGGATATAACACATTTACAAGCTCTACTGTCTATAATTTTCCACAGCTTGGATTCCTATTTGCAGAGAGTGCTCAACCAGTTAGGTATTGTACATGTTATCTACTATAGCATACTTAGTGTCGAACATGTTTCTAATAGTGTTTGCAGTTCCAAGTTTTTCTTCAACACCAAGTTTAATGTACAATTGATTGAAGCCCTGAAGAGGCTTTGCTTTGTTTAGGTTTAGAGTTTGGCTCATGGGGTTGGGCGGCAGGCTGAAAGACTCATATTGTCCTTTTAACATTTGTTTCTTTAGCTTTTGCCATCTTCCTCTGAATTTCAAATAGATTGTTTGGTATAATGATGATGCTGGAAATATATCGTTGCTATTATATACTCAGTCCATATGTTGATATGATTATGCAGATGTACTTAGCATGGGACAGTGTTCTTTTGCCTCTTATAACAATTATGTGAGAGAAAACAGAGTCTCTAAGATCACTAGGCTTACAGGATAACTGGATTGACTCCATTTACTATTTGCTGGTTATGTATAACATGGTAGCTAAGTAGGCAGGTATGAAGTAAAGTTATATTGTGTAGCTTTTTTGGTGTCTTCGTTAAATTGAAACTAAGAAGTGATGTATCAAAGTTGACAGATTGTGGGATTGTACGGGACGAACAAAGAATAATGGATTGTAATTTCAATCTCAGGGATAAAAGAAGCATTATATTTTAATGTCAATAGGAGTATTTTAGAGTTCTCCATTTAGGGTTCCTAGTTATCAACTATTGACTGATTGGAAGCAGATTGTTTTCCATAAGTCTTCACCTCAGGAGTATTCTTGGAGCTATGATGTGTCTTTTTATGCTCATGAATTATAACTTGAGTTACTTCTTTTTCATTTCTTAAGCAGTTGATGAAGAATTATGACAAGTCTTTCAGATATTGTTGTAGTTCATGACAATCTATCATAAATTCATAACGCTTCTTACATTGCAGTTGAGAAAAGTCATCTCTATCCATCGACTCCTCCTTTAACTCGTTATGAGGAAACAGTTATTCCTATAGTTAAGAAAAAGCTGCTTGAATTTTCACTTTTGGACGACAGTGTGAGTATGAAATTGAATGAATTGACACCACCAAAACTCTGTATCAGATTAAACACTCTTCAGGTAAGTATTTATGTCTGTTTGTTGATGCTGGTATATCATTAAATTCTTCTTTGCTTGTGTATAGAAAAGGTCAATGATTATGAGTAACCCCATTAGGACTTAACTAAAACCCAAAAAAAAAAACAAAAAAAAAAATGAATGTAAGAATGTTCCAAGTTCAATATATTAGCTACTGTCATCCAAATCTACTTGTTCATTTTCTCTCTTAAATGCTCTTGTATGTGGTTGATAGATTAATCATGGATGTTTTATTGTCAGATAGAGTATCAAACTTAATAGCTCACAAATCAAAATACTGTACATACTTTTGCAACCAAAAAGTGATATTAAGGGTTCCCATGCCTATAATTAAATTGCTGTAGAAGCAACATTTGTTCCCCTGCCGATGAGATCACCTAAATCTTTTTTAACTTTTAACAATTTTTCATGTTGGTTTTGTTTTTACTATCTTTCATAATTCATATATTCAAGATTTTAACATATGATTAAAAGATTCCCCTGTGAATGACTATAACCTTTGGTGCATAGTTCTTTTTATACTCAGAAACTGTAACTGTAGTTTCTTCCCTTGCTTTCTGCTGAAAAAATCAGTTCAAATAGAGTATGAAGAATTGAGCCGGCTGGAGTAGTTTAGGTTGGAGGTCAAACCTGGAGCAGCCTAAGATGTTAAATCCTTTAGTTAGGCATATTGAAAATTCAGATCAAATATAAGGGATATGACTCTGGCAGGCCAGTTTGTTTAGGCTTTAGAGGCCAACTTGTGCTCAACTCAAGGTGTTAACTCCTCAACTAATCAACCGACACAAGATTTAAGGCGAGGCTAATGTTTAGGATAGGTTGGAGTTCTGATGTAGAACAGGATGAGAGTAGAAAACAGAGGAAATTTAGACGTGGTGGGAATAAAATTTAGACAGAAAGGAGGGGAGGGGAAATTCTGAAGAATTGGGATTGAAAGAGAGAGAGTGGAAAAATTTGAAGAACAAGAGATAGGAGAACTCAGATTTCACTTTTTTTTCATCACCAAAACTTAAAATACAATAACAATAAGAGGCCTATTTAAAGGCTTATAAATAATTACTACCTAAACCAACTAGAGTAATGAAAATCCTAAATATCATAAAATAAAAGCAAATTTCCAAATAAATCTAAAAACAATTATTTCCTAATTGGTTCTCCATCAAGGTCATATCTGACCTGCTCAATGCCCAACTTACCCATCTATTAATGACGTTTTCATTTGTTTTTTCTTTTGTTTTAACATTTTAGTTATATCTGCTGTTCTGTTTGATTCTAGTAGTGTACTATTTTAGAATAAGCATAGTATTTCTATTCTGACTAACTTTATATGATATGCCAATTCCATCTTTGGAAAGATATACAAAATTTTGCTCTCCCTTGTCTATTTTTTTTTTTTTATTACTTGAAATCACACTTTAGATTTTTT
This sequence comes from Acer saccharum, assembly GCA_030490815.1. Classification (NCBI taxonomy): domain Eukaryota; kingdom Viridiplantae; phylum Streptophyta; class Magnoliopsida; order Sapindales; family Sapindaceae; genus Acer; species Acer saccharum. Next base: position 9,022,195 of record CM059876.1, on the reverse strand, counting down.
TTTGTTCTTCTCTACAATTTATTTTATTATACCGTCTTTCTTTCTTTGTGCAGTATATTCAGAAACAAATCAGTGTTCTAGAAGATGGCATTAAAAGATTTTGGGCCCTTGTTGGACCATCCAATGTTCAAGCACATGGTGTGTCAATTTGTATGCAATCTCAAAAGCATCCTATAATCAATTATTTATTTGATTTATATTGTGGCATTTTCATTTTTAGTTTATTAGATCCCTGAGACTGTCCGGTTATAGTTGTTGAAAAGTAGGAGATCAAACTAGGTTTTGGAGAATGAGATTTCCTTTAAAGGAGCAAAGTAGCTAAATTTGTGAGGTGCTAGATGGCCAAACAATAGACTTGAAATTTTTTATCCTTCAGGGCAAGACTAATATATTTGCTACTTTCTCTGAAATGTAATTTTTTTCACTTACCTTGATCAACACTTAATCAGACCATAATAGAGTTAAATGGACCAAACAATGTGCACACTCTGGTGAGCATTGCAATGGGAAATTTCTTGTACATGCGCTGGCACTGATTACAACTCTGCATAATTTGAAATAGATCATCATGTGAAGGAGACAGAGTTTTATGATAACATTAACAACAGTGATGACAAGTACAAAATCTCTTTTGTTTTGAAACAAGGAACTATAAAATTTAATTTGGAATGATTTTTAGAACAACATTTATACTAGTGGTAGCATAGACTCAGAATGAGGAGTTAGAAAAAAATTAGGGCTTTGTTTTTTCATTGCTCTGAGATGAAAATTCTTCTTTTTTTTCTGTGTCAACCTTTTTTGCTGAATGAATATCCATTGCAACTGAAATACTTCTTGTGTGATAGTCTAACTGGTTATTTTTTATTTCCATCCAGCCAAAGAAGAGCCACAAGAAACTTCAGAGAGGGATTTTCTAACATGTAGTGAAGCATTGGATGAATTATTTGTGACCACTTTAAACTGCATCAGGGATATTGCATCTGATTCTATCAGCAAAATTTGTGATTTTATTGGTGAGCTAATGAATTTTGTATTTACAAATTACAATATATTTCATTGGATTATTAGTTTATTACTTTGCCCTCACCACCGTCAGGACTGTCAAAGGATCTTTAAGTTATATATATATATTTTGTAAGGTTCTTTATTTCTCTAATCGTCTTAGTTCTGAAGTCCGATATTTACTCTTTTATTATTATTATTATTATTATTGTTGTTGTTGACTGTGAGCATAAGAACCATATACACTAAAGAGATATGAGGAAGAAAGAATTGAGTTGTTATTTATACATCCAATAGGATAAGAATTTATAGTACTAGAGTCTAGACCTAGAGAGCAAAAGAGGAAGTAGGATCAATTGACGATAATTACTCAATCAACCAACCATCTAATTGAATCGTTCAATAGATAATTGACAGCATAATTGAATCGATCAGTAGCTAACTGATAGCATAATTGAATCAATCTATAGCTAATTGACAACTAACATGTTATTTATGAAAGATGAAACAAGTACAAAAGGTGTACAAGCAGTCTATTAAAATACGAAATTATATTACATAAGCATAAACAATAGAAAAGCAAAACTTAAGAAACAGATTAAACAAAATTATGGACTTGCTAAGTTGTTTTCCAATGAAATTCCTTGCTTGATTATTATTCTAGCGTTATTATTTTTTATCAAGTTATTACCCTCCACTATAGTATTATTATTTTTGGCCTCTTCAGACTAGATTGAATACAAAATTAAAAACGTAATCAGCTGTGTAGTAGCTTCTTGAGTGTATTTGTCCGCAGGTGTACCCCATTCCTACTACTTGCTTACCTTGCATTTGACACTGACAGTGTGACATGAGTTCACCTGAATTTTTTTCTATTTATTGTAACATCTAGGAGCAAGAGTTGTATTTTGGGACCTTAGAGATTCGTTCCTGTCTCATTTATATCGTGGTAGCGTGGAAAGGGCTCGCTTGGACATTTTTCTTCCGCAATTTGATACTGTAAGATATTGAGTACTCTCTCTCTCTGTGTGCACGCGTGCGGCGTGTGCACATTCCACACTTCTGCTTCCCTTTCATAATGAAGTTTAGAATACTTTTTATTGTTGAATGTTGAGATGTATTCTCTTAACCTAAAAGGGATTCATGTAGGTCCTTGACCGTATTTGTGGTTTGATCGATGACTCTCTAAGAGACCTTGTTGTTTTGAGCATTTGTCGAGCATCGTTGGTGTGTTCTTGATCCCAGTATTTAATCTGTTGAAGGCCCCTTTCTATGAGGCTAATATTGTGTGTCTGCATTGTTTAGGATGGCTATATTTGGGTACTGTTGGATGGAGGTCCTTCTCGTGCATTTTCTAGTTCAGATATTGCGATGATGGAAGAAGACCTCAATATATTGAAGGTATCACGCTAGAATATAAGTTGAAAAGAATTAGTTTGAACATTCAAAAGGCTAGATGCTGCTATCCTGGTCTTTTCATGTTATGTGATTGTGTGCATGAACATTGCATCTTGGAAATTATTTAGATGCATGTTTGCATATTATCTGCATTAGGACACAGATTTTAAATTTTGATTTAAATTGGAGAGAAACAATTGAGCATAACCAAGGAACCTCTAAGATTGCAATGCGATTTCAATTGAGTAAATATAATTAATTTATCCTAACTTCTCATCACATGTTCTTCTATCTATCCTAAAGCTTTACTGTATTCCTAGTTTCCTACTAGTATCTTTTAATTTTTAAGCATCTATCTATCCTCGAATCTCATCTGAAATTATGTTGTGTTAGCTTCTTTTTAAGAGAAACTGTGCTGAATGCTGATTCTTGCTGGTCAGGTTGAGCATGCGGTACTCATGGTTTTGGTTCAATTTCCAAGAAAGATAATTTAAACTAAGAAGTTTATAAGAAGTTGATAATTTTGTTGTGCAAGTAATTGAGACAAGTATCTAGGGGCTTGCAAATTTTAATTTTTTGAAATTATCCATATTATGCATAATGCAACAATTTGTTTGAGATTTCTTGACTGTTTACAAATAATAATTTAGAACTTTCATAATGAAATAACATTGTTCAAGATAAATCGTTAGGGATTTGTCATGCTGAGAAAATAGTAGCATACTACTGTATTTAGTAGTCAGTTCATAAGGTGGCAATTTTTAGAAGCCATTCATAAAACTAAAAGTGGTTATTTGTCTATGCCAAAAAAGAAAAGAAAAAAAAAAAAAGTGGTTATTTGTTGATATTGCATGATGCATTGACATAGCTTGCTTGATATGTATGTATTTTCTATATGATATCAATTGAGTACAAAATGTTCTGCTTGCTGATAGATATATGATGATCTACATTTTTAGGAATTATTTATAGCTAATGGAGAAGGCCTACCTCGTTCATTAGTTGAGCGAGAAGCAAAATTAGCTGAAGAGATACTTGGCTTATTTCACCTTCAGGTTTGGTAACTTGTAGTCTAACATTATATTGCTGTAAAAGAATGGGTGGAATTGCAATCTAATGATTTTTTTCATGGCAGAGTGAAACTGTTATTCAAATGCTGATGAGTGCCAGTGAACACATTTCAATGAAATTGGATCCTCGTAAACATGGTCACATGCACTCGGAAGGTGCCAACACTTTAATGCGAGTCTTATGCCACAAGAAAGATAGAGAGGCCTCAAAGTTCTTGAAAAGGCAATATCAGCTTCCTATATCTTCAGGTGATATTTTGATTTCAATGCAATAGCTTGAGCTATCATATATATCCCACTAGTATATCAACCACGAAATACAAATCTTATTCTGTTAAATTGACAAACTAATATTGTTGCTGCTGTACCTGTGGCTAAAGGCTGGCATGCTCAAGTATACATGTTGAAGCAATTTATCGAGTCTAAACTTGATAAATTGGCTAATAATCATTTTTTATTTTGGGGCTATTGCCCAACTGCCATCTTAAAAAACAGTATGGTATGAATAAGGGAATTGGGCTTGGCATCCTTTTACTAAACCTTCATCATACTCCTGAGCTTTATTACTCACCATCGCATGATCTTCTCAAATGCACTGTGTGCTCCTGTGATTATTGACAATTAATTTTATTTCTTTATTACTGAAATATTTTGAGAGCAGTAAAAATATTGTTGATTTATATATGGCTACTGCAAAGGGGCATCAGCTACACAATCGATAAATTACTTTTCGGCCTTTCTCGTACTATTAGCTTAAAATTTTAGGTTTAGCTATGTTTTTTCATTTGCATTTGTTTGTACATAACCTCCTCATCCCTTACTCTTTAGAGAACATATTGTATGGAATCATTTTTATGAACTTAATTCATTTCCTTGCTTATGTCTTTTTAAGAGTGATCTAGGGATACCCAAAACATTCATTTGATCTAAACCTGTTTGGAGCTAGCTTTTTCCTTGGAACTTTATTTATTTATGTTTCATTTCCTAGGCACTTATAGAAATATAGAACAGCTAGAATGTAATTCACAGCAAGGAATATGAGAAGTAAGTTGTGCGTTTGGGTTATAGTATGAGAAGTAACAATATGTGAACTTAGATTTCTATGATATTTCCATTTTAAATTAATTTTAGCATCTGGGGAAAGCAATTTTCACAAGAAATAATGATTAAATTCCATTTTTGGTCTTTGGAGTTGGAGATCAAGCTAAAATAAGTCGGCATGCTTATTAAGTTTGCTTCATCATCTCAGGCCAGTTCTTAGTGATTTTGATTTACTTATTTGCAGAATATGATGACACTCCAAGTGATTCAACTTTGAGATCCCCCATTACATTTGATCTTCTTAAGCGAAGCACCTCGATGCATTGGACTACGAATGGCCAGAGTAGTTTCAAATCAATGAGTAGGAAACTTCAAAAGGCAGCATCAGAAATCAGGAATGTTAACTGGTTATAGTACCACAAGCAAGACTTAAAGCTGTCGAAACGAGTTTGTTGAAACACATTCTACTCCATCCTAAGGGGCTATCATCTGACACCACACTAAAATTTTTGTGTGAATCAACTGTAATGTAGTTGGTACAAAATTCATGTGTAGACTCTATCAATACAATCATCTTATTGTTGAAATTCATCATGCCCAAGTTAGAAGCTGTTTAGGTGCAATATTACCTTCCATTACTGCATCGAATTTTGTAGTACCCTAGTATTATTGGGCACTAGCAGAATATTGTACCAGGACTCGAAAAATGCTATATTGCAATCAACGTAAAAAATGTGGAACATATTACTATTGTCATGTAAAAGAAACGTTTATGATCGATTAAGCAAGTTCAAGTTAGATACTTATTGATCTAAACATGAATTCATTTAACAAGGAAAAAGTAGTGTAAAGCATAATCTTTGAACTACTAAATGACATGTGATTGAACGAAAAATCCTCTTAAGCTACGTGTGAAATCTTTTTGTTTTTTGTTTTGTTTATAGATATTTTGCATTAATCAAAAATGAATTAATAGAAAAAAGTGATCGAAAAAGGCAATCAACGGCGATAATGACAGAGATGGTTTGTGATAAATTGTAATATGATAATAAATTAACGTTGAGATATAAGTATATATGGGCGTTTATCAATTTAGTCCCTAACTTTTAACAAAATGTTAGATTTGAACAATCTTCTAATTTTAATGCCCATGGTCCCTCTGACTAGATTTATTTATTTATTTAGAATCCTCTAACAAGAAATTTAATGGTCAAAGGTAATAGAATATATAAATTGACTTTTGACTTTCACTTAAATTAAAGGGTTTATAAGTATGATTTTAGCATCTAATTTTTAAAAAATTTACAATTTATATCCAATCAAACTTTAACATTTGTCACATTAAAAAATTAAATTAAAATAAAATAGAAAAAAAAAAAAAAAGGATAAGGGAGAAATTAAACAATTTTTTTAATTTTTTTAATTTTTTTTTATAAAAAAAATGGATCTCCAAGACTCCAGCAGTACATCTATGTAATGGACGATAGAGATCAAATAAAAAAAATTGAAAACAAGATTAAACAATCCAGCATCCATCAAATTTATTATATATATTTTTTGTTGAAAAAGAAGAGATGGATCTTCACCCTCCATCTCAGAGATGGACGGTTGAGATAAAAAAAAAAAAAAAAAAAAATTGAATATACCTTAAAACATCATAAATTTTAAGGTAGATCACTAATATGTCATAAACTAGTATCACATTGACGCATAGTATTCTCATCTCAACCTTTATTAGACACTCTCTCTCAAGTCAACTTCCTCTCCCTTTCTCTTTTCACTCTCCAAAATTCTTACATATATATATATATATATATATATATATATATAATTTGTCTTAAAAAAAAATACACGTGATGTTTGACCAACATTAAATGCCATGGAAACTCAAAGATCAACTGAACTTGCAATTATTTCTATACGGGTTGTAATTTAATGGACAGAAGTACCCCATTTGCACACATTTGGTCCCCAACTTCATAGTTGGTTTAGCATGCCTACAAGTAATAAGTCAGATTTCTGAATAATGTTTTAAGCAAATATGTTTTTTAAATTTTCAATATCTCATCGAAGATGGGTATAATTGTTTTCGCCAATTTAAAATGCATTTACTATTGGAGAGTCATATTAGACGAACACACCCAAAAGTGCAACATATTAATGAGGATGAAGATGGAGTGGACCAGTTCCACCAAATATATGTTATTTGTGTTTGTTCTTACAAATCTTAGTTTATTAGATTGTTTAAATTATTAACTTATTATTAATAATTAATGGTGACAGTTGTGTTGTTGTTTTTGTGTATAGGAAGCAAATTCAAGATTTGGAGCCGTACATGAAAATCAAGATGATTAAGTGGTGGAGGACCCACATTCATGAAAATAAACATGAAGAAGTGGAGGAACAAGAACAAAAACATAAGTGAGTTATTGTACAATTGTGAATTTGTGATCTAATTTATTAGAGGTTATACTATCATCTAAGGCTGTAATTCGTGACGGCACGACCCCTTAAGGCCCAACCGCCTTAACGTGCCGTGCCGTCCTGGCAGGCCTTAAGGGGCTGGCCCCCCAAGGTTCCAATTCAATTTTTTACTTTTTATTTTAATTTTGGCAGGCCAACGGTCAGCATGCGTGCCGGCTGTTGGGCCTAGCACGGGGGCGTGTCGTGTCAACACGTCGGGCCAAAACCCTCGGCCTCGCACGACACATGCCATTGTGCCATGCCAACCCAGGCATGCTACAATAGTGTGGCCCGCCTCCTTGGCAGCTAGGCCCGGCTCGGCCCTAATTGCCACCTTAGCTATCATCTTATTCTTCTTATTATTAAACAATTTCAACTAAAAAGGAATTGGTAATCTTGCCATAAAATTGGTTGAGACTAAAAAGGTTAAAGTGTATCCATCGATTATTTTGTAGTAGACATTAACATTGATTTTACCGGTTGTAACCGCTACAGTAGATAGAGCAATTTCAATAATAAACATTTTGGCTTATTTAGCATATTAACCTTCCTATAATACTCGAGCTATGTAAGCTCACCTTGCTATCAACAAGAAAAAAAACATTACTAAAATTAAACAAATGATAATAACAACATTTAAAAGAAAAACTGAAGAATCACTAGGGACAATAAGCTTTCGTAGTTAACATAATTGTTATTTTCAATTCACACATAATGAGTCTTCGTATAGTTGATAATATTGTTATAGTGATATTGTCCAACCAAAACTGAAGAAGATTCGCCATAATTTGAAATAAAAGATTACGAGAAATGTATCTTAACTTCTTCATAAAGCTTCTTTTCCCATGCCAACAACTTATCCAAATCAGTAGCATGTGTTTCATACTCTTCTGAATCATAATTGTCCTTTACAACTTCACCATTTTGTATTCCCTTAAGCGACCTATTCCAAGTAACATGATGCATGAGCCTCTGAGAATGATCAATAGTTGCTGTAATCAGTAAAAAAAAAAAAACACAAAGTTCAATCACAACAAAGAACAAATTGTGGCCACTAACAAATTCAAACAAAAAAAATCTAACAATTCAACAGCACCATTAGTGAATGACATTATCCAAGTTGTTGAGTGACCTTTTTTCATATTCCTTGAATAGGGAATTTCTCAGTTGAAAAAACGAAAAATGAAAAAGGTGATATAAAAGACAAAAAATCAAACGTAAAGCTCTATTTTTTTCATATAAAAAAAGGGGGGGTTATTCATGCTAGTTGGACTTTACATTATAAAATTAGGGCAGATCTACAACATAGAGTGATAATGCATCATAGTTTTTTTGTTAAAATGTGATGGGCACGACACAGCATTTAAATTTTTTGGGGTAAAAATAATTAAAAAATGGTATTTCATATATATATCTATATATATATATATATTTATATATATATATTGTTGAGGATGACCAGGAGGATAATGATGGAGATTTTTTTATTTTATTTTATGAATTTTGGTTCATCTTCATTTGTAGTTTAAACTTTGTTTTATTTGTCAATTCTCATAGTTTCCATAGGAGTGGATTAGAGTTGGGGGTGGGGGTGGGGGTGGGTGTGGGTGGGTGGGTTGTGTGTGTGGAAGATATTATGCTTAGACTTTATGGTTTATATTTATTTTTTATTTTTTATTATGAATTTTGGTTCATCTTCATTTGTAGTTCAAACTTTGTTTTATTTGTCAATTCTCATAGTTTCCATAGAAGTGGATCAGAGCTAATCCAAATAAAAAATTTCTAATCTAGTATTATAAACTTTCTTTAATGTGGTGTTTAACTTGTGGTGACATGCTTATTTTTTTAATTCCACTTCAATTTTTGTACATTTTTTAAGTCACTAGTTTAATTTGAGAAATATATTGTGAACCATAATGTTGTGTTTGGATAAATTATGGAGAAAGTCAACTAAATTTTTTTTGACAAAATGAAATTGAAATGGAAGAATTGCAAAAAATGGATATGGAATAATACATTATACATATAATGTCACAATTAATGTTGAATTTGTTTTGTCAGTTAGGTTAAAGTGTTTACGAGTTACCTTCATTTATTTTCTTGATGCACAACAAATAGCAATTCGAGAAAATCAATTGGATTACCTACTTAGGATAATGATCATCATGTTACTTGTGTGTGTACGATAATGTGATCCTTTGTGGTTTCACTGATGAGTGGTGAGAAAAAAAAAAAAAAAAAAAAGGCTTTATGTATATGTTGGATCTTCTTAAGCAAAGATCCCCCATATCCCCCATTACATTTGATCTTCTTAAGCGAAGCACCTTGATGCATTGGACTAAAAATGGCCAAAGTAGTATCAAATCAATGAGTAAGAAACTTCAAAAGACAGTATCAGAAATCAGAAATGTTAATTGGTTATAGTATCACAAGCAAGACTTGAAGCGGTCGAAACGAGTTTGTTGAGACACATTCTACTTCATCATAAGAGGCTATATCATCTGACACCACACTAAAATTTTTGTGTGAATCAACCGTATTGTAGTTGGTACAAAATTCATGTGTAGACTGTATCAATGCTATCATCTTATTGTTGAAATTCATCATGCCCAAGTTAGAAGCTGTTTAGGTGCAATATTATTTTCCATTACTGTATCGATTTTTGCAGTACCCTAGTTTTGGACACTAGTAGAATATTGTACCAGGAATTGAAAAATGTTATATTGCAATCAACGTAGAAAATATGGAACATATTGCTATTGTCATTGATCGATTAAGCAAGTTCAAGTTATGTACTTAGATCGTAAACTCACTCTAGTGAATATCAAACGTGGACGAGATATGCAATTAATATTATCATAAAAGTATCTCAAATGTAAGAGTGGTTTATGAAAAAAAAAAAAAGATATCATGTAGAATTAATAGACATTCTGATAATAAATCTTTCTTCAATGCAACCGTGTATATTCAATCTCAAGCTGATGTGGCAAAAACAAATATGTTAGACATTGTTAATATGACTATCTATTTTTAGACGGTTTTTTCAGTTAATTTAGCAAGTATTTAAAGCTGACATTAGTTTTTCATCAAGGAAATAAATTAAAAAATACAACTATGTTTTAAACAAAAGCATTGAAGACCAAATTTTGAGTTGATTGTCTATCAAGTCTATTTTTATGTCACATATGAAGCAAGTCTCTTGACATTAATTGTTGCCATATCAATGATTATTGATATGCATTATCGGTTAACATGTTTTATCAAATCATCATTTGATTTTCAATACTTTGCAATTAAACGAAAATAATCATTTCAGATAATATTGTTTTGTAGGGATCTCTTAAAAAACTCTAGTAAGCAAAATAAATCCATAAATTGATCTAAACAGAATTAATTTAACAAGGAAAAAATAGTGTAAAGCAATATCTATGAACTACTAAATGACATGTGATTGAACGAAAAATCCTCTTGCGCTACGTTTGAAGTCCTTTTGTTTTTTATTTTGTTTATAGATATTTTACATTCATCAAAAATGAATTAATAAAAAAAAAGTGATTGGAAAAGGCAATCAACGGTGGCAATGACAAAGATGGTTTGTGATGAATTGTAATATAATAATAAAATTAACGTTGAGATATAAGTATATATGAGCGTTTATCAATTTAGTCCCTAGCCTTTAACAAAATATCAGATTTAAACTATCTTTCCAATTTTAGTGCCTATGGTCCCTCTGACTAGAATGTTTTTTTTGTTTTTGTTTTTAGTGCCTAGATAATAGAATATGTAAATTGACTTTTTACCTTTCACTTAAATTAAAGGGTTTATAAGTATGATTTTATCATCTAATTTTTAAAAAATTTACAATTTAACCAATTACCACTAAAAAATAATTGGTAATCTTGCCATAAAATTGGTTGAGACTAAAAAGGTTAAAGTGTATACATCGATTAATTTGTAGTAGACATTATCATTGATTTTACCGGTTGTCACTGCCACTGGCCCACAATAGAGAGAGCATTTTTAGTAATGAACATTTTGGCTTATTTAGCATATTAACCTTCCTATGATACTTAAGCTTTATAAGCTCACCTTGCTATCAACACGAAAAAAAGCATCACTAAGATTAAACAAATGATAATAACAACATTTAAAAAAAAAACTGAAGAATCACTAGAGACGATAAGCTTCCGTAATTAACATAATTGTTATTTTCAATTAACATATAACAAGTCTTCGTATATTCGATCATATTGTCCAACCAAAACCGAAGAAGATTCGCCATAATTTGAAATAAAAGATTATGTGAAATGTACTTTAACTTCTTCATAAAACTTATTTTTCCATGCCAACAACTTATCCAAATCAGTAGCATGTGTTTTATATTCTTCAGAATCATAATTGTCCTTTATAGCTTCACCATTTTGTATACCCTTAAGCGACCTATTTCAAGTAATAGCATGCATGAGCCTCCGAGAATGATCAACAGTTGTTGTTAATCAGTAAAAAACACAAAGTTCAATCACAATAGAGAATATATTTTGGCTGCCAACAAATTCAAAAAAAAAAATATAAAAAAATCTAACAATTCAACAACACCATTAGTGAATGATATTATCCAAGCCGTTGAGTGATCCTTTTTCTCAGTCGAGGCTAAAACGCGAAACTGTTAAAATTAATTAACTTTATGATTCACTTTAGGCAACTATTGAGAAAAACATCTTGGATGCAATCTTCACTTTACAAAACAAAAATGTAAAAGAATATATCCAAACTTAGATCTATTGAAAAAAACAAAAACAAAATGAAAAAGGTGATATAAAAGACAAAAAATCAAACGTAAAGCTCTATTTTTTTCATATAAATAAAGAGGGTTATTCATTCTAGTTGGACTTTACATTATAAAATTAAGACAGATCTACAACATAGAGTGATAATGCATCCTAGTTTTTTTTGTTAAAATGTGATGGGCACGACACAACATTTAAATTAAACAATTTAAATTTTCTGGGGTAAAAATAATTAAAAAATAGTATTTCATATATATATATATATATATATATATATATATATATATTTGTTGAGGATGATCGGGAGGATAATGATGGAGAGGAGTGAAGGTCTCAGGGGGTGGGGGAAGATATTATGCTTGGACTTCATGGTTTAGATTTTATTTTTATTTTTTTTTATATGAATTTTGGTTCATCTTTATTTGTAGTTTAAACTTTATTTTATTTGTCAATTCTCATAGTTTCCATAGGAGTGGATCAGAGCTAATCCAAATCAAAAATTTCTAATATAGTATTATAAACTTTCTTTAATGTGGTGTTTAACTTATGGTGACATGCTTATTATTATTATTTTTTTAAATTCCACTTCAATTTTTGTACATTTTTTTTAAGTCACTAGTTTAATTTGAGAAATATATTGTGAACCATAATGTTATGTCTGGACAAATTATGGAGAAAGTCAAATAAAAAAATTGGAAAAACAAAATTGAAACGGAAGAAACACAAAAAATAGATATGGAATAATACATTATATATATAATGTCACAATTAATGTTGAACTGTTATGAGTTACCTTCATTTGTTTTCTTGATGCACAACAAATAGCAATTCGAGAAAATCAATTGGATTACCTACTTAGGATAATGATCATCATGTTACTTGTGTGTGTACGATAATGTGATCCTTTGTGGTTTCACTGATGAGTGATGAGAAAATAAAAAATAAAAAATAGGGTTTATGTATATGTTGGATCTCGGGTCGGTTTTCCAGTTCAAGAAAGCGAATCAAAAAACGAACCAACCCAATCAGTTTTAAAAAAAATGAACCGATGAACTAATGAGCAACATAAAGCTGAAAAAAAAAACTGAGTGGATCGATTCACTGGTTTTTTGCCCACCCTTAGTCATAGCAAGGAAATGAGAAAAAATATGTTTAAATTTACTTATAGTACTTAAAAGGTAGTTTTAGTATTTTGAAGGGTGTAGGAACTAGGAAGTATAAATATTAGTTTTAACTATTTAATATGGGTGTATAAACTAAATGAATATATAAAATAAAATAAAATAAAAATAAAAACTAATAATATTATTTGAGAACTATTTAACGAATTCAATAATAATAATAATTGAAGTACTTTATTATTTGATAACCAAACAATAATAAGCTTTTTGTTAAAAGCCCTATTTTTTTTAAAAGCTTTATTCTCAAACAATAGAGTCTTATCTTGGCCGGTCCCGACAATCGTATTGAAATAGTTGTAACTTGTAATACTTCCAAAAAATAAATAAAAAAATTCTACTCATAGAAACTCTAATTAAACTTCATCCCAAAGGTACCCTAAGATTACCAAATAATCATTATTAAAAGTTTTATCAATTACTCGCTTTTAAAAGCTTTACCCAATAATCACTTTAAAAAGTTTTATTAAATAATTTTCTTATACTAAAATCATAAAATAAATATATAATAAACTGTTTTCAATTTTTTATTTATTTATTTATTTATTTATTTATTTTTTTTTGTTGACAATATCTATTAATTCAGGATTAAATATTTTTTTTAAAGCTTTCGTCATTGATAAGATTTAAACCGCTGACCTATGAGTCATTTGTCTAAACCTCAAACTCGTCCATCTACTAACTGAACTATGCCTCTGTTGACAACTATTTTCAACTTCTCAAGCAAGGTCTATTTTCAACTTCTCAAGCAAGGTTCAACGGAAAAAGGATTCTCTTTCACTCTAATTTGTTATTCTTCTAAACCAAATTTCCTTTTTAGCCCAACACAGATTTTAAATAGTGCAGCCCATCGGTAGTTTTCTATGGACCTTTATGTTAAACAGTAAACTGCAATTTTTTATTCCTTAATTACTCAAGATAATTGATGAATAAAAGAATATTTTGTATTCGGCGATAGCGACACCCAGAAAAATTCTCCTTTCTCACCACACACACACATCATTCAAATATAATAAAAAAATATAAATTATTTCAATATACATTGCAATTCCAAAAATAACCTTAATTACAAACTTTTATTAATTTCCTCTTCGCAGTTGCACCCATATTCAAATTTTCCAAAATTGATTATCAATCAAAACTACCACGAAATTATACACAACCCAGTAGTATTTGAAAAGCATCATGATTCATGCACTATCATTGTTGTTGTTTAGGGAGGCCGGGCCACAATGGGTATTCAGTAATCAGTTTCGCTAATACTAATCTTAATCTGAATTACGAAACAAAGTGATTCATCAAACATCAAGAAGAAGAAGGAAAAAAAAAAAAAAAAAAAAAAAAAAAAGACTATTAATTTACTAACTAATTGATACCCACTAGCCATTGATAATAACTATTTGGATGAACAATAAGGAACACAGACTTGTGAGCTACACGATATTGTGGTTTCATCATTAGTATTCTTTTATCATCGTCATGATTTACCCAGTTCGAGCCAAGGAGGGTCCTGATGATCGGCGGTACCATCTAACGGCTCCGATTTAATATCGGACTCGTGCTCGTGGTGCTCGTGCTCATACTCATCATGCTCATGCTCCTCAATCCTAATACGCTTGACTCCAATCGAGACACCAAACAATTTCGGGTCCTCTGCTCCCTCCGCCATTAGGCTGCCATCATCGTTGGTTCTGTCGGGCAGCAACTCCAGAGCCTTCCCTTCCTCCTGTACTACATTCACCGAATCTAACTGACCAGATGTGTAGTTACTCATCAAACCAAGTATATTATTACATAATCTTCTCAACTGAGTCAACTCGTTATTCAGTTGCGAGTTTTCTTTTCTCAACCTCTCGTTTTCCTCTATAATCTCCGGCATGCTCGTACAACTCGTGGTACGGATCAGATTTTTTGTAGTTGTAGTATTAGTAGTAGCAGCAGCAGCAGCAGCAGCAACCGTGGCCACAGGTGATGAATTTACTGATATGACCTGTTCTTCGCCGGAATTTGCAGGTGAAACCGAATGTGCCGCCACCGTTACGGCCGCTGCGGGGACAGCAGCGGACGGTGAGATTTTACGGCGTTGAATATCGCGTAGAAGTGCTTTCTCACCTCTTCGAAAACAATCGTTTGCAAATTCCCACCGATCTGGAACTACTTTTCTAAATCCCTACAAAATCTTTAACACGTTAATTAAACCTTAAATAATATAATTATAGCTGATTAGAAGAGGAAATCTTTAAACTTACGTAAGTGTTAAGCTGACGAACAAAGCTAGAGAAATTATTATGCTTGAAATATTTAGGCAACAAATCTCTGGCAAATTCAGCTGGTCTCCATACTATGAAAGTTGATCCATCTTCATTCCAGGAAATCATGTCATCTACAGATGGATCGTCAACCAGTTGAAATGTTTTCGTTAAAAACGGTGTCGGCAGAGATCTCTGCGAGTCTCCTCCTCCTCCTCCTCCTCCGGTGGCAGGAGGAGGTGATTCGCTCATTTGCTCGACCGGTGGCATCGGGTTAGGTCCAGAATCCAGATCCCAACCCTTCAATTCTATGTTCCTTAATCTAATTCGTCAAAAGAAACTATCCATCAGATTGGATATAATTATTATTCTCCATTTGAAAACAAAAAGAATCTTTTGAAGCCAGTCAAATTTGACAATAACATTATTTTTTTAGTTTTTTTTAAAAAAAAAAAAAAAAACTACGTAAGAAGGAAAAATAAAAGATGAAATATATGTACCTGGTAGATGAGGAAGTTTCTCAGCAACCAAACAAGGAAAAAGGAAGATGATTCATGGAAGAAGAAGAAAGTCAAGGAAAACGGGAAGCTGAGCTGCATGTAAGAGTAACTTCTAGAGCCCTTGATAGATTGATCGATCTCGTCATCACATCACAATGTTTGTGTGTTAGGTTTTGTTGTTGGTTTCTAGAAAGTTCTGGTTGGAGTAAATGATAAGAGAGGTGAGAGAGAAAGAGAGAGAAACGGTGGGTTCGAGAAGGAAAGTGAAATGGAAAAAAGAGGATTAGAAAAGGCCAAACTACATGGGCCCCACTTCAGAATAGGAAGGCGCCAGAAGTGCATAGTCTTTTCCAGAAACTTCTCTCTCTCTCTTCTTTCTATTTTATATTACTAATTAATTATTATTAAGGTTAATTGCATTAACATATTAAATTTAACAAGATTTCAAAAAGATGTCCTAAATTAACAGTAACATCCCTTACCATTAAGTTAATCTATTAACTTTAACGGTTGACTAACATTGACCATTTGAAAGCCAAATATACCTTGTCACATTATCTCAAATATAAAATATTTTTAAATTAAAATTGAAAAAGAAAAAAAAAAAACAAGATAATCACTGGAAGAGACCTTCGTTGATCTCCTCTCATACAGTTCGTAAAGGAGACTCCTCCGTAAACTTAGGATGTTTTTTCTGTTGGTCGGTAGAATATTTTTTATAAATTTGTAATTACAAATTATTTTGTGTTTTGAATGATGTGGTAGGGATATATTTGGTTTTTTACAAGTCAAGATTAGTCAACCATTAAAATTAACAGATTGACTTGATGGCAAGGGTTGTTTGTATTAATTTAGGACATCGTTTTGATATCTTGCTAGATTCAATAAAGTAAAAGGAAGTTAATGCAATTAACCCTATTATTAACCTTCCTTTTCTTTTCTTCTTTCTTAACATTTACTTCAGTCTCACACGTGTCGTTTGGATATGGTTGAGTACTTGAGTTTATCTTAGGATATTTCTTCCTGCCATGTGCCAAATTTGGATTTGGACTCCTAAAGTTGCCTTTATGATTTTTATTTATATTTTTTAAATTTTAAATTTTTAATTTTAACGACAAATATTAAATTACTAATATATACTAGGGTTTTATTAAAAATATATATATTTAAAAATATTTTTTAAAAAATTATTACAATTATTAATAACTATTTAATAGTTAAAACCTCCGTAACATGTGGGACTGTAATATATATATAGACTATTGTTTGCAACCTGCATGATGTGCTAACATTATAAATTATAACGCAATTCATTATATTTATGTTTTAAAATTTCTTATAATTATTATATTTTTGTTTTCAATCTTTAATTTCTTCAAGTGTGACTTACATGCCTACTTAATAGTTTGTGGGGTCTTGATCTAATCTTATTGAGATGGGCAATTTCATGATCAAGGTAATCAGATTTTTCATTTTTTCCCTATTTTGAAGAAAAACCAGAGTTGACGTCTTCTTTATCACAAATATAGAGACCTTTATTTGGGAAACCTACAAATTTTGAACTTTATTTTTTTAACATCTTCGTTGAATCTGATACATATCAAGCTACTAATACGTCAATTTAGAAGTAAAACACCTTAGACATAAAAATATATATATATATATATATATATATGATCACTGTACAGTGATTATTATTATTATTATTATTTTTTTCTGTATTATAGTTATTATAATTTGAAGGTAAAATAAAAAACAAATACCCGGTAATCAAAACAAACAATTGTATTACATGAAAAATACTCTTTTACCAAATTAAACGAAAATAGAAATTACACGAAGAGTTAAATAGTAATATCAACCGCTAAATATCTTCATTCGTACTCCATCAAATCAATCTTTTTAGCAAATCTGATGAGGACTAAAAGCATTTATTAGTTCTAGTCAAAAAGAAAATGCAGAAATTAGTTCCCATAAAATCAATAATAAAGAAAAAGTTCAAAATTTATTTTCTAACTTCCAATTTAACACCAATAGAACAAATAATAAAAAATTGAGCTACAATTCAACAAACCGAACCCATAAATTCCAATAAAATCAAATTAAAAAAAAAAAACAAAAAAATAGGAAAGAAAGAACAAATTAACCTTAACAACCATAGTAGATTTCATAGCCACTCTCAGATCTGGTGAAGCCAAATACTATAAAAAGAAAAAACAAACTTTAAAACAAAATAAAACCAGAACCATAGTTAGATCACATATGAAAGTTAAATGGTTAAACTGAACCCAATTGTGATCCAGTGCCATATATTCCCGTTGAGGGATCAAAAATACCTAAACAAAACATGAGCATACGTAATGTTAACAGTAGAATAGTAAATTTATAGTCTCGGATGAAATGAACAATTTAAATTAATAGAAAATGAAGGGTTGGTTAATGGATGGTTAAATTTATAGATATTGAATATAAAAAAATATATATGATATATTAAATACATTTATGGGGAAGAATACCAAAAGAAAAACATTTATTCCATTAAAAAAATATATATATTAATAAGAGTATAGTTAAGGGGTATAAATATGTCCAGGTTCATTATATATAAGAATAAGAATACTAATAATAAATGCTACAATTATTAAAAAAAAAAGCGTTATATAGAAATAGTTATACATGTTCATTATATATAAAATCATCTTGCTTTATTATTATTTAAATAGTTATATGGAAATAGAAATAAAAATGAATATATAGAATTTAATACCAAAGCTGTGAAACTCTATTATTATTATTATTATTATATAGATATTTTCTATTATTAGTTCGTCCTGACAATAAATATATCAGGACGAAGAATGTTGACTACTATATTTACATACTTTGACTCAAATTGTATGCACTTGTCAAAACTTTTTCATAATCCGTGGTCTACATTCTTCGCCCTGATATATTTATTGTTAGGACGAACTGACAATAGAAAGACTGTATATATATATGATGTATAAAATTGTTAATAAATTTTTGGAATTTTTGGAATTTTTGGAATTGACAATAGAAAGACTGTATATATATATATGATGTATACAATAAATATATATATGATATATTTGTTGTGTGTGGTGATGACAACTCACTTACCACATCATTTAGGTTAAAATTTGGATTAATTATTTAGATTGTATAGCATTACTCAAAATTTATTTGGGTGTTAATATAGTAAAATATAATATATTAATATTTTAATATTAAATACTTAAATATATAATATTTTTAAGAAATCAAATACTATTCATATGAATAGACGGTCTAATATCAATTCTCATAATGAGATATTTTTACTATCATAAAGCTAAAGAAAAACCTCTCAAACATACACTACAATCACCAAATTTTGTGAATCCTAAAAATGAAATGCATGTCAACATCTAATGGTTACATTTGAAACAAAAATAATTGAACTCAAAACCAAAACAATGACGCTCACCACTCACCATCCACCATCCACCATCCACCATCCACCAAAAACAACTTGACACCGTTTAAGGAAGTCAACAATGACAAGCAAGCAATTCATTCATCATAACTTGAGACTTGAGAGAAAAAGTTATGCTAGATTGTCTTATATGTACGGGGCCTAATCTACTACTGTATAGTAATTGACTGAATGTGTATGATTTATGATTTGATATTCAATTATGTCATATCTTCCATTAAGTTTTCTCCTGTATTGATGATTGGAACCTAAGATATTATTTGGACGGACAGTAAGGAAAATTAATTATTGATTCGTGACTTTAGAACAACTACATACTTACATTTATGTGCATCATTATGTAAACCATGGGCAGTCCTAGACTACTAGCCAAAAAAATTGAAAAGCTTTCTATTTATTAAAGCTCAAACATTTGAATATAGAGATATAATCATTTTTCCCCATATAGTTTGACATATTAGACACTTTGCTCCCTTTAGTTTCAGTAATGGCCATTTACCCCCCTAAAAACTAAAATATTAGACATTTTACCCCCTCTAGTTTCAGTAATGGCCATCACCCCCCCTCCCCCCCAAAAACAAAAATATTAGACATTTTACCCTCGAACCGTTAGAAAGTCCGTTAGTCAACAACTTTAACCATTTCAATTATATGACCTTATTACCCTTGAACACATTAGTTATGCCCACTAATGACACCACTAATTGTTTTTTTTTTTTTTTTTTAAATCATAAATAAAAAAATAAATTAAAACTAATAAAAGTATTTTAAGAAAACATAATTGAAAATAAAAAATTATAAAATTTAATTAAACTTTAATAAAAAAAATTATTTAAACAAAAATAAATATAAATAATTAAATGTACAAATAAAAAATTTATTTAAAAAACATTAATATAAAGAATGAAATGTAAAAATAAAAATTTAATTTAAAAAACATTAATATAAAGAATGAAATGTAAAAATAATTAAAATTTTTAATTAATGTAAAAATAATGTAAAAAACATTATTTATTTTTTTGAAATACTGAATAATTTATTTTTAAAACATTAATAGAAAGAATGAAATGTAAAAATAATTAAATTTTTAATTAATGTAAAAATAACGTAAAAAACATTATTTATTTTTTGAAATACTGAATAATTTATTTTTAAAACATTAATATAAAGAATGAAATGTAAAAATAAAAATTTCATTTAAAAAACATTAATATAAAGAATGAAATGTAAAATTAATTAAAATTTTTAATTAATGTAAAAATAATGTAAGAAACATTAATATATTTTTTTTGAAATACTGATTTTTTTTAAAGTTTAATTAAATTTTATAATTTTTTTTTTTTATTTTCAGTTATGTTTTTTTAAAATACTTTTATTAGTTTTATTTTTTTTATGTATGATTTTTTTTTTCGTTAAAAACAATTAGTGGTGTCATTAGAGGGCATAACTAATGTGTTCAAGGGTAATAAGGTCATTTAATTGATTTTTTGACAGTCAAAATTGTTGACTAACGGACTACCTAACGGTTAGGGGGAAAATGTCTAATATTTTGGTTTTCAGGGGGGAAAAATCGCCATTACTGAAACTAGAGGGGGTAAAATGTCTAATATTTTGGTTTTTAAGGGGGAAATGACCATTATTGAAACTGAATGGGGTAAAGTGTCTAATATAGCAAACTATGGGGGGAAAATGACCATTATTGAAACTAAATGGGGTAAAGTGTCTAATATAGCAAACTATGGGGGGAAAATGATTATTTCCCTTAAATATATATTGTACTGTCATTATGATTGTGACCGACTATTTTACTTGTTTAATGCACATTTGAAATGGTAGCTTGAACGACGAGATAAGGTTAGTTCGGTGGTAGAACCTTTCACATCTGTACTATGAGGTTATGAGTTATCCTATTTTACAAAAAACCTCAATAAAAGTGTAATATTTCAAAAAACAAAAAAAGAAATGGTAGCTGGAACTATATAAAGCCAATTTAAGTAGCTTAGTTGATAGATAGACGAGCTTGGGGCTTAGACAAATGACTCCCAAATCAGCGGCTCGAATCCTACCAATAGCGGAAGCTTTCAAAAAAAATACATGTCTCGAATTAACAGATATTGTCAAAAAAAAAAAAAAAAAACCAAAAAAAAAAAAAAAAAAAAGTTATTGGGCCACTTGATAGTATCATAGTCTTTGAATTTGTCTAGGCTGGGCCTATTTCTAGTTTAAGCTCAAGTCTGTCATATCATTCATTAAATTGGGGATCATCTCAATTGTGGCAATAAATTTTTTATTTTAATTATCATATTGTCCGCAATTTATACATCATTTATAAATAACTTGTCACGATCATTTAAAATGAAGTATTGAGCAAACAATTTGAGCTAAGTAGCATTATTCATTCATTATATCTATCGAGATAGGAGAAGTAAATACATGTTGGAAAGCTTAATATGAAGTTGAAAAGATGTGTGTTGTGTGTATAAGCATAAAACAGTAAAATGAAGCAAAGATGAACAACATCACCAGATGATTCTCTTGCAAAGCTTGTATCCTGATAGAATAGTACAAGTAGCAAGAATGAGGAATGTTACAAAGGAGATTGTGGTGGAGATGATGGCTGCCCTCCTGAGTGATCCTGTTAGTTGAGCGTGTCGAATGATCGGTATTGCCATTGAAGAAGATGATATCAGAACATAACCCACCAACTGTTTCCATGCTAGCAAAAATCATTATGTGAATTAACAAAACATTTTCAAATATGAAGAAACACAAAAGTGATGATAATGATGATGGAGGTGAATTTCTTTCACCTTATCCAGGATGAAGCTAGTGATATCAGAGATCATATCTGATAATAGAATTCCTGTGTGTGCGAAGTCACAAATTCCTTTGAAGAGTTGAAAACATGAGTATATGAAACTCAAAATGCTTACAACGAAGCAGTACCTACACAACACAATCCTATTAATATCACCACTTGTTTTCTGGTTTTCTATTAAAGATTTCAGGTAGCTTACATGAATTCTGGATAATCAGTGAATTTGGTCTTCTTGTTTGGTGAGACAGTAGCCAGTGAAAGAGCAGAAACAAAGGAGAAAACGAGCGCCAAGAACCGAAGAAAAATATTGGAAAGATGAATAGAAGGTCTGGAGCTCCAACTTGTAGAGGCCACCGAGAAAGAGAAAGGTGATGGAGTTTGCTGAGGCAGATAACTAGCTGCTACAGGCGAAACACCGGCCATTCTCCCACCACAAAACTATAGTGAGTCAACCATTCTCACAAACATATCTCTTTCTTCTTTCATATTTTTTATTCCCCTTAACAACCAGGAAGATTCCTCAAACCTGCTCCCAATCGTTTGACGCCACGTTAACTGTAGCTCTTGTAGGGTCCTCTTATACATTTCTATTTTCTCAGTCAACGATTTCTATCTTTCTTTAAACAATAAACATATAAAAGATATTCATCACATCATTTACTTTAAACATTTTCATGCCTTTTATTTCTGCCTACAATAGCATTTTTTAACAATTCATACAAACAATCAGCTTCTCTGATGTGGGGAAATGAAAAACTAAAGTACATTTTTATTTATAATTGAGGGAGAAGAACACGAGTAGTCGGTTCATGAATTGAAGTATGTGGTTCTGCATATATTCTGGATCCCTGTGTGATCTCAACTGTCATTCAAGGCTTCGGTTTGTACCCCCATGGATTGTTGCTTGCCCATGTCCATTGGTCCCTGCACATCTCCGCTACACCATACTTTGCCCTGGAAAATGCATCAAATGTAAAATTAGGTTGATAATATCAACTGAGATGTAGCAAGATACAATCATAAACATAAGGATGTAATGCAACTAATTATGATGAAATGTGATCGGATTAATAACATACTTCCAACCAAGTTCTTTCTGAGCTTTCTCTGTAGAAGCATAGACTTCCGTTGCATCTCCTGGCCTCCTTGGACAATATTTAATAGGGATTTTCTGCAATATTTTGATACGGAAAAACCTTAGCATGTAACGAAAGGTTGTGTGTGTGCTTGTGTTTGAGAAAGAGAAAAATGATAGACACAGAAAATCCTGTGAAGGAAGTCACCTTGCCAGAAGCCTTTTCAAATGCAGCAACCATTTCCAGGACAGACGTCCCCTGTCCAGTCCCCAAGTTATACGCAGTACAGCCTATTGCAATAGAAATGATTGAAACTCAAAATTTTGATACTCATGGAAATCATAGAAGAAGCATATCATATGACATAAACATGGTAAACTTCAAGGTTTTCCACATCAACTCTCAGGAACTGCACTCAAGCTTCATAACAGTACATGAGACGGTGCAAGTTATTTAACAGATTAAAGTAAAAAATAAAATAAAAAAATTATATGGTCACCTGTATATTCTGTCTCAAAGATCTTCCTGAGGGCAGCAATGTGACCATCTGCTAAGTCCATAACATGAATGTAGTCTCGAACCTATCCAACATATGATCATTTGATCGGCCCATCAGGCAGAACCAAATAAATGAATCTCAAGTAGAAAAATTACTAATCCTACTCAATGGTTGTGCTTGCGAACAATACATGTAATTTTACATACCGCAGTACCATCCTTTGTCGGGTAATCATGACCATATACATTAAGCTCTGGCAATCTGCCGACAGCTACTTGTTGTATGTAAGGCATGAGATTGTTTGGGATTCCCTTAGGATCTTCACCAAGTTCACCACTCTCATGAGCCCCAACAGGATTGAAGTATCTCAGTAAAATGATTTTCCATGCTGAATCTGCCTTTTGAATATCTCGAGCAATTTCTTCCAGGAAAAGCTATTAAAAGTAATAGAAACTGCTTAGAACCAGCTTATAAAACTTTTATGAACCGAAACAAAACAACTTTTTGGGTACAACAATAAATACCTTTGTCCGTCCATAAGGATTCATAGCTTTTATCTTAAAGTCCTCAACACAAGGTATTTTTTCTGGTTGTCCGTAAACAGTAGCCGATGATGAAAATACCAACTATTGCAAAAATAACATCATATTCCTTGTGTCAGTAATGGGAAAAGAATAAGAATTCTCAGCTAAGGATTAAACAGGGAGTGAAAGCGTCAAACAAACTCATTTTAATCACAAACCAATGCTCATCCACTTTGGAAAAATCACCAATATAGACAAAAGTCAAAATAAAAATTGTGGGATAAAACTCCACTAGTGAAAGCAAGAAATGGTGAGCAAAACTAAGATGGGAAGAGCAAATTCCACAAGTTGATTCACTAATTTATAATATGTTCAATATGAAAATAAAATCATCTTCAGTTAAAAGTAGATTAGTAATCAATTATCTGCACAGATAATAAGCATGTCTCTTGTCCAAATGAAAGTAATTCATACAAATGAAACTGATTTGCAATACAATCACATAAAAAAAAATTAATAAGCATTCAAATTATAGATAGATCAGCAGTTTAGTACACTCTAAATATACATGGATCTATGTTGATCAAGAAAATTGTTTAAATTTCTCATTGATATGATTATCAATTGCAACAAACAGAAACCAAATCAAGAAATATAGAGTGAAAAGATTACAAACCGACACACCTTCTTACAATCGTATTTCGCCATAGTCTGGTATAGATTTATAGAGCCAATCAAATTATTGTCAAAATAGCGCAAAGGATATGCAACACTCTCCCCAACAGCCTTAAGGCCAGCGAAATGGATCACAGCATCATACCTGTCATATTATAAATATATCAAGGAATTAAAATTATTCTTTAGAACAGTTATCTAGGATAGATTAATTGATTTTTCAGAGGATTCATTTATCAACACATATACCACTGCCTTAA
Organism: Acer saccharum; assembly: GCA_030490815.1. Taxonomy (NCBI): domain Eukaryota; kingdom Viridiplantae; phylum Streptophyta; class Magnoliopsida; order Sapindales; family Sapindaceae; genus Acer; species Acer saccharum. The sequence goes on along the minus strand of CM059876.1, from coordinate 8,997,159 downwards.
TCTAAATTGATCAGTCTCTCTGCTATAAGTTTTATTTACAAATGCTAAGAAACCCAGAAAGCAAAATCACTGATAATCCATAAAAAATTGAAAGAAATGAAAAAGAAACAAAAACAAAAACAAAAACAAAAACAAAAAAACCTATATCAAAACTTATATACTTTTCCTGAGAAAAAAGCTTTTCCAGATCCTCCTTCTTCCTAAGATCACCCTGCAAGAAAAGATCCAAAACCTAACCTATCAATCTCAAAATAACCCAGTACAGTTTCTTTAATTGGAATGAAGAGATTAAACCAAATCAAAGCAAAAAGAGTTAAAAGAAAATAGAAATCATACCAAATGAAACTCAAGCTTCTGGGAAAGCTTAGGACCCACCAATTCCCTAACCCTATCAACAGCTTCAATGACAGCATTATCGAGATTGTCAATGATGGAAACAGTAAAACCCTCATTTAGTAGCTGAATCACTGTGTGTGTTCCAATGAAGCCAGCTCCACCAGTAACAAGAACCCTTTGGTCCGAGGACGCCATTGCGAACACCAAAAATGGAGATAGAAAAAGGTTTTGATGAGGAAAGATCTGAGAAAGAAGAAACAAATCAATTATAAAAACAGAGATGGATAAAAGCAAAGAAAGAAAGAAAGTGATTTAAGGCAGAGAAAAATGACGTGTTGAGAAAATCAAGGTAGACAGTTTGTTGATGAAAAAATGGATAAGGACAGAGACAAATTTTGAATGACGATTAGAGAGAGAGAGAGAGAGAGAGAGAGGATTCTCAATATCTTGAATTCTTAATTCTTGTGGAGTCTAGTTGTCGTTCTGTTAAGTAAATGCGGTTTATTCGCGCGCTTTTTGATTTATTTTTACCTCCGTTTTCCATTTTTGGAGAATCTAGACGACTAGACCCCACTTTGACTTCATTTTACTTTTAAAAGGCTTATTTAGTTATTTACTTATTTTATGGCAAATAGTAATAGTAAATACCGATACTGAAATGTCTCGTTATGTTTCCTTTTTTTTTTTTTGGGATGAATACATATGGTAAATAACTAAATATTCTTATACAATGTAAATAACTAAAGTTACCGATTTATAACTAAATATTTTTTTGAATTAGTCATTAAAGATTTTTACTTTGATTAAAATTAAATATTCTCCCTTTACTTTTTATTTTTATTTTTAAACTATTACGATAGTTTTAGTTGATTCGAATTCACGGTTTTATTAATACGAGTGTAAGTGATTACCATTGAGTCAATCTCAATTATGGAATATATTACAAATTTGTCTTAGTTAGAGAGAGACCGTTACTCCAAACAACAATTTTATTAACATAGGTGTAAATAGTTTACCACTCAGCCACTTTCACCTCCATCAATATAGAATAATTTGGTATAAAGAAAGCTAATCTCCAATATTTTCAAAGTATTTTGTTGACTAATTCACATTTAATCATCACAGCAATTTGGTTAAAAGAATGAATAAAATGAATACATAGTTTTCATAGAACTAAACTTGCCTATGAGAGTTAAATTTTATTTAACTTATTGTTCTGGTTTTAATAGCCATTTGTGAGATCACTCCTTTGAGATGATTGCAGTGGCTGCGATGATATTCAATCAATAGACATAGCTGCCTTATAGCCTCCCTCTTCTCCTCTCCAAGATTCAACAATGTGTCATCTTTCTCCTTTGTCATCTTCTCGAATTCGTTAACTTTCAACTCAAGTTGGCTCACAGACTTCATCAAATTCAAGTTCTCAATTTTCCGACTTCCACACCTTTTCTCTCAACAAGAATTCCCTTTCTTCCTTGCCATCCACTTGTGCAACTAGAGAATCAATTTTCAGCTTCAGGTTTTTGATCTCTTCTTTTCGCTCCCTGACCCAATTCCTAGCAATGACAAGCTCATTTGATATGTTGGAAATCCTGGTCAGGAATTCTCCATCAGCATCCAACTTCTTGACTGCCAACTCCAATCCTGACAAGGCCTCGTTTCCAGGATTGAAATTTAACTTCACTTTCTTGGATTCAGCTTCACTAGTTGCAACCTTTTCTCTGAGAATTCTGTTTTCCTCCTCAAGCCTATCTTTTGTCGTCCTGTAAGCATCTTTGTTTTCGTTGTGCAATGTCCTGCAACCCGAATCCTCTGGTTCAACACGCAGATGTTGTCTTCAAGTTGCTTGCGAAATTCTCCTGCCAATTCAGACATCTTCCTTTCCGTGAGTTGGATGCTTATCTTGGACCCCAAGAACATGCGTTGGACTTGTTTAGACTCCTCTTTGAACTTGTCAATAGTGTCCTCCTGTTCCTTCAGGATTCTGATCAGCCATCGTGCTTGTCAAATTAATGTTTTCTTGTTCGAGTTGGGTCAGTTTTTGTGAAGATTCCTGTTTCTCTCTAACAATCTGAAAATCCATCTGGGTTTTTTGAGACTGCACGTAATTTAACTCCTGCTGCAGATGGTCAACCTGTGCTTTCAAGGCCAGAATCTGAGTAGAAGAATCATTCTCTTGTACTACACATTTTTTGCAAAGAGCTGAGAGCTCATCCTCCAGTTCGTTGTTTCTTAAATGCACTCTCTCATTTTCATCTCTCAACAGATTGGTATCATGGGTTTTGATCTTTATCTGCTCCTCCAATTTGAATCTCTGACCGTATAGAGACTCCATTTCCAATTCTAGGTCCTTTACGCGGACAAGATAGCTTTCTTTCTCCTTCAGCATTCTCTGCTCAGCAGCAGTCTTTTTCGATATTTCCCCTTGGAGAGTTTTCATCTGAATCACATATTCCGTGGTTTCTTTGGCTTTCCTCTGCAGTAACATTTCCAATTCAGCTTTCTGGCTAGTTAAGGACACCAAGTCGTGTTGCATCAGACTGGCATGATCTGTCAACCTCCTGACTTGGCCTATCGCTTCATCTTTTGGGACATGTAAAGAATCCACCTCTAGTTGCAGATAGCTCAGCCGCACCATCAGTTCCTCATTTTTCGAAGTTAAAATGTCCTCGTTGTCCTTGTGCTTCTTCATGAGGTTGGCAATCTCATCCCCTTTCTCTTTCAATATCAATTCAAGTTCTGAAACCCGAGCATGAAGTCCAACATTTCTCTCCTAGCTGTGTAACTTCAGCTGCTTTGCTCTCACATTGTTCTTCCAGGTCTTTTATCCGAGCAAGCACTTGACTCCAGTGATCTTCGTGCACCTTCTCAAGAGCTGTCAGTTCCTTTTGTCTCTCATCTGCTTCATTCCTCAGATTCTTGTTGGCTATCTCTGCTGCTTCTATTCTGTACAAAGCTTCTAGATAGTCAGAATTCAAAGCATCCTTTTCTTCAGTTGTGGACTCCAATTTATGCATCAGGTCAGCCACTTCTTGATTTGCAGTTTCAAGTTCCTTAAAGCTACTATTGAAATTGAACATCTTCTGATGTACATATCTTGAATTGCTGAAATCGCCTTCTTTTTCCTCCGAGGAGTAATAATCCGAGTCTGAGCCAGGAGTAGAGGGGGCTGATACTTCCTTTAGAGGGGGCTGATACTTCCTTTCCTTTCCTACCGCGAGATCTTCTCCCCGACTCTCCTTTTGCTTGATTATATAGAGCATAGAGTGATTGGTATTGACCGTGAAAGTCCTCGATGAGACCTACAAGTTCTGAATCGTTTTTCAAGTCTTTTGTAATCCCATCTTTTTTTCTCCTGGTCTTTATTTTTTACAAGTTCCATGATCTTCTCCATCTTATTATCAAGTTCTGCAAACAACTTGAACCTCTAAATCTGATATACTTTAACATCAAATAAAGTTTCTCAAATGCTCAAAAGTCATAAGGTAGTAATAATCACTTGACATGCATTTTACAAAATTCAAGCATGCTATACAAGAAATCACAGGCTCAAAATTTTAACAAAACTAATCTAAACTAAATTGGACTATGAGACTGTTAGTTTTAGTCATTCAAATGCATTCAACATTCTTTTCGGAGATCATTGTGCTGTTTAAAAGTGAAACTGAACCTGATTCTGTTCGAATAACCTCCATTGTTCAACTTTCTCACTATCCAGATGTTCTCCTTCAACGACTTCGTAGAACTCCTGGTGCTTTCTAGTTCTATTCTCTTGTTTGGAAAATGTCAGAAACCAACCTATCACTGGAAGGTATTCTGCATTCCAAACAGAGCAAACTAAATACCTGAAAACACAGAATCAAATAAATAAACAAAAACAATGTCACTCAATATCTTGTTGAAGTTTCAACATATATACAAACACATGAAAATGAAACCTCAACATAATAAATTCATATTGTCTACATGTACAACTCCAACTTGTTTGCCTCAATAGGGTTGGCAAAACGGGCTGGGTACATAGGGTTTGACCCTTACCCGCATGATGTGGTCAGGGTTCAAACCCGGACCACATCATTAAAAAGCCCCAATTTAAGCCCTTTATTATAAGCCCGCAAAAAACCCACATCATTAGGTTCAATTTGGAAACAACAACTGGAACTTCTGTCTTCTTCCTCCATCCGCCTATGGCCTATCTACATCTCTACTTCAAAAAACGAAACAATTTCTCAGCTCTCATCATCGGTGGTCTCTACTCTCTACTTCAAAATTGCTCAAGCATTTGTCTACTCATCGTCCGTAGAAATCTTTTGCTTCTTCCATTTGTACGCAGCCTCCAATATCTTGAGATTTGTTGTTTGTGCCTCTTCAGGGAACAGGTAGTCATAGAACTCCTCGTACCTGTTATTCGAAGTGTTTTGCATCAGTAACAACCGAAAACCAAAGAAAGTTTAATATCTAACATGGCATTTGCAAAAGTTAACATGATCAAAATCCAGTTGATCAAGAATATAGATTCTCCCAACAGCCATTATTAAACACACAATTATGCTTATCAGATACTTTTAAACTTATTAATGATATAAAAATTAGCCTTGAAAATTCCCAAAATTTCGGGCTGATGGTATTATTATACCCAACAGTCATTTTGATGGGAATCATGGAACATAGGTGAACCCATAGTCGCAAAACCAACATTTATGATTCAAAAGACTGCTAAAAATGCATCATGCCAAAGACAATACCACTGTTTGCATGGGACCGACCAATTGACACACTTTAAAGACATCATAACAATTGAAGTGTGTTATTAAGAGAGCATATATCAACTTTGAGTAGATTACATACCCAGTTGCCAGCCCATCGTCACTAACAATTTGCCTTCTCTTTTTAAGTTTCTTCGGTAGCTTGGCCTGGACTAAGCTAGCATCACCAAGCTCACCAAAACTACTCTCCATTCTCAACCACTCTTCTAACAACATAGCTCTTTCTTCTTTCAATTCAGGTGCTGACATTCTGTAGTATTTAATAGCTTTCTCAAAAACCCCTGAAGAAGATTAAGGAAGGTGTAAGATTACTGATCTTCCAGTGAGAAAATTCATAATAATCAAATTAACAAAATAAAAGTAATAACAATAATAAAATATGGACAGGAATCAGATTCGCTTACTTCTTGCACCCTGAATGCTTTGCTTCTTTTGTTCATGGACGTCATCTTCTGGGATGTCTGAACCCTCATCATCCTCCTTGCTATCAAAAGCCTCGAATTTTGCATAACTGATCCAAACCTTCAAGTGCTTAGTCCGATCTAAGAGTCTCTCATACAGTTCTCTTGTTCTTTTAAATTCACCTTCTGATTTCTCAAATTCGATATATGCCTGTAATCAAATAAAATACATTCTACTGTCAGCTCCTATATTCAATAAACAACAATAATTTTAGCTGAAAAAGAAAAAAGCAGGAAATGGCATCAACTAGCAGGGTTTAGAAACATGACTTTTAGGTTGAAAAACCTGTACCTATTATTGCAATTTTATAGTAGAAATTTTTAAATGTGCGGATCTAAACTACTTCACACCAAACTATGCATTTTCTTACAGAAAAAAAAAAAATAGCAACTAAGTACCTTCCACAACAGCTCAGGCATGTCCAAGGCTGGCTGGGCAATTGCAAGCTCAAAAATGGCTCTAGCTCGATCGGTTTCAGCCAAAGATCTCTCCAGTTCTGCATATTTGCTCCATGCATAGCAGTTCTCTGGAGACCATTCCAAGTACTTCTCATAAAGCTTTCGGCAACGATCAAAATTACAAAGCTGCAGCTCTATCTCAATGTACTTTTTAAATATCTGTTTGCAGCATACATCAACAGTAAGGATACATTGAATTTACAAACACTAGCATCAACCAAAAAGGCAAAAATATTACCTTATCCTTAGGAGCCTTTCCAATTGCACTGCCTAAAATTTGACGAGCACCATTGAGATTTAACTGTCGTATTTCAAATTGGGCAGCTAAGAGCCATATTTTAGCAAATGAGAACTTCTTATGAGGAATGAGCTTAAGACACTCCCTGCAAAAATTGAAAGTTAATGTTAAATACAATGAATGAGGAATGAGGAATGAGCTTCTTATCAGTGCAATTTTAGAACGAGTAGAAGTTACGGAGCCTTTCCCAGAATCCCAGGTAAATACTCCCAAATCTAACACAAACAAGTTTAAAAAAAAAAAAATTCAACTCCAATCGTTTTACATCATCTAATGGATGCTAAAACTTTTTTCCTTTTCCTAAGTGAAATTGTTAACAAGTATGAAATAAATCATATAGTAGGCTTTCATCTGACTTATACTATTTATGTTGTTCTTTTTCCTTTTTCTTTTTTCTTTCTGTGATGTTGTGCGGTCTATTCTCATTTTAAGCAACAAGTAGTTGTTAGTTACCAAATCAGTAAAAACAAGATGCTTGACCAAATTAGGTTGGGCCCAACAACCGGCCATATATCAAATTACAAACAAAAGATCAAATGAGAATAAATAGGAGTCCGAGTCTCATGCTAAGTGGATTTGTCATGGATGCCGGTATATAGGAGTTAGATTTGTCCAAGTCCTATCTGTCTGACCTGTATACCATGGTATGACCAGCATAGACTCTCTCCTTTTCTTTTTCTTTTTTGAATGTGTGTGGTAATTGGTAAAGAAACAATAAATTTTCACATTTATCCTGGAGTTAAAAATGTAGTTGTATCTAAAAAGTATATCATTGACCACAAGGGCACAATTCCTTTTGATTAGAAGATAATGGCCATCACCAGATACTAGCTTCCCACAAAATTTTAACTGAACCTCTATATCTCAATTATCCCACTAAGTTCTTCTATAAGTAATGCCTAGGCTATAACTTTATCTGAAGATGTTTTGAATTGGCTTAATAATAATCAGAAGCTTTATCTGCATTTACCAAATATAGCAGCCAAATAAACAAAACACAAAGTTCATGGAAATAATCAACATTTCCAAGCTGAAGAGATGCAAGCTTACCGATAAACATCCCGTGTTCGCTCCATATCTCCCGCATCCAGCTCCTCATACAACGCGTAGTTAATCCTGAAATTAGACAACAAATAAAACCTCTGCAATTGACTAATCCACAAGAACAACAAGAAAATCACATCAACTAAAATGTAAAAACTTACCACAAATATATATATCTTTGCCAGTATCGCTTCTCCTCAGCCGGTGGCACGTTGGCAATAGCACGCTCGTAAACCTCCCTAATTCTATCATTATTCCCCACACTCTCCTCTAACCTGATGTAATCAAACCAAGTGTCGTAATTTAAAGGGTTCTTCCTTACTTCATCCTCATATTGAAACCTCCTCTTCCCAACAATGGCATCCTCAATCCCTTCTTTATCTCCATACTGCTTCTCGAACCCCACGAATTTGCGATACAAGTCCTCTGCCCTTCCTTTCGGGATGTGATCCAATGCGAATTTGTAAATACACCTCGCACGCTCTGACTCCTTACACCTCTCCTCAAATTCAGCAAACGCAACAAACAGCTGCTCAGCTTCTTCGTCATCAGCCAATTTCTCCACAGCGCGCTCATACACATTCCTCGAGCGGCCAATCTCTCCATTCTTCATTTCGAACTTGGCATACCGGATCCAGGCAGATACTTTCGGGTGGCACTGGACAAACCGCTCGAAAATCTGCCTGGCACGGTCAATTTCGTTGTACCGGAGCTCGAATTTGATGTAAGACAGCCAGCCTTGCTGGTCCGGCATCCAGTTCATCCACCGTTCGAAAATCTGCCTCGCTCCGGCAACATTTCCCAGCATCTCCTCCATATGAATGTACTTGTACCAGAGCTGGTCGACACGCGGCAGCAGTGTGACGGCACGGTCCCAGACGTTTCGAGCGTGGTTTATGAACTTGTTCTTCATCTCCACCTCAGCGTACTTCAACCAGAGAGTGTGGTTCCTGTAATCCACCTCGAGAGCGCGTTCCCACACACTCCGGGCTCGGTTGAAATCCTTCTGAGACTCCTCCCATTGAGCATACTTAATCCAGACACTGATGTTCCACCTCACGCGACGGATGAGGTCCTCGAATTCCTTGCGCTTGCGTAGGCGATAGTCGGCGAGCTCGGTAGAATCGGTGATTTTCTGCTTCGGCGGCCGGATTTCGGCCTCCTGGCGCTCGCGGGCTTCACGCAGTATCTGCTCCGCTGTGATTTGTATCGGAGCCGGTGTTTTGTTCTTAACCCGGGTCGGCCGTGGAAGCTTTACCTCCGTATCTTTGCGAGTAAGATACCCAAGTGACGGGTCCGCTTCTTTCGACCCCATTGTCGCTCTGACACCAATTTGTTATGAAAAAACTCACTGTTATCAACTGATCTCAGGCAGAGAGCTGTAAGGATTGGGTAATTTAGGGTTTCGATTGGATTCGAATTTGGGAATTTTTGGAAGAGTGAATCGAAGAATCAAAGGAAGATGAAGAAGAGGTCTTGGGTGTCGTTTTAGTAGAGAAGGTAAAGGATTTGGGTGTCGTTTTAATGGAGGTATGTAGAGAGAAGGAGGAGGATTTGTGTTTTGTTGAAGAAGAAGCTGCTAGGGTTGCTGTCCATACGGTGCGTTTTAGAGATTGGAACCATGGATTAAAATGACGTGCTAGTGTGCGTTTTGAATATCAGGTAGAATTGGAGCCTATTTGGTCAGCATCTCTGTTTGGGCCTATTGGACCTCTATGGTTCTATCTGATTACTTAAGTGATGGCATGTGGGCCATATGGGCCGGTAATCAAATTATCATGTTTTCAATTTTAATAGTTGTTAGTGTTCAATAAGCTTGCCTTAGATGATATTTTTCCAGGCTGATTACAAACTTCCATCCTTGAAGACAAGGATGTTTTCAAGGGAAAGGGAATGTAAGAATTGGGAAATTTAAGGATTAATTTAGGGTTTCGATTTAAGATTGTGTTTGGTATGAAAGAGTCAGGTCTTTTATTATTCCTAAAGGTATTATGCCACCGTTTTGTGTTGGTATTATTACTTATTAGGAGCCAAAACGCAGTTGTTTATCCGAGTTAATGGATCCGTCAGTCAATCCGTTTGTTCTGTTAGAGTCTAGATATTTTGTATTGAGGTCATACTGATGTCACATCTGTAACAGATTATTGATGTGGGGAAATGAAAAACTAAAGTACATTTTTATTTATAATTGAGGGAGAAGAACACGAGTAGTCGGTTCATGAATTGAAGAATGTGGTTCTGCATATATTCTGGATCCCTGTGTGATCTCAACTGTCATTCAAGGCTTCGGTTTGTACCCCCATGGATTGTTGCTTGCCCATGTCCATTGGTCCCTGCACATCTCCGCTACACCATACTTTGCCCTGGAAAATGCATCAAATGTAAAATTAGGTTGATAATATCAACTGAGATGTAGCAAGATACAATCATAAACATAAGGATGTAATGCAACTAATTATGATGAAATGTGATCGGATTAATAACATACTTCCAACCAAGTTCTTTCTGAGCTTTCTCTGTAGAAGCATAGACTTCCGTTGCATCTCCTGGCCTCCTTGGACAATATTTAATAGGGATTTTCTGCAATATTTTGATACGGAAAAACCTTAGCATGGAACGAAAGGTTGTGTGTGTGCTTGTGTTTGAGAAAGAGAAAAATGATAGACACAGAAAATCCTGTGAAGGAAGTCACCTTGCCAGAAGCCTTTTCAAATGCAGCAACCATTTCCAGGACAGACGTCCCCTGTCCAGTCCCCAAGTTATATGCAGTACAGCCTATTGCAATAGAAATGATTGAAACTCAAAATTTTGATACTCATGGAAATCATAGAAGAAGCATATCATATGACATAAATATGGTAAACTTCAAGATTTTCCAGATCAACTCTCAGGAACTGCACTCAAGCTTCATAACAGTACATGAGACAGCGCAAGTTAATTAACAGATTAAAGTAAAAAATTATATGGTCACCTATATATTCTGTCTCAAAGATCTTCTTGAGGGCAGCAATGTGACCATCTGCTAAGTCCATAACATGAATGTAGTCTCGAACCTGTCCAATATATGATCCTTTGATCGGCCCATCAGGCAGAACCAAATAAATGAATCTCAAGTAGAAAAATTTCTAATCCTACTCAATGGTTGTGCTTGCGAACAATAAATATAATTTTACATACCGCAGTACCATCCTTTGTCGGGTAATCATGACCATATACATTAAGCTCTGGCAATCTGCCGACAGCTACTTGTTGTATGTAAGGCATGAGATTGTTTGGGATTCCCTTAGGATCTTCACCAAGTTCACCACTCTCATGAGCCCCAACAGGATTGAAGTATCTCAGTAAAATGATTTTCCATGTTGAATCTGCCTTTTGAATATCACAAGCAATTTCTTCCAGGAAAAGCTATTAAAAGTAACAGAAACTACTTAGAATCTAATAACAGAGGTTTTATCCAGCTTATAAAAATTTTATGAACCAAAACAAAAACAACTTTTTGGGTACAACAATAAATACCTTTGTCCGTCCATAAGGATTCATAGCTTTTATCTCAAAGTCCTCAACACATGGTATTTTTTCTGGTTGTCCATAAACAGTAGCCGATGATGAAAATACCAACTATTGCAGAAATAACATCATATTCCTTGTGTCAGTAATGGGAAAGGAATAAGAATTCTCAGCTAAGGATTAAACAGGGAGTGAAAACGTTAAACAAACTCATTTTAATCACAAAACAATGCTCATCCACTTTGGAAAAATCACCAATATAGACAAAAGTCAAAATAAAAATTGTGGGATAAAACTCACACTAGTGAAAGCAAGAAATGGTGAGCAAAACTAAGATGGGAAGAGCAAATTCCACAAGTTGATTCACTAATTTAAATTATAACATTATCAATATGAAAATAAAATCATCTTCAGTTAAAAGTAGATTAGTAATCAATTATCTGCACAGATAATAGGCATGTCTCTTGTCCAAATGAAAGCGTTTCATAGAAATGAAACTGATTTGCAATACAATCACATAACAAAAAATTAATAAGCTTTCAAATTATAGATAGATCAGCAGTTTAGTACACTCTAAATACACAAGGATCTATGTTGATCAAGAAAATTGTTTAAATTTCTCATTGATATGAAAGATTATAAACCGAAACCAAATCAAGAAAAATAGAGTGAAAAGATTATAAACCGACACACCTTCTTACAATCGTATTTCGCCATAGTCTGGTATAGATTTATAGAGCCAATCAAATTATTGTCAAAATAGCGCAAAGGATATGCAACACTCTCCCCAACAGCCTTAAGGCCCGCAAAATGGATCACAGCATCATATCTGTCATATTATAAATATATCAAGGAATTAAAATTATTCTTTAGAACAGTTATCTAGGATAGATTAATTGATTTTTCAGAGGATTCATTTATCACCAAAGGCACCACTGCCTGAGAAAAAAAAATGAAAGAAATGAAAAAGAAACAAAAATGAAAAACCCATATCAAAACTTATATACTTTTCCTGAGAAAAGAGCTTTTCCAGATCCTCCTTCTTCCTAAGATCACCCTGCAAGAAAAGAACCAAAACCTAACCTATCAATCTCAAAACACAAAAAAGAAAATCTCAAAACAACCCAGTACAGTTTTTTTAATTTGAATAAAGAGATTAAACCAAATCAAAGCAAAAAGAGTTAAAAGAAAATAGAAATCATACCAAATGAAACTCAAGTTTCTGGGAAAGCTTAGGACCCACCAATTCCCTAACCCTATCAACAGCTTCAATGACAGCATTATCGAGATTGTCAATGATGGAAACAGTAAAACCCTCATTTAGTAGCTGAATCACTGTGTGTGTTCCAATGAAGCCAGCCCCACCAGTAACAAGAACCCTTTGGTCCGAGGACGTCATTGCGAACACCAAAAATGGAGATAGAAAAAGGTTTTGATGAGGAAAGATCTGAGAAAGAAGAAACAAATCAATTATAAAAACAGATATGGATAAAAGCAAAGAAAGAAAGTGATTTAAAGAAGAAGGCAGAGAATAATGACGTGTTGAGAAAATCAAGGTAGACAGTTTGTTGATGAAAAAATGGATAAGGACAGAGACTAATTTTGGAAGACGATTAGAGAGAGAGAGAGAGAGAGAGAGAGAGGATTCTCAATATCTGACGTGAATTCTTGATTCTTGTTGAGTCAAGTTGTCGTTCTGTTAAGTAAATTTGGTTTATTCGCGCGCTTTTTGATTTATTTTTACCTGTGTTTTTTTTTGTTTTGGAGAATCTGGACCCCACTTTGACTTCATTTTACTTTTAAAAGGCTTATTTAGTTATTTTATGTAAATACCGATACTGAAATGTCTCGTTATGTTTCGTTTTTTTTGGGGGGATACATATAGTAAATAACTAAAGTTACCGATTTATAATTTTAAAAAATAACAAAATTACAAAAGTTGAAAAGAAAAGAAAAAAGAATTGTATAATGTTTTTGTTCACTAGGGCTAACCGCATCTAATGTTCTCAATGGTGGATGATACATTGTGGTTGGAGAGAATATAATAAGATTTTTAATTTCTACTTTTAGAATGTTTCATTTTGTTATTCCTATAAATGGAAACAAAGTGGCATATTCTCTTACCAAATATGCTTTACTAATTGTGAATAAAAATTTAAATTAAAAGAAAACTAATTTTATCAGAAAGGAAACTTGATTCCTTATATGAAAGGAAAATTAAATTCTGTTAATTCTTGATTTGTGTATAAGTTAGACCACATAGTTAATTCAACGTTGTGATCACAAATTAGGATTAAAGTTCTTTTTCGTTCATTAACATATATTCTTAATTAAACTACAAAAATGCTACAAGAAGAAAACATTTATTATAAAAATATATTTATTAAATCAATTAAGACTATTAATGTAATAAATATTTTCCTTTTATAGTTGTTAGTCTGTACCCTTAACCCTATCTATTCTTGATTAGTAAATGCATTCTAAGAGAATGGAGCATTAGTTGATAATAGCCCTTTTATTTTATCCCTTCTTTTGTTGAAGCAAATTTAAATCCTAAAGCCTTAAAAAAATAAAAAATAAAAAATACTATTTACTAAAAGAGAAAAACATTTATTACATTAATTAAAGTGGATAAGCAGAAATGAGTTGTGAAAATCAAAGTGGATAAGCAGGAATGAGTTGTGAAAATCAAAGTCTTTTTCAGAAGTAGCCAATCTCATCTAAAAGAACCTTGTGGGGCTGAATATCAAAATTTGATACCCAACTTCACGTTACCAGAATGGTCAATAATAAAATAGATAAGGTGACCACTGTTACTAATTTACTACAGTATATATGGGATAAATGTTTCAAATCATCTAACCATTCTGTATTTTTCACATAGCTGACCCAAAATCATCTCAAAACCTAACTGGGAAATTTGAATTGGAAAATTAGAGATAAATTATGTTTAGATGATGAGTTCAGCTACTCTCTTGCACATAGATACCCAACACATTATGACATTTTCTAGTGTCCTGTAACATCATTTTGACACAAGCAAATATACATACAATACAAGGAGTGGAAATCCCTCAAGTTTCTAACTCGTAAGACTTACATCTTTTGAACAAACGATTCGAAAGATCAAGGTTGATTGTCGTTGCTGATACTTCCGGTGATAAAGCTAATGACATTAGCTATGACTTAACCTTTCCATGAAATCCCTTATTCCCTTCTAAGCATGGTTGTTGAGATGCAATACTGCTACAACGTGGTGAGCTCGCACTTCCTGATGGTAGGAGCGATTGATTTACGGAAAACTGCTGCTGGGAAGCAGGTGGTTTTTCTTGTGCATCAAACTGGAACAGAATATCACTTTCAAAATAGCTGGGCATGCCAAGATCTGGCAAACCTGACGCACTGTCTACCTGGACACGTTGATTCTGGATGTAGTCCTGAAATGTAAGATCATCCTCTACTGGGATTGCACCTGTAAGAGTCTTGTATGCAAATTCCAGGCATGGATCAGGCCAAGATTCACCAAATGGAAAAAACTGTGATTCTGCATTTTCATTATTCATTTTCTCAGTTTCAAGATTTTGAGGTTGATCTTCAGGTTTGCCAGTATCCATTTTCTCAATTTCCACTTTCTGTGGTTCCCCTTCAAAAACAGTTTTGGCATCAAGATCCCTTTCGTTCTTGTTTGATGACTCTCCATGTGATTCACATTTTATTCCAGTAGGATCATGGTGTGCCACCCCAGTAGTTTCATGCAAATCCCCCAACTGCTGAGAAACGCCATCTGCCAAACCAGTTGTGGCTTCACATCTACTGGACTTTCTGGTCACCTTTCCACAAGATTGTTCATTGAACATTAAATCGGATACAAGCTCAGGTTCAAGCCCAGAAAGTCGCTTTGAAGATCGACGAGGCAAGTTTAGTTCTTGTTTATTCTTGGACTTGATTGACTTAATCCGAGTTTTTCTGTTCCTGCTCTTTCCAATTTCATTTTCCTGCAAGATCTTGTCTTGCAGGACATCAACTGCAGGAGTCGAAACAGGCCTGTTATTAGAGATACCATCCACTGGTATTTCACCAGTCAAAGTCTTGAATGCAAATTCTAGACATGGGTCTAAATTAGAATTGCCAATGGGTATGAATGGGCATGGTTCTGAGTTACCATCATCGGTTTTAGCAGTATCAAATTTTTGCGGTTGCTCTCCTGGAATAACCAGGTTTTTGCAAGCTTCTCCATGCGACTGAAGGTTTTGCTCAAAAGACATACAATTTGTATGCTCCTTTACAGGCCCAACCTTGAGCTGCTCAGATGCTTTATCTGACAAACCATCTGATGTCAAACCACCAGCTGGAATGACCTCGCTTTTGCGAGACTTAGTTGTTGCAATTTTTGGTGAACATTTTGTAGAGTCCCAATTGACCACCAGCTCAGGTTCATGCCCAGCAAGTCGTTTTGAGGACCGACGAGGCAAGTTAAGCTTTTTCTTGTTCTTGGATATACTTGAATTATTCAGAGATTTTCTGCTACTGCACTCCACCCCCGTCTCAAGCAAGTTCTGCCCCTGCAGACAATTAGTAGGAGTTGGAACTGGTAAACTATCAGCTAAAATCTTTTTGCTCTTGGAACCTGTAGATTTTGACAAAGATGAACAACCCAAACTAGTGATTTCCTTAGTTCCACTGCCCTTTTGAATCATCATTTTTTCTGCGAAAACCTCAGCTGTGGGGGCTCCATTTAGATCAATTTCAGCAGATAACCTCTTGCTTCGCCTTTTCTTAAAGGCCTCAGCTTCTGGAAGTGCTGAGCTGCATTCATTTAAACTCGCCTTACCTATGGCAGCAAGTTTTGGCTTGTCATTTTCAAAATAATTAGCCACTCATTCCTCAAAAAAACTGGTTTTATTCACCATCTCACCTTCAAAAAGCCGTCTACTGGTTACTGTTTGTTTCATTTTTTGTCTTTTAGCTGCTGTAGATGTCTATGATAGAGCAATGACAAAAACACAAAGCTTAATAAGATTAAAATCATTTTTCTGCACAACAACCCAAACAGCACAAATATACTAGAAAACTGAAACAAAAAGAATATTAGTTGCAGAAATTTTCTTGCTTATAGTTGCCACATAACCCTTGCTTAGAGGGAGTGCCAATACTATCATCATAAGTACCACCTAAACATATGTAAATACTTATGAAACAAACATAGGATGAAATGGTAATAGTTTTATCACAAACAAAGAAGTTTGATCATTTAAAAATGTAATTTAAGCATATAATTTATCCTCAAATGAAAGGATGGTGTTCATAATAGTACTATAATGTTATTCACTAGTACTTCGGAAATAAACCCATACTAAAGCTTAGTTTCTTGAAGTTCCAAGCATTTTAAGAAGGTGATATTAATTCAACTAACTACTTTATGATGATATTTAAATGTGTTTTGATATAATATTTACATAAACATAGATCAAGCATATTGTTGTGGAATTATTAGCATTGTGCAGTTCCTATTAACAGGACCAAATATTATGACAATGATGGATCACACTAATTTACCAATCCAGGTGAATACTTACCAAGGTTTTGCCATCAATGCCACTTTTTGCTAATTTAAATGCATATCTACTAATCTCTCCAGTTTCCAGATAACGTAATACATCCTTTTTGGAACGGAATATAATTCCATTAACTGGATCCGTGTAATACTGAAGCAAAAAAAGTATCAATCAAAATCTATAAATACTAAGATCTAGATATAAAAAGCACAAGCTAAAAATGTTGTCAAAGCGAGACATCGAGTGCATGAGTTCACACACAAAATTAGGAGTGGCAAATTTTGACAAGACTTAAAAGTAAGACACGAACACGAAATGATTTTGGCGGGTTAGTGTTGCAGTTACTGACACAATTATTAAATAGTGTGCATGAGTTGACACAAACAAGAGTACTATGGGAAACTTTTGGTACAAACCATGAATACAAAACAAATACAAAGCAATTTAGTAGGTTAGGTTGTGCATTTTGAGACAATTAATTAGAAGGATCGGGTTTGGATTTACACAAACACAAATTGTCACCTCTACACACAATTAAGGGAATAGAAAAGTAGAACCACACTGCAATTTAAGCAAGAGTTGGAACAAGAACTCCATACCGGATCATTTTTAATCCCACATGCTGTCTTTCTAGTTCTGGTTTCCTTAATCCACCCAGGCGGTAAATCATTCACTGTAGATCTGATGACTGCAGCCTAGATTTACAAATATATCAGCACAGAATTTCTTATTAAACAAATATATGCCATAAAATGACAAAATCCATAAACAAAGGGTGTATTGCTATTTGCTACACAACTTCAACATTCCACAAAATATAAATATCTCACAACAAAACATATTGCTACCTTCCAGTTTTTATTTTGAAGGGACAATATTGCGAATCTAAATTTTGGGATATTAGTGCACCTTTGCTTTGCTGAGAATGGATATTGCATATTTGCATCTATTTAACTAATTTATACAACAGTAACAACACTGCAAAATGAATGTCATGATATCCGCATTGCACAAACAACAGGTCCAGTGACATGCCCTTCTCTAAACAATAAGTGGACTACGATAATGTCATCTCTCCCAAGATCACCACAGTAAAAGTTCATTCTTACAATTATAAGTGGCCTAAATACAACTGATATTGAAGAAACTCACAAAATAGTGGAATAATATTCCTAGCAAAAAGATTACGTAATAAATTAGGAGCTCATAATAAAGCCAGGCTTTGCTATTTTTGTGAAGATGACAACATTCTGAAGTTTAAGGTGGTTGCTGTATGGACATTCAATAGGTTGCCTCTCACTTATTACTGTACATGTAATTTTATCTTATTTTTTTAATCTCTTTTTGGGTTGTAACTTTTTTTTATTATTATTCTAATATTCTGGTCTTCTAATAATAGAAAAAATATTACCCCTACTATTTATATTTAAATATAAAGTGATTATAACTTCATACAGTATGCTAATAAACTGAACCTAGTGAGTAGAAAAGAGATCAACTGACAAGAGATGAGATTAAAAGCAAATAAAATATTAAAAAATCTCCAAATAAGCACATAAAAAATTATAGCATCAGAATAAGTAATAACAAACTTTGCTTGAAGAACGTGTGCCAGTGCTTGTTTTCTCCTGTTTGGATGCACGCTTTTTCTGCTTTACAGATTCAAGATAACGAAGCACCCCTGGCTTTGAAAGGAATTTGCATCCGGTCAACGGATCAATGAAAACCTGCAACAAGAATGCAGTTAGATAAGAATTTAAGGAGTTTCCAATTAAATACAATTAGAATAATGGGATCAATCTTCCAGAATAGTTATTCATCTTAAAATGCAAAATAAAATCTTTTTCCCTTTTCAGCTAGTATAGAAGTACCTAGGAATGGATCATTGGAACTCAACATATTATAATTGATAATTTGATTACTAAAAGAAAATTAAACATCCTTCCAGAGTTATTAAGCATTCATTTCACACACAGAGAGACACCACAAACATCCTTCCAGAGCATTTAAGTATTCATTTCACACAGAGAGAAACACCACAAACATCCTTGTAGTCATTTTTTTATAAGTAGGCTAAGATAAACCAGAAAACCATTAGCAATATTACTGGCAATCTCATTAACCTCACACTTCAAATATGCAACATTTGCGAGTCTCATTCCAATATGCCTATGGCATGCAAATTGTGCATCAAGAAATTGTAGCTAATTATTAACTAGCAGCAAACTGAAACTTTAAAAAGAGAACCAACATGAAGGTAAAAAGAGGAAAATAGTCCCTAACGAAAAAGAAGAAAAGTCCGAAAGAATCCACCAACAAAAATGTAAGAAACAAAGGAAATAAGCACAAATTGGTGAAATGTCCACAAAGCACATAAGATAAACACATGTGATACCTTGTACGGTCTTCCAATACTTGAACCACTCTTTCGGGTTTTCAACTCCATGACCCAGCCATCAGGTAACCATTCGGAACATCCGTTTTCTTTTGGTATATGCTGCACAGTAAGTAAAGGTCTATTAAATAAACAAATCAAACAAAGGAGGAATGGCTAAATAACAAAGACAGGAACTCTCACTTTTGTGCCACTATATTCTGAGCGCCTTTTGCTGGGGCTATTAGTAGGTTGAGGTTTGTTGCCTTGAGTGCTTTCCATCCCAACATATTGAAGAAGATCATCTTTGTAGAAGAATCTTTTACCGGTCACCAAGTTCTTGTAATACTACAAAAGCCAGATAAATTATAAGCACGGTAGTGACTTGATGATCAGATAACTTCTTCTCATCAATTGTTTACTAAATCTGCTTTCATACTAACATATAGTTTTCACACTTACTGTTCCCTTACACTGACCAAAAAGACGGGAAAAAAAAAAAAAAATGAATCCAATTTCCCCTCAGAAGTTGCTTGTTTCGATGCATATCTTCTCAACAACGGAGTTCATCATAAATAGAGCACATCATAATATATAAGTTTTGTACATAAAATAATGTAAACTAGCAATCTATGATTTTTATGGTCCTCACGAATGATTACGAATATATTTGTAAGCCAAAAAAATGCTATCACAAAGCAAGTAATAATTACAAAAACAGCTAACAAAGAGAATTATTAGATTAGAGCAAGAGTTTCTGGGTTTAACCCTAATTTTGCGACCGGTCTTTTGGACTTTGAGGTGCAGGGTCCAGCCGGCGGGAAGATGTTCGGGATCATTCGTTGCCGCCATAATCGCGAAATTCTGTACGGAATTAGCGGGAGCTTGACGTGTAATCCAGCGATCGAAATCCAAGACTTTGCTGTCTGTTCTCTGTAGTAAGAGTAAGCTGGTTTCTTGTCCTAAAAAAAAAAAAAAAAAAAAAAAGTCAAAGAAGAGTAGAAGATTATTGGAGTGACCCACCAAACAAAAACCTCCTCACTTGCCTCCCTGGCTGCCATCTGGCACCTAACTCAAATTAGTTAAATGCCTCTCTGTTCATGGACTTGGATCCTCTTCTCTTGTACATAAAACATACTTGTATCATCTTATTTTCTTAGTGGTTTCAGTTTTGATCCCAAAAATTTACAAGTAATATGAGAAAAGATTTAAATTTAAACAAAATGGTCAAATAACGATACAATTTATGAATATTTGTGTCGTCTACTCAGTTGAGATATTAATAAATTGAAAGAGCGTTATTTACTACTACTGAACCTTTACCACCAAACCACAGTTTGCCATAGTGTGCATTGACATCTTTAGATAAAAATATTATCCTTTTATTACCAAATATATTTTTTTTTACTAGCAATCTCATCACTACTATTCAAGTACAAATATTCTAGGCTATTTTTCATTTCTTGTTTTCATGTATCAGGAGGAGCAGCATGTTTTTGAGGCTTTAGATTACACAAAATACAATACAAAATACGAATTCAATGGAAGTTCCTCTAGTTTTGTGCTCTAGAACATTTTTCCGATACCATCTTCCCGCGGAACAGATTCATGGACATCCATTCGACTCCAATTTGTCACCAGGGGCGCCATTTGATCAACCTTATCAAACAAGCCAAGGAGCCCACCTGTGTGTATAAATAAGATTTTTCTGCCCTCCCACTTCTTTGGATTCTCGGCCATGTCTTTCAACATTCCATACGCAGCTTTTCCACTAAAAGGAATGACAAAAAAAAGGAGAAATTTAGATGCACAACAATGAGAAGACTAAATCACTCAAGAAAAATGAACCAAGGATTTCAATGTGAAGTAATTAAATCTGTAAATATGCAAATGAGTTTCAGTTGACAAGGTACTAAAAGTAAAATGCTTAGTGTCTAGACTGATTCCAACTGCACCATTTGATTATGTGCTGATTCTTTAGATATCACTGCAGGCATTCAGTGGTCATTACCACTTACCTAATTGAACTGATCTCATGAGTAAATTAAGGGCAAAAACTTCTTATTCTGGAAACCACTTCAACAAATTATGGGCAATGAAATTTAAAGAGAAGAACCAAAAACAACAAATGAGCTCAGAGTAGCATTTTTGATAATCATTCTTGTGTCAGTTCTTTTCTTATTTATATAGTATGTCATATTGTTTCAAAAAAAAAAAAAAAAAAAAAAAAAAAAAAAAAAAAAAAAAAAAAAAAAACATTTCAAGGGATAATCTGAGACCATGGAAGTTGTAAAATGGTGATCCCTAGGGTTGGAGTAACAAAAAGGAGGCAAGGTCACTGAAAGAGAATGATCAAAACACTATGAGCAAAACAAGGTTACTCTTCTCAAGAAATAGATTTACAATTATCTTAACAGTTTTGCAATTAGTAAAACAAATGCATAGAGCAATGAATGTCCGGATCGAATGATATATATTTAAAGAATGAAGCTTTTGTACCTGTAAACTGGGTCAAGAACAACACCAGTTGCTGCAGCAATTTCCTTAACATATTTAAGTTCCTCAGATGTGGTAATTGCATAGCCCAAACCTTTGGCCTGTGGGAAAACAAGAATCTTGTTAATTCACATCAAATTTAACATTGAAGAACTGCTTACGATAATGCAGTGTCACCCTCTCAATATATATACAACCCATCAGCTATCATGAAATGGGCAGGACTTACATGCTACTCAAGGGTGCTGGTTATCCAGTACCCACATGGCCACATTAAAGATTTTGCCGCATGAAATGATTCACAGAACATGCTCTGTTAAAACTTAAAAGCTAATTTATCCCCAATTCTCTTTTCTAATTCAGGAATATGGATTGAGTTCAAATACCAACAAATATGCTTACCTTGCAATTTCATTGTGGTACACAAATCAATAAAGATGATAGCAGTCTATTGCACCAGCAAAATTACACATTATCCACAATTTTATTTTGCCCATTTACATGAATTAGAGGATTCAGGTATAGAAATCAAGGTAAAAATGAAGAAACATGAAGCCAGTGCAAACATTTTTGTGAAGCCAATAATCCCTTCACCAATTTTCTCTTCCTAATAGAATCTACAATAATCGGATTTAAAATTCTTATTAAAAGAAAAAAAAAAAAATCAGATTTAAAAGTATACTACAAAAAAAAAAAAACAAAAAAACAAAAAAAACTTTAAATCAGTGCAGTGTAAAGGACAGCAACTGTATTGTAGTATTAATTTATTCAACAAATCACATTCTTTTTTGGAAAACTGCAGGACCAGCATTTTGGTACCTACCTAAATTTTGCCCTCATCAAATATTTGCTTACACAAAGGATTACGGCTAATCCAACTGAACACTCACATTTTGAACATTAACAATATCACGTGAGTTCACGCCTGCATTGAGCCCATCGAGTAGACCTTGAGTAAAATCATAGAAGTAATCAGGGTCATCACAAACAGAGAATGCATGAACCTACATAAAAGATGGAACAGATAAATAAATTAATTGACATATCGACAGCAGCAAATACAAATGTAGAGTCACATACATTTTACCCTCTTGAAGTTTAACCTGCTTTGACTTAATTGTAATTTGTTTTTGCAAGGGTTGTGTCACAAACAACAGGGTAGCACATTGAAAAATGGCCAAACCAAAGTGGACTCGATGTACTTGACCCATAAATATAGTGATGAAAACATACTTTTGCCTTCAACGTTCCCAGCCATGATCCCAACGACAAACCAGCAATTGTACCTCCACTGGAAATCGATAAAAAGAAAACATCAATTAGGATAGCAATACAGCACTCAACAGAGTTTTAACATTTAAGTTTTTAGTGTAAAATGTAAGTGCAAAGCCAAAATCAATTTTTTTTGGAAAACAGCCAGAAGTCAAGCCTTTATAAGTTAAGTCCACATGTCAGACCTTCAAAAAGAGGTCCCATAATAATTTCTGTGGGGGGGGGGGGGGGGCGCTAGAGACTTTCCTTTAAGTACACCACCAGATTAAAGGCTTGTTCATCAATTTAAAGGCTTGTTCTAACCCCGTTCAACAATTTAAAGGCTTTACATAGTCTTCTAATATGTTTTATTAGATCTAACAGAAGTCCACTTGATGAGATAATGACTATAACTCCTTTCACATAATATTTAAGTTAAAAGTAATCAGTAATTGTAACGGGAACCATTCAAAGAGAAGAGAGGAAGAAAAGCCTTTTAGTAAAGTAATTAACAGATGAGTAGAGTAGAACCTGCCGCATGCTACAACAATATCATCAAATTTTAATTTGTTGTGCACAGTTTGAAGCTGCTGCTCGATCTCCCTAATAGCTTCAATATAGCCCCTGAACAGAACTAAAAGTGTGACGTCATAGGTAGGAGGAAGTCATATATATATAAGCAACTGTTTAGAGGAACGACAAGTGAAACACCTTGAACTTCCTAAATATTTATCAGCTAAAATAAAATAAACAAGATTAAAGAAAAAAAGATAAAAATATTAATGAATACACATCTTATAAGGTGTAGAATAGCTCTAACTCAAGGCAATGAATAACTTACAAGGAAAAAAAAATGGCAAAAGAAAAGGTAGGATGATAATGACCCATATTACCAGGTTCCCAGGGAATTTGATCCACCAACAGGAATAACATATGGCCTTCTCCCTTCCTTCAGCAACTTTTCTTTTAAAATATCGGTAAGAGTCTAGTATAAAAAAAAAAATTCAAAGTAATCAGTATTATGAAATTATGCTTTGATATAAAAAAAAAAATTTGTATAGAAATATCGTAAAAAAAGGTCCTGGATCACAAAAATAACATAGTTGGCAACATAAAGTTCAGAATACATCTTTGTTCAATCCATCAACAATCTCATCTCCAAACAGTTTTAGAAAGACAACAAGAGATGATGTCATTCATCACCTATCTTATGTTTGCATACTTGAATAAGAGGAATCTCTATTAGGATAAGAGCAAACGTTTTGAGTTTGGGGCAGTCCTTGTGCTTATCAATTTCTTTCTTTTGCATGTAAAAAACATTTCCTGCTATCCGATATCATTATCTTATAACTCCAGTGAGTTGTTTCACTATTGGCAAAAACTACCTTTTGTATTATTGTTCAACCTCCAGTTTCAAAATATAATGCTCCCAAAAGCATAAACTTGCCACGGTGAAACTAGCAAATTTATAAACCACCCAGAGGAATACCGAATACTAATGTATGATTACAAATGCACTAAAGAGTAAAAATTGCCAAAGAAAGAGCAATACAACGTACCACACTCCCGATTTTTGCATACTCTTCTTTTGAAATAAGCTCAATATGAGCTCCAACCAAACGCTCAACCAGTAAATTCCCAGTCAATCCAGGATCTTCGTCCACAAGAATCTGCAACATTCATTTTCATTCACATTGTAGCTGCTTAGTAGCAAAAAATATATATTTTTATTTATTTATTTTTTTTAAAAAAAGAGAGATTCTGAAGCTTAACCTTCGATGTTCGAAGTATAAGATAACAGTCAAGATTGAGATACTTAGCCGCGACAGCAGTAGCTCGACAGTGATTGCTTTGAATGCCTCCAATGGTGATTATACAATCTGCACCTTGTGCCACCGCATCTGCCATCAAAAACTCCAATTTTCTCACCTTGTTACCGCTCAGTTGCATACCAGAAAGATCATCTCTCTATACAACAACAACAACAACAACAACAAATTTACCAAAAAAATTAAAAACTCTCTTCAGATTCAAATTTAAATAATAATAATAGGATCCTGTTAGGGTACACATCAAAGTCAATCATCTCAGACAAGATTAGACTCTCAAACTTAGTAGTTATTCAGTGCGGGTAGCTATATCCGGCAATATGCTTTTTGTCTTTTAGTGGTTTGTAATGCTACAAATCCAATTTATAGCAACAAATTCAAAACCAGAGAGTTTTGCAACGAAACAAAATTAAATTGTAACCTACAATTCCATTGCCACATTTTTGCCGGAAGAAACTGCCTCATTTGAAAAATTACTCTCAAACTTACACGGACTACAAAATTTTGTCACAACCAATTATCAGTACCGATAATTAATTTTAAGCATGTTAACATAATTATAATCACCATCATAATGACAAAGATGACGATGATGATAATAATAAATTAAATAAATATTGAAATTTAAAAAATAATAATAATAATAATTATACCTTTAACCAGACCTCTGTGTTGTTGGGCAAATTCGGGAGGTTCCATTTGTGAATTGGAGTAGGAAGCTAAGAGAGAAATACAAATATAAATTTTTATTTCCATAAAAAAAATAACAAAGAATTGAAATCGATAATGGAAAAAACTGTGAATTGATTAGATTGATAAGATAGATGCTTACGTGACCGAGCGAGAAGGCATGAGAGGGGAGTGGGTTGAGATGCGAAGCCCAGGAAGGCGGAGTGTAGGGTTTTCTGGTGAGGAACGTGAAGGGTGGTGCTGCTGCTGCTGCGTCGTTTTGTTCCATTTTGGCAGAGACAGTGAATTTGATGATTCTCAGAGACCGGAAAATGAAGGGTTTGTTTATCGAAGAAGAAACGATCGGATTCAGATTGAGGAAGCTATTGCTGCTGCACAACATCTCAGAATTCAGCTCATTTTGCTCTTGTACTGGAACACTCCGCCACTGGACTTCTATTTTGTTTTCTTCAGTCAAGAAATAGATAAATTTGGTTAATTGCATAGACAGCCCCGGGTTTAGGTATAATTTCAAGCTTATGAACTTTTTACCAAATAGTACGTAAACATCACCTGCCTTAGTTGTCAACGTACGGTGCTTAGAAGATAAAGGTCAAGGGATAAAAGGGACTTTTGCAATTTTAAATATACATAGTTATATTATTAATTATTTTAAAATATATATATATATATATATGAATAAAGGAGATCTAATCTCTTTTGAAATGGAAATTATCTTCTTTTTTTCTTAAATATC
The DNA here is from genome assembly GCA_030490815.1 of Acer saccharum. Taxonomy (NCBI): domain Eukaryota; kingdom Viridiplantae; phylum Streptophyta; class Magnoliopsida; order Sapindales; family Sapindaceae; genus Acer; species Acer saccharum. The sequence goes on along the minus strand of CM059876.1, from coordinate 8,971,357 downwards.
AAAAGTGTGGAGGCACTCGAACTTATGGTATTATCAACTGAATAAACGTTTGTTACCATCAAGCCATATTAGGCGGAATAATAACGTTTGTGACACGATAGTCTGTTTAGTAAGAAAAGCCAATCTACTTTGGAAAATGCTAAGCTGGTCCAATTTTCCAAATCAACATATATATTATTCATACATTGTATCGAACTTGAAACTTTCAAGATGAACTAAAGACATATGACCATTAAGATATAATATTGTAATTTCCATTTTTCACTGTCACCAACATTTTATTCAATCATTTGTTAAGTGGTTGCACAGCTCCCACATGCACTGTGAGTTTTTCATATTCTCAATGTAGACCTAATTGCATTTAGAAGAAGAAACAATGATTTAAGAGGGTTATTTACAATAAAACACCAATCCATTATCCGCAAAGCACAAGCACAAGTAAATCAATGGACAAATTTCATGGGACCAAAAAGAATTACATTTACTTGCATTTAGAATCATTTCATGTTTGTGTGAGTGAGACTTAAAAGACAGAGTTACAGTTACTCGTGTGTTTCCCAGTCAAGACATCTTTAGCTTAAGTGATCTTGTATGCCAAATAATGGTTGCCGTCGGCATCGGGCTTTATCACTCTTAGATAGGCTTCATGGATCTTCTTTGCCACATAGAATATTTCCTTAATTTTAACGAGTATTCATCAAACAACCGACGGACTGTGGAGCATTCACTGACACAAGCCTTGGAGAAGAGAAGACTGTCATCAGCAAAAAACAAATGGGAAATATTTGGCCCCGAATGCTTACACTGAAAACCAGAGAGGGAGGAGGTGAGAACAGCAGACTGTAAAATACAAGACAAACCTTCAACACATAATAAGAAAAGGAACGAAGATAGGGGATCTCCCTGACGGAAACCCCTCAATGGCTTCACAGACCCGCAAATATCACCATTGATAGCAAACAAGAAAGAAACTATCATCACACAATTCATAAATTTTGCCACCCACTGCACCGAAAAACCAAGACACAACATCATCTTCTCCAAAAACGACCGCTCAACCCAATCGTAGGCTTTCGACATATCCAATTTTAAAGCAAAAGAACCATCCTTACGTTTCCTATTCCTGATGGTGTGTAGGCATTCAAAACCGATCAAGGCATTGTCAGAAATCAACCTACCAGTAATGAAAGCACTCTGGGATTTAGAAACCACCTCACCGAGAACCAACCGAAGACAATTAGCCAGAGCCTTCGCCACCACTTTGTAGACCACGTTGCAAAGACTGATAAGGTGAAACTCACTGATCTGAACGAGATTTTTAACCTTAAAAATGAGTACTACCAGAGTGTTGTTAATAGGAGCAAGCGAAATCCCATTATTCAACACACGGAAAGAGGCTACAGTGATGTTTGGACCAACCCAATCCCAAAACTTATGATAGAACAAGCTCGATAAACCATCCGGACCTAGGGCTTTTGAGGGAGCAATTGAGAATACCGTAGACCTGATATTCTCAGTAGTGAAGGTCCGATCAAGGAAGCTTGCATTACGGGCCGACAAATGAGGTTGGACCTTCTCCAAAACCTTCCCCATATTTCGTTCCAACGGTTGGTTCGACCTGAACAGCTCCGAAAAATACTGAACCACCACTCTCGTTAATTCATTAAGCTCCGACTGCCAAATACCATCACTATCAAATAGGCCCTTAATTTTATTGCTCGACCTTCTTTCTAAGGCTTTTAGGTGGAAAAATTTGGTGTTTCAGTCACCCTCTTTCAACCAATCAATCCTTGCTCGTTGTTTCTAGTAGACCTTTTCACTACTCAGAAGCTTGTCAAGCTGACTTTCCAAACTTCTACTGTGGTTCTAGGAACCATCATTAATCACATTACAAGCACCTAGCAACTGATCTCTTTTAATCTGAATCTTCTTGGTTGAGTTCCTTCTTTTCAGACCATACCAATTTTGTAAAGCTTTAGTACATTTCCGAATGTTAGAAATAGTACCCTCTAACACATCTCTATGACCATTTGAAGCCCAGCTCTTCTTAATCAAATTATGACAATCCTTCTCCTCAACCCAACACCCATTGAAATGAAACCACCTACGCCTTCCACTTCTTATGAACCTATCATTCTCTCTCGGATCATCAAAGTCAAGCAACAAGGCATGGTGATCCGAGTGCCAATATTCAAGATGGTTGATGGTTGATGATTGCCCGAGGGAAATTTTGTTTCCAATCGAAATTATAGAATCCTCTGCAAGTCTCTCCTGAATAGAGTCTGAACCATCGCGTTTGTTACACCAGGTAAAGTTTGAACCCCGATAATCCAACTCTTCAAACCCACACACATCAACAGCCTCTCTGAAATTTTCCATCAAGGTCCTGTTGCGATGGAGGCCCCCCACTTTTTCCTTATTAGAGAGGATTTCATTAAAATCCCAGGCACACAGCAAGGGATACTGAAACATGTCATGAAGTCGTTTTAGTAGAGTCCATGCATGTCGTCTCTGGTCCATTTCTAGATGCCCATAAAATCCCGTAAAATGCCACTCGTTACCACTAGTCGATCCCACCCTCACATCGATATGGAAGTTGGAGTAAGAAAGGAGAGACACATCGACCTTATCAGACCAAAATAGACATAAACCGCCACTTCTCCCTTAGCAATCAACCACCAATTTCCCGACGAAACCCAACTTAACTCTTATCTTTTCCATCCGAGTATGATTAGTCTTCGTCTCCATTAAGAAAACTAGACTAGGAGAGTAGTCCTGTTTGTATTTCAACAGAACCCGGAACGCCTGCTCACTCCCCAGACCACGAGCATTCCATACTAATGCATTCATTGTGTCCGGTCGGTCGGTTGAAACTGACCTGTAGATCCTTCTTCAACACCCGTTTCAACTAAATCCCTAGATGGGGAAACATACCTCTGCTTCTTGCAAACACACGAATCATTTCCACTGCCACCGACTGACTTCTTCCTGCCCAAGTTCGAACCATCTGAAATCAATTCAAAACCACGCTGATTATTCCTTGCACGCCTTTTCCATGTTCCAACCAAATTCTGCTCCCCTGAAACGATATGGGGATTTTTTGCTTTGAGCTACATTGTCTGATCCAAGTTATCATCTAACTTAATGGGATTCGAAACATCTGAACTGCTGGACTTGGAGCCCTAACATGAATATCCATCAATTTAAAGCCCACATAGGTGCCCTTTAGATCAATCAGCCCACTTTTTTGATCCAACAATACCTGGTCAACCCCTTCCTCCCTTAAATTCGACCTCATCAAAACATTTTGTGAACTTGGGCTTACACTGTTTCCTTGGCCCATATCACCCATAACAACAGGCAACATCTTATCAAATTTCTAAAAATCAGCTTGATTTTCCAGCTCCTTTACAGTAAAAAGATTGCTCCCTTCTGTCAATTCCTGTAAATCAGGCCTCGCCAAATCTTCCTTCAAACCCAAAGAATTAGGATTCCTTCCTTTCTCAGATGTAATTACTCTTCCTTCACCTTTAGAGGGACTTTCCAAAAAAACTTCCTTTCTTGTGCCACCCGAATCTAACAGTCTTCCATCCAATTTTCAGCCACCATCTCTTCCCTCTACTTCTTTATTTGAATGCCTCCAATTTCTGCCATTCCCATAGATAGACCTTCCAAACCCATATCCCTCCTTATGATCCCACTTCCGACCCCAGTTACCCAAATTTTTGTTATAGGAGTTGCTCGCATCCAAGAACCAAAAATGAGCTCTTCCTTTTCCTCTTTCCTAGATCCTCTTGCCAAGACAAGACAATCTTTGAACGTATGTCCAATAAGTCCACACCAGAAGCAGAAATCAGGAAGCCGCTCATATATTTCAGAAGCATTACTGACTCCACCCCATCCCTTTACACGTCAACTCTCAAGAAACGACGTAGGGATTTGTCTATCTCTAAAATTACCCGAATTCTTAAGAACTGCGCCATATACGATCCCTTATCTCCGCCATCAACTTCCAAAAGTTTGCCAACAATGCTACCGAGGAAACGGCTGATTTCCTTCGTCATACAAATCATAAGGGCATTGTGGATTTGAATCCAGAATTCAGCCTTATTAAAAAACATACGTTGAATATTCCCCTTAATCCTCGGTCCCTCCATAACTATTAGAGCATAATTAAAATTCCATGGACCAACCAAAATAATTTTTTTCTTATCAATCGGGTTCTAGAATTGAAAAGCAAAAATATTTTCCTTAACTGAGTCAATCTCCACCTCCTCTCTTGTTTGCCATATTTTTTGAAATGATCACTGTATTGATTGTCTTATCTCTATCTATACGATTACTGAATTTCCTGTTTTAGTAAATTTTTAAGTTAACACTGCCCTTTGTTTATTGGGTGGCTCTATTGCCACCCATAAGAAAAATATATTATTACCAAATTATCCTTTTATGAAAATACAAATAAGAACAAATTAATGTTAATCAATAAGATAAATTTACTCTATACATCCATCTCAATTCTTAACCCTACTTTTTCTTTTTCCTGCTAAACGATGGCTGGTGCTATTTTCTTTATTTTTTTTAAGATCGAAAAGATCCTAATGTGATGATGGAAAGAAATAAGAATATTGAAGAAAAAAGAAGATTTGATGGTTGGTGTACATAGAATTCTGTTTCATGTGGATATAAGGATATATTATTTTTGGAATTATAAAGGGTGGGGAGAGTAATAATATGAATTATATATAGTATTGATCAATGTGGAGTCACGTACAAACTTTTTTTTTATTTTTATGAAGAATCATTGATCATCGGAAGAGACATCGATTTTCTCATCTGATAATCAGTAATCATGTACATGAATTCAGAAGAATTAGTACGAGATCTCGCTTGATAATTCTCGTGTATATATTATTATTACTACAAGTGTTTTTTTGTTTTTTGTTTTTAAATTAACTACATAGTTGTCTTAAACTTGCCCTAAATACAAATACAATCTATAAATTAATAAATAAATAAAAAGACAATACAAAACGAGTAAAACTTTGTCATTCTTTTTTCTTTTTATAGTATCCGTACGTACATTAGCCAATCACAATTTATAGACAGAATTTCACATAAGTCCTACCTTTTTATTGATTTGTCATCTTTATAAATGTCTTTCCAAATTCATCATTTTAATCCTTATTTTTTCCAAAACTCATCGCATTAGTCCATTTGACTAAATATGTGATAGTCAACTATTTTAAAACCTGTGAAAGTACATTTTTACCCATATTACTATTTAATTTAGCTAAAATTATTATCTTAGCTTTAAATTAAAATAAAAAACAATAAAACTCTCAATAATAAAATCTTAAATAAATATATTACAAAAAAAAAAAAAAGCTTAAATAAATAATTAAAAAATCCATTAATTTTTTCTTATTTTGTATTTTTTTCATAATGGATTTTTATTTAGTTAAAATGATTATTTTAGCTTTAAGTTAAATTGAAAAACAATAAAATTCTCAATAATAAAATCTTAAATAAATAGATTAAAAAAGAAAAAAAAATTATGGAAAAAAATCATTTAAATCTAAGATAATCATTTTAGCTAAATTAATATCCATTATGAAAAAAATAATAATAATTAATAGATTTTATTATTATTATTTATTTAAGATTTTATTATTGAGAATTTTATTATTTTTCATTTTAATTTAAAACTAATATAATCATTTTAGCTAAATTAAATAATAATAAGGGCAAAAGTGTACTTTCACTGTTTCACATGTTTTAAAATAGTTAACTTTCACATATTTGGTCAAATGGACTAAATTGATGAGTTTTGGAAAAAATAAGGACTAAAGTGAAGAATTTGGAAAGACATTTATAAAGGTGACAAATCACCAAAAAGGTAGGATTATATGAAATTATGCCCAATTTATAACAGAAGAAGCCGAGCCAGGCGAGTCTCTTTGTTCCCCAACTGACTTTTCAAAGTCTCTCTCTCTCTCAAAGACGGACTCGGTAAATTCAGCTGTGCCAAAAATTCACTCTTCATCATCTCTCTTCATTATCATCACCTCTACCCTTCTTCTTCATGGTCTCTCTCTGTGTATTTGATTCACTCTTGTGATTCTTCAAGAAGCAGACATTTTTTGGAATTCTGGGTTGTTGCTTTGTTGGTTTCCCAGTTGGTATCTGACGCTCAGAGTTCAGCTTCAACCAGGTTTGTCTTGTTTTGTTTCATTTTGATAAATTTTGTTTTTGTTTTAATTTCTGGTACCAACTTGAGTAGATTTTCTTTGTAATTCTGTGCAAATTTTGATGATTCTTTTTTTACTTGTGTTTGTGATTGTGAGTCAAGACGTGAAGTATGTTTGGTTTTTGTCAAAATGCAGTTACTTTAGAATCAGTAGTTGAGAACATCATAATGGGTTGTGTTAGAATTTGGAGAAGGAGGTAGAAAAATCACAACTTGGGTTGTCTAGTTCTACTGTCAATGGTAGCTTAACAAGAAAAAAAACAAACAAAACAGTGTTTCCACTACTGCAGATTCTGTCACATTTTTCTGAACTACACATTGATATGTGCTAAGTAACTGATAGACCAGAAGCATATAGGCAACAGCCCAAATAATAGCATATTTAAGCACTTTGACACGCCTCTCTCGCGTGCAAGACTAACGAGTTGTCATTTAGACGGAGTCTAAATTAACTATCTTCCTGACACTCGAAGTCAAGTTTTCTATATTGGTTACTGAAACTGGAGCGCTCCATAAGGTTTTATGATGGGGAAAAACCGTCATAACAGACAATTCATGACGTTTAAAAAACATCATTAATCTCTGTATCAAGAACAGTTTTTTGATGGTTATAAAAGCATCATAAATTTATGACGGTATTTCACATCATAAATTCTTGATGGGTTTTACCCGTCCTAAAAATATGATGGTCAAAAACCATCATCCTTCTTGTGAAATATTTTAAAAAAATAATAATAATTTTTACTGTTATTTTTATTAAATCCTTGGATATTAATATATATTTAAAATTTAATTAATTTTCTCAAATTCAATAAATCATTAAAAATTATACAAAACCAATAAAATTTATCTCATACACAATGGATAGCTATTAAAAAAAAAACCGCAGTTACAACTTACAATATACATATAAAATGTTTCAACAAATAAATTACACTTGCAAACTTCTTCATACTTGATTTCATCAAATGCACTTCTTCATAATTGCTTTCATCGAATGCTTCTAACAAAATGTTAGAATCTTTGTATTTCCAACTTGTTTGATTCAAACGGAGAAATCGTATTAATTATAAAAATGAACAATAAACATATTGAAATGCTTCAATGAAGACCCAATTAAACAAATAAAGCACCAACAAAGCATGGAAGGGTAATCGATCAGGACACCATAGATTCAATCATTAGTTACCTAAATTGAAATATTTCGAAATCAAATTAAATGACTGAATAGATAGAATGAAGCCACCAAATAATAAAAAACGTAACAAAAAAAATTAAATAAAAAGCAAACAACACATCAAAAGCAAACAAAATCCATTTGAATAGAAACCATTTCATGTAAACTACTGCACAACACATGCCAAGAAAAAAAAAATTGTTTTTGCCAAAGTAAAAGCTAAGTTCACTCACTGGTGGTGATGGATTATGGTGGCGTTGCATGGTGTGGTGACGAAGTCTAGAGGCTTTAGACGGGATGGAGTGAGTGAGACGGCTTCAAACAGAGTGGAGTGAGTGCAATGAGCGAGTGCGGCAGATTTGAACGGTGTGGAGTATTAGGTTATGAGAATTTTTTTTTTTTTACTATTTTGTTTATGGAATTTAGAAATAGATTTTTAATATTAACTCTTTTTGATGGTTTTTAAACGTTAATAAAAACCATCAACATTTAATGATATTATCTGAAAGCATCATCAAGACTCGACACTTTTTAAAAACTATCAAGTTCTTATGATTAAAAACCATCACACATGATTGATGGTTAAAAAAAACCATCATAAATAAGGGTTATAAAACCTCTTTTTTCTTATAGTAGCTTTGCATTATTTTTATGCTTTGTTCTCCGCTTCTTATTTTAAAATATAGTAGAATTATGTTTGTGCAGGTCCATTTTATCATAAAATGGCTGGTTATGAGAAAGATGAGGTACCAATGCTATCAGATTCCCATCCCCAATTATCAGAAGAACGTGTGGATTCTCGATTTCAGATGTTTGCTTCCAGGACCAGGAGTGCATCAATTTCCATTCCTATGAACTCCATGGAATCCTATGGACCTGAAGTTAACCTTGTTGGCCATACTGGTCCCCTACGGACTGCAAGAAGAACACCATTTATACAGATGAGTGGTCCTTTACATGTTAGCCCTAAACCTGACAACCTTTTCCGCCCACCTCAAGGTGTTCTAAGTCTTAAGACGACAGAACCTAAGGCAGAGAGGTTTCCTTCATTTAATGGAATGGACCAGAATGATTGGCATGATGACAATTATGCCGGAAAAAATGAACATTTGTTGAGGTCTGGACAACTGGGAATGTGCAATGATCCTTACTGCACAACTTGCCCAACATATTACAATTTCAAAGGAGTACAACCAAAAAACTCAAAAGGTTCCGGTTTATTTGATCCTAAGGTACTTTTCTTTCAGGCTAGTGGATGATTCTCTCTGATGCTATTTTCATGTTGCCCTCTATTATGTACTTCCAATGCAAATTCTTGATTGTATCACCAAAGAACGCTACACCTCGTTGAAAAGATTACAGTTTGATGGATATTTAGATGGAAGTTCTGGTCATGTTATTTAATGATATTATGATGCTGACTGTCATAAGCGTGGGTGTTAATGGTGGCAATCTTTCAGAACTACATAAATACATATACATGGACGAACACACAAAAGTAAATACATATACACACGCACACACAAAAAAAGGAAAAAGAATTATGCATGTATGTTTTGTGAAATAGTATATCTTATTGAAAATAAAAAACTTCGTAGTCTTTTAGAAGACTCCTACATGTTGAAAGTCAAATGTGCTGTATTGGAATTAGAATTTTCTTCTGTAACTCCTCTCTTAAATGGGTAGCAAACAGCTTGTAAATAACTTACCTCTGTTAAACAGCTTTTGTAATTACTGGCAGTATCTGCAGTATATAAGTATCAAATTTTCTTTTTGCTTTATAACTGCATGTGGTCTCTAGTTTATTTCTTCATTCAACAACTTTGTCATATGTAACTGTCTGTTTGTTTTGTTATCTGGAATGATCTTATGCTAGAACTTATTAATGCAGTTTTCCTTATTTTTGCTTGTTTGCAGTTTCACAATGCTCTCTACGGAGATGCCAAAGGTTGGGCTAGGAGATTTATTTCTTTTCTGGGTTCATACGTGCCTGGAATCATGAATCCTCATGCTAAAATTGTTCAGCAGTGGAACAAATTTTTTGCCATTTCTTGCTTGGTGGCAATTTTTTTAGACCCCTTGTTTTTCTTCTTGTTTTCTGTAGACGAGGTATAATTCTATCTGTTTTTGGTTATCGAACTATCAAATTTGATTGGTTTTATATTCAGTTTGATATAAATTGTAGTTGAATGTTGCTATAAAACGGCCTTACGATTTTGAAAGTCAAGACTTCTTCCATCGGCATTTGGACTTTTTCTTAGCTTGTTCTGCACATAGATGCCATATGACATCAGGAATTTACTCTTAGGAACAAAAGTCTTATTCTGTGATGCACAAATGTACATGTTTGGGGTTCATAGTGGTTACTTTAAGTCAAATGTGCCAAACGTCAGTTATGTGTCTAATAACTCCCTGCATGACCTGGAAGGGTTAAGACCTTATATAAGTAAAAGAAGTAAATATAGTCATTGAATAAAAGTTGCAGAGAAGTCATGCATCATGTTACCCGTTTGTTTGACATGTTTTTCCCTTTGAGATGTCTGACCTGTGATTACTAGAAAAGTATGGTAAAAAATCTAGCAAGATCATTACCCAGGAAATGAGTTTCGCATTTTCTCTAGCTTCTTTGCAGTATCTCCTGTGACTTTTAAAGCTCATTCCACAACCAATCTATGGAGTCCTTTATTCCTGGTCTTCTATGAACATTGAAGAATAACTATTTGATCAACCCTGATATTGTCATTTTATCTAGCTGAATGATTGGGCTTTGTCATTGTTGACTAGTATGCTATTTTGGATTCATGGGTTTTGTGCTTGTTAAGATTTGAATGCCCCAAATTTCATGTACAAATCTTGTTTTTCTTGTTTTGAATTTACAATATGCAGGTATTATTCTTATTCCATTACTTGTATGTTATTCTAAGATTACACAATGCTTCCTTTTCATGCAGAGTTATAAGTGCATAGTCATTAACTGGCCCATGACAATGACAATTGTGGCTTTTAGGAGCGTGCTTGATTTCATATACTTTCTGAACATACTTCTTCAGGTAGATTCTTCACCTTCTTTAGAAGCTCTTTCCTTTTTTGACACTAGAATTGTTAGTGTGAAATTTCATTTTTGATTGATACTTTCAAAAGGAATACAATAGGGATATATATACACAAAAAAGAGTTCTTAACTAATGCTCTAACAACTAACTAACAACCACTATATTTAATACTCTTAACACATAACTAACAACCACTATATTTAATACTGCAACTACTAATATGTTTTTCCACACTCCCCCTCAAGCCTGTTCAAAGATATCTATCATTCATTCATTCCCAGCTTGCTAATACATGAAAGAAACGTAGGTCGAGTCAACCCTTTAGTGAAAACATCTGCTAGTTGATTTCCACTTGTGACAAATGGAATGCAAATCTAACCGCTTTCAATTCTCCTTGATAAAATGTCTATCAATTTCAACATGCTTGGTTCTGTCGTGATGAACTGGGTTGTGAGCAATGTTGATAGCAGCCTTATTATCACAGTAGAGTTTCATTGTTCTTGACTTGTCAACCCGCAGTTCCTTTAGCAAAATCTTCAACCACATCAACTCGCATATCCTTTGTGCCATTGATCTAAATTCGGCTTCAGCGCTTGATCTAGCTACCACAGACTGTTTCTTACTTCTCCAAGTAACTAAGTTTCCTCCAATAAAGGTGCAGTATCCAGATGTTGATCGTCTGTCATCCACCGAACCTGCCCAATTAGCATATGTATACGCTTCTATTTGAAGATGGTAATTCTTTGAGAAGAATAAGCCTTTTCCAGGTGTTCCTTTCAAGTATCGTAGAATCTTCAAAATTGCCTCCATATGATCTTCACACGGAGAATGCATGTATTGACTAACCACACTTACAGCAAATGCAATATCAGGTCTAGTGTGAGACAAATATATCAGCTTACCAACCAATCTCTGATAGCGACCTTTGTCAACTGTATCACCTACAACTAACCTCCCAAGTTGTGTTTTGGATCAATTGGAGTATCTCCGGGTTTGCAGCCTAGCATTCCCGTTTCTTTGAGAAGATCTAAGACATACTTTCTTTGTGATAGAAATATCCCTTTCTTAGATCTTGCAACCTCAATACCCAAAAAATATCTCAACTTTCCCAAATCCTTGATTTTGAACTCCTTGGCAAGCATTCTCATAAGTCTCTCTATTTCATCAACATCATTACCAGTGACGATGATGTCGTCCATATAAACAATCAAGATAGTGATGCTCTCACTTGTAGAGTGCTTAAAGAACAAGGTATGATCACCTTGACTTTGAGTATACTTAAAACGATGAATAGCCTTGGTTAACTTCTCAAACCAAGCCTGAGGTGATTGTTTTAGTCCATACAATGACTTTTTCAGCTTGCACACTTTCTTCTGTCCAAACACATCTTCAAAACCAGGTGGTAGCTCCATATACACTTCTTTCTCTAATTCTCCATGCAAAAATGCATTCTTCACATCAAGTTGATCAAGGTGCCAATCTAGATTTGCTGCAAGAGATAAAAGGACTCAAATTGTGTTCATCTTGGCAACTGGGGCAAAAGTTTCTTGATAATCAACTTCGTAAGATTGTGTAAACCCCTTTGCCACAAGTCTTGCTTTATATCTTTCAACTGTCCCATTTGCATTGTGTTTCACTGTAAACACCCATTTACATCCCACTGGTCTCTTTCTTGAAGGAAGGTCAACAAGATCCCATGTATCATTCTTTTTCAATGCCCCCATGTCTTCAAATATGGCCTTTAACCATCTTCGAACGGTTAAGACTTCTTGTATGGATGTTGGAGTAGTTTCACAAGAAGATAAATTAGCAGTAAATGCTTTAAAACTGGGGGACAATTTTTGATATGAGACATAATTCGAAATAGGATGCAAAGTGCACGATCTAACACCTTTCCTATTCGCAATTGGAATATCAATATCAAAAAGATCAGGAAGGTTAGTCAGGTCAAGTTGCCTACACACATTAGGGATTGAAAGATTACTTGTGTTTTCCAGACTTTCTGTGCTCTCAGTTCAGGTGGTTGATGCTGTTGAGGAATTTGTAACTTGTTCCTTCTTGAATAAACCTTTAGTTCTTTATCTCCTCCTATTACACATTCAAGTGGAGTTGGGACTGGAGATGATGGTGGTTGTGGGTTCTCAGAAAGAGGAACCTCGAAGGTAATAGGCTCATTTGGCATGGTATGAGGTGTGGGAACATTGGGCACAAACCTTGTAGTGGGTTCATGAGAGGATTCAGATATATGAGGAATGGACCAAAACAAATCTTCGGCATGTACACTCTCCCCCTGAAGAGAAGTTTTGGTGAAGAAGGAAGTATGCTCAAGAAATGTAACATCCATGGACACAAAAAATCTTTGTGTTGGGGGATAATAACATTTGTAACCCTTTTGAGTGGAAGAATACCATAGAAAAATACAACAAAGTGCCTTTGGATCTAGTTTCCCCCTGTTAGGGTCATGTATGTGAACAAATGCTACACACCCAAAAGCCTTGGGAGAAGGAGAAGAAAACAGATGTGATGATGGATATGTATTTTTGAGTGTGTGAAGTGGTGTTTTGAAATTTAAGATTCTAAAGGGCATTCTATTAATAAGATATGTAGCGATAAAGACAGCCTCTCCCCAATAATTTTTAGGAACCCCTATAGTAAACAATAAAGCTTTAGCTACCTCAAGAAGATGTCTGTTTTTTCTCTCAGCTATCCCATTTTGTTGTGGTGTATCAACACAAGAACTGTGATGTAAGATCCCATTATCTATCAAATAAGAACCAAGTATGTTTGAGTAATATCCTCTCCCATTATTTGTTCTAAGGATTTGGAGATTGGCTTGGAACTGGGCTTTAATCATTTGATGAAAATTTTGGAATGTTTTGGCAGCTTCAGATTTTTCTTTGAGCAAGTACACCCAAGTAGCACGAGTATGATCGTAAGTAAATGTAATGAACCATCTAAACCCAGAAAGGTTATTGACACGTGAGGGACCCCATATATCACTATGAATTAAGGAGAATGGATACGACTCTTCATACTTTTGTGCAGGAAAATGTGCTCAATGGTGTTTGGCTATTTCACACACTTCACATTGAAAACCATGGACATCTTGATTTTTGAACAAGGTAGGAAACAATTTTTTAAGTATGAGAAATTTGAAAGACCTAATCTCTTATGCCAAAGTTCTATTTCTTGATTCAAATTAGAGGAACTTAAGTTTGAATGAGATAGATTACCTGAACCAATATGTTTATTCTCAAACTAGTAAAGTCCATCAATCTCCTTTCCAGTACCAATCACCTTCCCGTACTTAAGTCCTGAAATTCATAGTCATTAGGAAAAAACTTGGCAACACAGTGGCGCTCTTTGGTAATTTTGCTGACAGAGAGAAGATTGCAAGATAGCTTTGGAACATGCAAAACAGAATCAAGTGTGAGGGTGTTTGATATAGTAATACATCCTTTTCCTACCACTGAAGCTGAAGACCCATCAGCTATTTTAACCTTTTGTCTACCCGAACAAGGGATATAAGAAACATATAAATTAGAATGATTAGTCATGTGGTATGAAGCTCTAGAATCAATGATCCAAGGGTAATTCGGAAGGCAAGCAACATTAAGAGTAACAAGATTAATACCTGAATGAACCGACGGAGCTAATGAGTAAGAAGATGAGTAACCCATAGTTACCTCACCTACAAATGGCAACAAAAATAGACAAAATTGGTTGAAATAGCATAAATCAGCCAAAAAAGAGAACAAAATCAGACAAACCAGATCTGATTTGGTGAGAATCGGTCCAAATGAGGTGAAACTTGGTCTAACTCAGCAAAGTATGGTCTGACTCTGCACAAAAACTGCTGAACTCGGTCTGACTCAGTGAAAAAATGGTCTGATTTGGAACAAATGGCTGAAAAATGATCGGAAAAGGAATCTGGTCTGGGCTGCCGGTAAAGGACCCATGCCAGCCCGAACAGCTGTCGGAAAAAAACCTACCAGATCAGACGGTAGACCTGCAGCTGAGAAGAAGAACCAACTGGATCAGGCAAGGAAATGGCTGGATCAGGCTAAAAACAACTGGAAATCAGCTGGAGGAAGCTGTCGGAAAGGCTACCAAAAAAACAATCGACGGTGCCAACTAGGTTGCCATTGCCGGAGCTACATCTAGAGGAAGATGCCGGTGACTGTATCGAGCTGGAGTGGCTGAAGAAATAAGGAAGAAGCTCATGGCAGAGATTTGCTGGAAAGTGGCGGACAGCACCAACTAGATCACTAGGAGGAGCGACGGTGGCCAGAGCTATTGGATCGGGTTAGATGCAGCAGGAACAAAGTGGATCTACGACAAAACAAACTAATCTGGGCTGCTGAAAAAAAAGAAGAAAGAAGAAAGAAGAAATAGCAGTGGTTTGTTGTAAATTTCAGCAATTAAGGCTGAAAAAGAAGAAGATTCTAGCGATTAAGGACCGAAAAAATAAATATTCCGGCAATAAAGGCCGAAGAGGAGAATGGAAGAATTTTGAATCAGACTAGCTTTGATACCATGTGAAATTTCATATTTGATTGATGAAATTCCCTTAAGCAATATAGTATAATATATACCTGGGGGGGGGGGGGGGGGGGGGGGAGGGGAGAGAATAGATATAGGCCAAAATTCTTTTTCTCAAACACAACAATGATGTGCACACTTGGTGTGTCTAACAAATAAATTGTTTTAATCAACACAAGCGGAATTTAATGCACAAGTGATACAATCAATACAAGTTATGGAAGATAATGAAACATAAAGCGAAACTTGACACAAGTGTTTTTACGTGGTAAAACCTCCTAAGAGGAAACATCCACGGGTTGATACCACAACCACCGGCAAGCAATCCACTATGACGAAAAAGAGATACACACTCAAGGCAATCAACACATGATTTACTCCCTAAGTTATCATCTCCTAGTTTACCCTCGGGTCTAGTAAAACACCTTGCCTACTTCCTGTCCAAGATGTGACCAACACACCTTTAGGAAGCAACTTCCTATCCAAGATGCTCACGTCTCTAGGAAGATTCCTTGCTTAGTTATTCGGATCACAAAGATCCTAGTTAAGCTTCCCTAGCTTAACCATCCGGAGCATCACACTCCTAGCTAAAATTTCTTGCTTAATTATCCGGATCGCCTTGATCCTAACTAAGACTCCTTGCTTGACTATCCGGAGCAATTGTCCTAGTCAAGTCTTCTTGCTCTAAACAAAGCTTCACTCACTTTGAAAGAGACTTCAACCTTTTACAAGGCAAAATGATCTAAGTAATGCAAATGATGCAAACACAATCAAATAAAGCAAGTAGATCACACAAATTCTATGAACATGCAATTAGAGAAACTAGGTTAGGCTTTCAACAATCAATCACAAAGATATCTAGAAACCTAAGCATGTGAATCAAATAAGAACTAGATTAGAATAATGGAAATCACAATCAAAGTATCCTAGTTCTTAGAACATGTGACTAAACCTAGAAATCAACAATCAAGCTCAAGAACACAAAGTATTTCTAGTATCAAGTTCATGTTCTTCAAGTTTATCAAAAAGATTTTCATATGAGATCACAAAGAATAAACTCGAAAATCAATCAAACAAGTCTAAAATTGGAATCAAAGACATTCTAAACATTTTTCATCAATCAATAAAGTAGATCCATGAAATTGATCATAAGAAAAATGTAGAGAAGATGATTACCATACAAAGAGATGTACCATGAACCGAAATCAGATGACTGCATTAAACTTGGACATCTTTTGACTCTAAAAATGCTTGAGACTTGTTCCTCTCATCAAGACCAACAATTTTGGCTTTTGAATCACTCAATTCGGAGTTGATTTGAGAGAGATATCACAAAATGAAAAATTGTAGAAGTTGTCAACATTTCTGCAGAATTTTCAAATATAAATGGAGGGATAAGAGATGGAGAAAAGAAGGAATTCAACCACCTATGAGGCCTTTTCCACCTCAGCTCCTTATGGGAGGCGCGTGAGGCTCACGGGGCAGAGAGGTGGCCTTCCCGTGAGGCTCACGGGCCCTCACGAGAAGATGGCGCAAAATGGCTTTTGGCCATTCGGCTCCTTCGCACTCCTCTCGTGTTCTTCGACCGTTCTCCGGCCTTCGAACTCCGAATTTGAATCCGTTTTCGAATTACGAACCATGACTCCCTCACGCATAAGGAAGACTACGAAACTTTGACAAAAGGTTGTGAATTCGACTCGATACACGACGACGAAGACAACATATCGTATGAGAACGTAAAGTAGCGTAGCTTCCTCGTTTGGACTCGAAACCTAATGAGTGAGTAACTGAAATGACCGGAATTCAATAAAGAATCATATGAGATCATGTTCAAGTTCAAAACAAAAGAAACACAAGCGAATAAATACAAAGTCACACAAGTATGCCATTTCCTAGAGATAGTCCTAGAACATGCAATTTCACAATGTTTATCAAATTAAAACTAATGCATGTGCATACTTCAACAAGTGTGTGAATGTGTTATACTAAATGAGCACAACAATGTAGGGACACATATGAACGCAATGTATGTGTGTGCGGTTTGCTCAACGATGTAAGGACACACATGTATAAATTGTGTGTGTGTGCGCTTATGCCTTGCAAGAGGAAGAAGTATCTTGATACCTTAGCATCAAAGTAAGTGTTTTTCCTCTTGAAGACGATATTTGCATGAGAAGTTGCGTTTCTCCTTTGAAGTACAAATCAACTAAGAAACACCTTAGCAATTAACCATTACAAATAAAGAGAGTTTTGCAATGGAATCAAGCCAACGCAAATCTAAAACCTAACAATTGATACTTTCAAAAGGAATACTATAGGGATATATATATACACAAAAAAGAGTTCTTAACTAATGCTCTAACAACTAACTAACAACCACTATATTTAATGTTTTTCCACAGTTAGTTTTTTGTAGTCTTCTTGCTGCTAATGAATTGTTTGGTTATCAGCATCACCGGTAGAACTCCATTGGTACAAATTAGACATCATTGATGAGTTGTACATTCTCTCTCTGTAACTAGTTATGCAAGTACTATAGTAGGGCTTAGGCTGCTTATGTTTGGGATGTTCAGTCATAGCTGTGCACTCAGAATTAAAAGAAAAGATAAGAAACATGGTGGCCTGAGGTGACAACTTAAGTTTGTTTTCTTGGTTCCTTAGGTTGGATAGATTGGATTGAGCTCAAGTTTTCTTAGATTGGACTAAGGCAGATTTAAAATGGGTTGACTTTTCACAGGTTTAACTGAAGTTATGGCTATAGCATTAACAATGAAGAAAACATTTATTGTATAATTTGATAAACATAACCCATTTATTAACTTATGATACTTTTACTGGCTGGAAAATGCAATGAAACTGCTTTTCTTATTTCTTGACTCAGTACAATCCAAAGTCAAGTTTGCAGATATTTACTGTTTTTCTTTAGCTCAGATTTCCATTCAAAGGTTTCAGAGTGGCTTTTATTTTTTGGTCTTTCTAGCTTTTTTTACTTCAAGAAACATATGGCTTGGCATTATCCTGGGGTGCAGAGCAAGCTTGTTTGTTTTATGATTTCTTCTTTATAACTATTACTGGTATAATTTAGTTCATGCCGTTGCATTGTTCACACTAAATATATGGTAGGTGTCGTTTATATATATACAATATATAGTATAGTGCCAGCTATTGCATAGGCAACGCTGATGGAAGAATCAGAATGCTTTGATTTGTGATTGGATAACTTGATTAGTTTGGCAATTTGAGAAGTATAATTTGTGAAAGATTTCATTGAGAAGTACAATTTGTGAAAGATTTCATTTTTGCTATCCCCAATGGCAATATATATATAGATATAATATAGTGCCAGCTGTTGCATGAGCAACACCGATGGAAGAATCAGAATGCTCTGATTTGTGATTGGATAACTTGATTAGTTTGGCAATCCAAGTGGTGTAATTAGTAAAAGATTTCATGTATGTTATCCAATGGCTGCTCTTGTATGTATTACCAAAGTATTGTATGGTATGGTTGTCTAATTATTCGGTAGGTTTGGTTGAAGCTCTTTTGTAGTCCAGCTTTGACCATTAACAAATATATATCGTTGAAATTAGCTGTCAATCAACTTATAGATTGAGCTATCACTTAGCTTTGATTGATTGAGAATTGATTCTTGATTGATTGTATTACCATTCTCTAATCTAGGACTAGTACTATATATAATTGTACTTTTGATTGAATATTACACAACCCAACTCTCTCCCTCTCATTTCTATGTCTTCTATGTTTTTTATACTCTGTTATCATATATGATCTTTGTTACTTATGTGGTTATTTGATTAATGTATTTGTTTTATGCAGTTTAGGCTGGCATATGTGGCTCCTGAGTCTAGGGTGGTTGGTGCTGGGGAGTTAGTTGACCATCCAAAGAAAATTGCTCTCAATTACATACAAAGACACTTTTTTATCGATTTATTCGTTGTATTACCACTTCCTCAAGTGAGTTTATATTATCCCATCCCTGTAGTGACTTCGTATTTGTTTGCTTTCTACTTAATGATTTAAGATGTAACATCTACACGAATAATATAGAGGAATACACTAGTACACTTAACAGGTGAGATGGGTAACGCATAATATAACTCAAAGAGGATCCTCGGTTTCTGTATTTTTTAGCACTAGATTTAAAGACTAACTACTGAATCACTATAGAGATGAGATTTATTGGCATACTTATTAATATTAAAATTCGTTTGATAGCAATATTAAATTGCATAGAGTCAACAAATAAGGTGGATTCATTAACATATCAGTGATGATAAATCTTTGATGAAAAATATACATGTGAGATTACAAAATAATTACCTGTGTCCATGTATCCATTTGCATCCTTAATTTACAATACAGGCTTCTTTTGGTGTTCTCTCCTTAATTAACTGTTTCTCTCCTTGTTATAAATTATTTCCTTCACTTGTTTGCAGATCATGATATTGTTCGTCTTACCGCTGTTTAGGGGATCATCCGGAGCAAATTATGCCAAAAATCTTTTACGTGAAGCAATTCTTGTTCAGTACATTCCCAGATTATTAGGTTTCTACCTCTGCTCCATGGTCAGTCGCCAAATAGCTTCATATTTGAGTCGGCATGGGATTTTTTTTTTATAAATCTTCTCTCTTTCGTGTTGTGTGGTCATGTTATTGGGTCATGCTGGTACCTCTTTGGGTTACAGGTAATTATAGGTGCTTATAACATTAACTCTGACACAATCTTTTGTTTATATGAATTTCTATTATTTATCTTAATTTTTTATGCATTTCAATTTGTGTTTGTATGAGGGCTTGGTCTATGTTATAAGCTCGTTGGTCTTGCACCTAAGAGAGTGTGTTAGAGCTTAATTCTTTAATTTATGTTGTTAATTGCATACTAAGCTTTTGGGTTTTGCGGTTACTTCGCACTAAATACATGGGATGAACTACTAATCCTCTTTTAATTACGTTGTACTTTTCCTATATTTAAATGATTTTTTTTTTGTTTCTTAGCACTTCATACTAATGTTATATTTTTTAATAATTCAAGCAAGAAATTAGATTCCTTCATTAATTTAATTAGATTGCTTAACATTTTAAACTTAAATGGTTATATCCCAGTGTACTTGTTTTCTTTGTATAGATTTTAGATACTTCAACATGACAAGCATATGTATGCATCCTCTCTTTGATGTTCTGCTTGCTTCATATTTTTAGTTAACCGGGAGAAAGAAAAGTGAGGAAAGTATTCTTATTTATAAATCCATG
Organism: Acer saccharum; assembly: GCA_030490815.1. Classification (NCBI taxonomy): domain Eukaryota; kingdom Viridiplantae; phylum Streptophyta; class Magnoliopsida; order Sapindales; family Sapindaceae; genus Acer; species Acer saccharum. The sequence goes on along the minus strand of CM059876.1, from coordinate 8,951,065 downwards.
CAAAGATGGGATAGAAAAAGTTGTTTATTAACTCTTCTTTCCCCCTTGTCTTTCTTGTACCAGAGGGTTAATCTATGTCTTCGAGATGCCTGCCATAATTTTCCACCCAGTCACATGTGGTGCATGAGATTTATAGATTGTGGCCATGGGAATGCTGTTGAAAAGTTTGGGGAAATCTCAGAATGGTACAGCTGGAAAAATAATACGAATGCTGCCGCTTGTTTTGATACTAAAAAAGATGGTTTTCCTTATGGAATTTACGTCCAAGCCGTCAAGCTTACCACAAAAGATACCATCACCAGATACATATATTCATTGTTCTGGGGGTTCCAGGTAATCTTTTATCGCCTCTACATCCGGCTATTATTTTGTATTAACTAAATTGACTTTCAGGTAGAGTCGCTTGGTTATAAGCCCAGTCAGAAGTAGGTTATCAACTGTGTTTTTTAGTTAATAGAAAATTGGTCTTCTGGCTAGGATTGAATAATTGAAACATACAGAGCTGCCTTTTTAGAGGCTTAAATATTGCAGTCTTGCCTCAAGGCGGGAACAGAAATTGAGCAGACCTAACAACTCTGTCTCACATTTTATACTATGATGCGTATCAGAGTATCAGTAGAAACCACGATGATTTATCTGCTGTCTCATGATCTTATTGCCTCAAGATTTTGTTTTGATAATTAACCCACAGAAGAAAGGTTTCTATAGCAATTTTTCCTTAATAAGATCAGATTTTTTTTTTTGATAATTAACCCACGAGTGATGAAATGGAGATGTATATGTCAAATAGGATAACTGATTTATTAATATGATTTTTAGTTTTACATATTTAAGGCTGAAATAGAAGCTTAGAGTTGACTGTATTATTATTCCAATTAAAATGCCTATATGTCAACATTTTCAATCTTGGCTTGAAATACTTCTATTTCCAGTTTATATTAAAGCATTTTACTGGATTGCAAAAACTCTTATCATTTCTTGTTACTACAGGAAACTATCGGGATTTTTTTTTTTGAAAGAGGAAACATATTCATTCACCAAACTAGGAATAAAAATACATGAGATCAGCATCAGCCTACAGCAGTCCTAATATCATGAATAATGTTTGTCCACATCACTCCTTAACTCATAGCACCCATTACATAATCTGACTACTTTCAGGGCATCTGATCCCACCAACACGGGAGAATCCCCTACTGACAGACACCAAAATACCCTCCAAAATTCTCGGGCTTCTGCTACCTCAAGACTCCCCACCTTTGAGCAAAATGCCTAGAGAACTATCTTGATTTGTTATATGTAATTGTAAAACTATAAACTTGAACACCTCTTATTGACATTGACATTGTGTTTTCTGTTTTAATTTTTGAAGCAAATCAGTACTCTTGCGGGAAATCAAACCCCAAGCTATTTTGTTTGGGAAGTCATATTCCTAGGACTAGGGCTCTTGCTCTACGCTTTTCTCATTGGAAATATGCAGAATTTCCTCCAGGCTATTGTAAGGAGGTGAAATTTTATATTAATTCCTTTTCTCTATAAAATTTTGTTCAATGATCTGAAGGGAAGTAATTTCCTACACTTATCTGAATTTTCAAAGGGATTTTTTTGCTTAATAATTTATCTTTCCTTTTGCAGGAGGTTAGAAATGTCACTAAGACGCCGTGATGTGGAGCAATGGATGAGCCATCGGCGCTTGCCCGAAGAACTTAGAAGGTATGTTGGTTCCATGTTCCTATATATGTTGTTACTTGTCCATGAATAATAACTTGCATCCTGATTGTCTTAGCGTGACTCATGTAAACATTGTCTTTAGAGCACTAGATTTTTGTTTATATATCCTACCCTGTTTAGGAGAACATAATACATTAAGAGTCCGTTTGGGAGAACTTCTCAAGTAGATCTTTTTATAGTATATCTTTTTGAAATAGAGCTTCCACAAGTAGAACTTTCAGGGAGTAGGTGTTGGTCGTTTGGTTGTTAATTAAAAAAGCTCTTTTAAACCGTAGATCGTTTGGTGAACGAAAATTTAAAAGCTTTTTAAGTGATAGAATTACCAAAAAGATATATAAAAGAATTTAACACTTCACCAAACAAATATAAGATTATGAGAACATATATATATATACATATTTATGTTTTTGAAAAAAACTGTACTATAAAATAAATTTATAAACAATACAAGTTCAATTGAAACTCCAAATAGAAAAAGATACATAAGAGTTGAAGAATATAAACAATACAAGTTTGATTTGGACTCATAGGTGGAACAATAATGAGAGTTTGAGTTTTCATAGTTGCAAAATTGTTCAAAAAATTCCAAATGAACACAATTTCTCAATACTTCAATCTGGATGAGTCCATATCGAATTTTGCATCTAATATATTACTTTGTTTGCTCATTGCTCTTTTTCAGTCCAAATCGAATTTCTAATCTTCAATAGTTTGAAGTGAAACAAAAGCCAAAGTGAAACGTTATTGTTGAGAAGTAGTGTTTAACGTATAAAAGAAATATTTGATTAGGGTTTTAAAAAGATATTGTGTAATTAATAAAATATAATAGGGTTATATTAGACATTTAATGTTTTTTTTAAAAAGCTCAAAAAGGTCTACTTGGAAAAGCCTAAAATTTGAGCTTCTCCAAGTAGACGTAAAATAACTTTTTTAATTGTCGAAAGCTCTACTGGATTGTCAACCAAACGACACGAAAAAATTTGAAAAGAGCTTTTTTAATTAAAAAAGCCATTTTAGCCGGTAGATAAGCTCTCCCAAATAAACACTAAGTGTCCGTTTGGGAGAGCTTGTCTATTGGCTGAAAGAGCTTTTTAATTAAAAAAGCTCTTTTCAATTTTTTTAGTGTCTGTTTGGGAGAGCTTATCTACCGGCTAAAATAGCTTTTTTAATTAAAAAAGCTCTTTTCAAATTTTTTCGTGTCGTTTGGTTGACAATCCAATAGAGCTTTTGACGATTAAAAAAGCTGTTTTACATCTACTCGGAGAAGCTCAAATTTGAGGCTTTTCCAAGTAGACCTTTTGAGCTTTTTAAAAAAAACATTAAATGTCTAATATAACCCCATTATATTTTATTAATTACACAGTATCTTTTTAAAACCCTAATCAAATATTTCTTTTTTACATGTTAAACACTACTTCTCAACAATAACGTTTCACTTTGGCTTTTGTTTTACTTCAAACTATTGAAGATTCATCATTAACCTATAAGTTTCAAGATCTCTCATTTCAATTTTTTTTTTATTTAGTAAAATTTTATTACTTATGTATCTTTTTCTATTTGGAGTTTTAATTGAACTTGTATAATTTATAAATTTATTTTATAATACGGTTTTTTTTTTTTTTTTTTTTTAAACATAAAATAAAATAAAATGATATGTTCTCATGATTTTATATTTGTTTGGTGAAGTGTTAAATTATTTTATATATCCTTTTCGGTAATTCTATCATTTAAAAGAGCTTTTAAATTTTCTTTTACCAAACGATCTACGGTTGGAAAGAGCTTTTTTAATTGACAACCAACATCTACTCCCTGAAAGCTCTACTTGTAGAAGCTCTACTTCAAAAAGATCTACTACAAAAAGATCAACTTGAGAAGCTCTCCCAAACGGACTCTAATACAACCACAACCAAAAAACCAAGACATATTTGTGAAATATTGTACTACATTTAAGAAATGTCAGCAAAAAGCTAAGTGTGATATGGGATTTGTGAAATATTGTACGACATTTCTCTTTATACAATCTTTGCTGTCAATAGACTTGTTATGAATTGAATCTGAGAAAATATTTAACATATTTGATTTAAAAAAATAATAATAATAAGGCTCAAGTTATATTTGTGTTTATCGAAACCATATAATCACATCATATGCAGCTTTTTTTCACTTTTGACCCATAAAATTGTTCTACTGAGTAGCCAAGTACGAGAAGCTGAAAGATACAATTGGGCTGTCACCAGAGGGATGAATGAAGGAATGCTCTTTGAGAATTTGCCTGAAGACCTTCAGAGAGATATAAGACGCCATCTCTTCAAATTTGTTAAGAAAGTGAGTTACAGAATGTCCAAATACAGTAACAACTAGTTTCTTGTATGTTTGTTCTTTGGTCACTGTCAAATCGTATCAATTATTTTAGATTGTTTATAGAATGAATATGTTCCCACTTCATTGGGATCAAAGCATACCCTTAAAGCAATATAACATTCTCTTTTGGGACATGAAAGACATGTTGCATAACTACATAATCTACTTTGGATATATTTTTCATGCATACTCTGAGAATCTGAAAATGTGTCCTTTTGCAGGTTCGAATTTTCGCTCTCATGGATGAGCCTATATTAGATGCTATTTGTGAGAGATTGAGACAGAAGACATACATTGCGGGAGGCAAAGTCTTGTATCTTGGTGGTTTGATAGAGAAGATGGTGTTTATTGTGCGTGGGAAAATGGAGAGCATTGGAGAAGATGGGATTACAGTTCCCTTATCCGAGGGGGATGTTTGCGGTGACGAACTTCTTACATGGTGTCTTGAACATTCTTCAGTAAACAGAGGTATATTATGATTATGACCCCTTTAATTAACTTCTCTAGACACATGTCATGTTTAAAGATCTCTAAATGTTGGCCAGACAACAGGGTTTTCGGTACTTTAAGATGTCTTGGCACGAAAACTCAAAGCATGGTTTTGTTTGGTCTCTGTTGCAGATGTAAAGAAAATCAGGATCCCCGGGAAGCGATTGCTCAGCACCAGAATGGTGAAATGCTTAACAAATGTGGAAGTTTTTTCACTCCGAGCTGCAGATCTTGAAGAAGTCACCAGTCTTTTTGCAAGATTCTTGCGTAACCCTCTGGTTCAAGGGGCCATCAGGTTTTTATCTATGTCAATTCATATTCTTGGAGTCATCTACAATCAAATATTTTTATGTGTAAAACTGTTTGGTAGTTTGATGTTTGCATTATTATGCACCTAAAAGCAATGATTTTCTTTCAACTAAACTCCATAATTTGGAAAAGCATGAAATCCCAATTAAATTTTCATTCACAAAGGTTGTTTTTGCTGGGATGTTTATATCAGAAATGTTATTTCTTGATCTTGTTCATTTTTTTTTTTTTTTTTTCCATGCATTACATAATTATATCATACCGGATTTGTGATAGGTACGAGTCACCCTACTGGCGAAGCCTTGCCGCTATCCGGATTCAGGTAGCATGGAGGTACAGAAAGAAACGTCTAAATCGTGCAGATGCTTCTTCTCAATCGAATTCAAATCATGTGTGCTAGTAGTATATATGCAATACAGCAAGTACTCTCTCATTATGATATGATCACCTTTGTAGTTTGTAGAGAACTACAAGTATTACCACAAATGAAAGCTATAGATTGCAAACAAAAAAAAAACAAAAAAAAATCTTCCCTGTATCTGATGTAACATGTATGTAAAGATAATGTAATTTCGGCTAGGTATGTATATTAGAAATTATTGCATTTTTATAATATATTATCATAGCAAACTTTATGAACAAGTTTTGTGTTTCAACTGTCACACATTAATTTTGATTATTTTTATCTACCCAGTAAACAAAAGTCTCAAACTCCAACTCATTTTGATACACTTTATGTAATTAGGAATTAGAGATTATTTATTTGAACAAAGGGAAATAAATAAATAATTTTAAATAATAATGTTTTTTTTTTTTTTCGAATAAGAATAATAAAGTTTATTTAGATAACAAAATAAGTGTAGATGAGTTTGTTCACAAAGGGTATTTTTGGTCTTTAAGAGGGGTTTATTTACAAACTAAAGAATTTTAAAAATATTTAATATGGTGTACTTGTAAAAGGGGTGTATATACAGTTATTTAAGTGTGCAAATACCATAACTCTTTATAAAAGTTATGAAATTTTAGATTTGGATTGAAAATTGGGTTGTATTTTGTTTAAATTATTTGTTACATATTATATTTTCTTAAAAAAGTTTAAGCCCAAATACCAAAAAGCCAAATATGTCCAAAACCAAATTGAACCGAACCAAATCGAACCGAGATAAACATGTTTGGTTCAATTTGGTTTTTAGGTTCAAACCGATTTACGTTTTTAAAAACCAAATATATGTTGGTTCAATACGATTTTAGTCAAAACCGAACCGATCCATGCCCACCCCTTGATCTAACAGAAGTCCACTTGATGAGATGATGACAATAACTCCTTTCACATAATATTTATGTTAAAAATAATCAGTAATTGTAACGGGAACCGTAAAGAGAAGAGAGGAAGAAAAGCCTTTTGGTAAAGAAATTAACAGATGAGTAGAGTAGAACCTGCCGCATGCTACAACAATATCATCAAATTTTAATTTGTTGTGCGCAGTCTGAAGCTGCTGCTCGATCTCCCTAATTGCTTCAATATAGCCCCTGAACAGAACTAAAAGTGTGATGTCATAGATAGGAGAAAACCATATATATATATAGTCTTTTTATTATCAGTTCAAACCGATATAAAATATATCAGTTCTTTGCATGTGGGCTATTGGATTTAAAAGATGCTTTGACAAGTGTATGCAGCCAAGTCAAAGTATTTAAATCTAATGGCAAACATGCAAGGAACTAATATTTCTTTTGTCAGTTCGAACTGATAATAGAAAAATTGTATATATATATATTTATTTATATGTATGTATGTATGTTTAAGCAACTGTTTAGAGGAACGACAAGTGAAACACCTTGAACCTCCTAAATATTTATCAGCTAAAATAAAATAAACAAGATTAAAACAAAGAATAAAAATATTAATCAATACACATCTTAAAAGGCGTAGAATAGCTCTAACTCAAGGCAATGAATAAGGGCCCGTCCTGCAAGCCATTTTCTGTTTTTGTTTTTCAAAAAGAAAAATGAAAATGAAAACAGTGTTTTTAGTTTCATTTTTAAATTCCGAATACACATCTAGTAGCATTTACTGGAATCCGTATTTTGAAAATAAAAACGGAAAAAACGCGTCTGATAGGATAACCGAAAACTTTCGAAAATTGAAATATCAATTTTTACCATTTGTTTAATATTATAACAATTATATACAAATTGATTAAATAATTAACCATTTTTTTTTAATGTAATTAATAATTTAAACACAAGTTACCAGTTGAAGAAAGAAGAAGAAGAAGACCAGCTGAAGAAGAAGACCAGATCGGCGACGGCAAGCGGCGATCGGCGGCGAGTGGAGGAGGAAGAGGAAGAAGAAGATCAGATCGACGGTGAGCGAAGGAGGAGGAAGAGGAAGAGGAAGAAGAAGAGGAAGAAGAAGAAGAAGACGGTGGCGATCGACGGCAGTGAGCGAAGGAGGAGGAAGAGGAAGAAGAAGAAGAAGACGGCAGTGAGCGGCAAGGGGCGGAAGGCAAGGGCGAGCGACGACCGGTGGCAGGCATCGACGATCGGCGGCATCAATTCATTGTCTGGTTCAAGAGAGAAGATGAAGGAGGAGAAAGAAGATGAAGATAGGGTCTGGTTCAAGAGAAAAAATATATATATATATATATATATATATATATATTTTATTAATATAAAATATATATTAATGATATTGGACCCACTTTATATGGAAAACAAAAACAAATACAAGAAAAACAAGTTTTTTTTTGTTTTTCAAAATTTCCACTTTTAACACTTGGTATTGTTTTTTATTTTGTTTTTGTATTTTGAAAATAAAATGAAAAACGGTTACCGAACGCAAATTCAAAATCATTTTTGGAAAACAAAAACGAAAACAAGCTAAAAATAGTCTGCAGGACGGGCCCTAACTTACAAGAAAAAAAAAATTGGCAAAAGAAAAGATAGGATGATAATGACACATATTAACAGGTTCCCAGGGAGTTTGATCCACCAACAGTAATAACATATGGCCTTCTCCCTTCCTTTAGCAACTTTTCTTTTAAAATATCGGTAAGAGTCTGGTATAATAAAATACAAGGTAATCAGTATTATGAAATTATGCTTTGATATAAAAAATTTATTTGTATAGAAATATCGTAAAAAAAGGTCCTGGATCACAAAAATAACATAGTTGGCAACATAAAGTTCAGAATACATCTTTGTTCAATCCATCAACAATCTCATCTCCAAACCCAGTTTTAGAAAGACAACAAGAGATGATGTCATTCATCACCTATCTTATGTTTGTGATGTAGGAGATATATTGTTAATTGTATTGGGCTTGTGAATTAGACTTGGGCTTGTGAATTAGACTTGGGCTTTAGGTTTGTGAGGTGGCTATATATATACCACTCTATAGCATTGTAAACAGGTTGTTGAATATTGTTGATATTTTCTGATATAGAATTGTAGAACAGAGCTCTCTTCTTTCTCTTGTTGGCCATGGATTTGGCAAGGGTTCCTAAAGACTTCCTACGTCAATTTGCATACTTGGATAAGAGGAATCTCTATTAGGATAAGAGCAAACGTTTTGAGTTTGGGGCAGTCCTTGTGCTTATCAATTTCTTTCTTTTGCATGGAAAAAACATTCCCTGCTATCCGATATCATTATCTTATAACTCCAGAGAGTTGTTTCACTATTGGCCAAAACTTCCTTTTGTATTATTGTTCAACCTCCAGTTTCAAAAAATAATGCTCCCAAAAGCATAAACTTGCCACGGTGAAACTAGCAAATTTATAAACCACCCAGAGGAATACTGAATACTAATATATGATTACAAATGCACTAAAGAGTAAAAATTGCCAAAGAAAGAGCAATACAACATACCACACTCCCGATTTTTGCATACTCTTCTTTCAAAACAAGCTCAATATGAGCTCCAACCAAACACTCAACCAGTAAATTCCTAGTCAATCCAGGATCTTCGTCCACAAGAATCTGCAACATTCATTTTCATTCATATTGTAGCTGCTTAGTAGCAAAAAAAATTTATTTTTAATTTTTTTTTTTTTTAAAAAAAAGAGAGATTCTGAAGCTTAACCTTCGATGTTCGAAGTATAAGATAACAGTCAAGATTGAGATACTTAGCCGCGACAGCAATAGCTCGACAGTGATTAAAAAAAAAAAAGAGAGATTCTGAAGCTTAACCTTCGATGTTCGAAGTATAAGATAACAGTCAAGATTGAGATACTTAGCCGCGACAGCAATAGCTCGACAGTGATTGCTTTGAATGCCTCCAATGATGATTATACATTCTGCACCTTATGCAACCGCATCTGCCATCAAAAACTCCAATTTTCTCACCTTGTTACCGCTCAGTTGCATACCAGAAAGATCATCTCTCTACAACAACAACAACAACAACAAAAAAATTTACCAAAAAAATTAAAAACTCTCTTCAGATTCAAATTTAAATAATAATAATAGGGTCTTGTTAGAGTACACATCAAAGTCAATTATCTCAGAGAAGATTAGACTCTCAAACTTAGTAATTATTCAGTGCAGGTAGCTATATCCGGCAATATGCTTTTTGTCTTTTAGTCGTTTGTAATGCTACAAATCCAATTTATAGCAACAAATTCAAAACCAGAGAGTTTTGAAACGAAACAAAATTAGATTGTAGCCTACAATTCCATTGCCACATTTTTGCCGGAAGAAACTGCCTCATTTGAAAAATTACTCTCAAGCTTACACGGACTACAAAATTTTGTCACAATGCCAATTATCAGTACCAATAATTGATTTTAAGCATGTTAACATAATCATAATCACCATCATAATGACAATGATGATGATGATGATGATAAATTAAATGAATATTGAAAAAAAATTAAAATTTTTTTAATAATAATTATACCTTTAACCAGACCTCTGTGTTGTTGGGCACATTCAGGAGGTTCCATTTGTGAATTGGAGTAGGAAGCTAAGAGAGAAATACAAATATAAATTTTTAGTTCCAAAAAAAATATAACAAGAATTGAAATTGATAATGGAAAAAACTGTGAATTGATTAGATTGATAAGATAGATGCTTACGTGACCGAGAGAGAAGGCGTGAGAGGGGAGTGAGTTAAGATGCGAAGCCCAGGAAGGCAGAGTTTAGGGTTTTCTGGTGAGGAACGGGAAGGGTGGTGCTGCTGCTGCTGCGTTGTTTTGTTCCATTTTGGCAGAGACTGTGAATTTGATGATTCTCAGAGACCGAAAAATCAAGGGTTTGTTTACCGAAGAAGAAACGATCCGATTCAGACTGAGGAAGCTATTGCTGCTGCACAACATTTCAGAATTCAGCTCATTTTGCTCTTGTATTTGAACACTCTGCCGCTGGACTTCTATTTTGTTTTAGGGAAAATCGTATTTTAGTCCCAGGAGTTTGCCTTGTTCTGGGTTTAGTCCACGGTTTTTTGGTATTGTAACTTTCAGTCCATTTGTATTCTAATAATACGAATTTCAGTCCCTACCGTTCAATTCCGTTAAGGTTTCACTGATTTCTGTTAGGTCAACGAGGGTAATTTGGTAAACTGACCTACTAGCTTCTAGAAGCTTTATCTCATGAAGGGTATATTCGTCAATTAATAAATTAAAATATTTATATATAAAAAAAAAAAAAGATTAACACATGTGGCTTGTATTCGGCCACGTCGCTTCTGAACAAATACAAAGAAAACAAAAGGGGTGGAGTGGTGGACCTTTACAGACCACGTTCGAGTTGTTTAGTGTAGTTTGAAGAAGGCTTGAACTACAATCAAGCTTCTTTGGCACAAAATCTTCCCATAACCCTTCATTTCATTCTTTTTCCTCTTCGTTTTTTACTTGATTTGAACCCAAACCATCCCGCCCCTTCTCTGTTGAAGTCGGTGTGAAGGTAGTGTTGCAGAGGAGTTGTTGTTGGGGTTTTTGGAAGCAAAGTGTGTCAAAGGTACGTTTTATTTCTATACACACAATTTGTCTTGATTATTGTTTGTGTTGTGTTGCATTGTGTGTATTCAAGGGTTTTGTAATGATTTGAAACTGGTTTTCTAGGGTTTCAGACAAAAAAATTTGGGGGTTTTTGATTTAAATGCATTCAAGTGTAATTTATAGGTTATTCAATCAAGTATTGGTGTCTAATTCATAAAGAAGTTGCATGGAGTCGGATTATTTGTGTTTGAAACATGTAATTCGTTACATTAGGGTTCCATTAGGGTTTCAGTGTTATGAATATTGGGTTTTTTTAAACTTAAAACGACATTTAAATGTAATTGTATGTTGTTTGAACTCATTTAACTTGTTTGGTTCATTAATAAGTTGCATGGATTGTGTTTAGTTGTTTATCATTGGTGTACTTTGTCATATTAGGGTTTCAGTGTTTGGAAATTGGGGTTTTTTTTTACTAAAAGGACATTAATAATCAAATGACAGTTTTCTAAACCTATTTCACGTGTTTGGTTGATAAATAAGTTGTATGGTATTGTTTATTGTGTTATGTTCTTTATATGCATAGCTGTATGGCCTTTTTTTGGTGCATGAACTTACATGAAACCTGTTATTTTGTTGCTTGTTGTTGCTTGTAATGGTTGTTACTTGTTGGTTGTTGCTTGCATGCTATAATGTTGCTTATTGCTTGCATGCTATACTGTTGCTTGCATGTTATACTGTTGCTTGTTGCTTGCATGCTAACCTGTTTTATTGTTCTTGCAGTTGTAGATGGATAACATCTTCAAAATCACTGTTTTGCATGGGACCAATGTAATTGACTTAGGTGAGTGTGATGGTGATCACATAAGTTTGATTACTTTGGTCCATGCAATGACTAAGCGACTAAGCAACTAAGTGGAAGCTCAAAAGTACCTGAAGAAGAATACTCGGTCTGGGTACAGTTACCATGGTGTAGTGATGTAGTTGAGGTTTTAATTGATACGGATTTACTAGAAGTACTTAGAGAGTCTGGGGTTCGTAGGTTTGACAGTATTTCTTTCCGAGTAGAACAGACCTGTTATAAACCATGTCCTCTTTCACAGGGAAGTCCTAACCAACCTGTAGAAGAGCTTGAGGTTGTTGAACAAATAGGTTGGTGTGATGCAAGGGTTGGTATGTTTGATTATGTAGTTTTTAGTGATGGGGAAGGTACAGACTCTGGTTTTGATGAGGAAGCTGGTGATAATGGCAATTCTATAGGTTTAGATGGTGATAATGGGGATGAAGAGAATAATGACTATGGGGCAGGTGTAGATGGTGATCATGGAGATGGTTTAGGTTTAGATGGTAATTATGGGGATGGTGATTATGGAGATGGTGTAGGTGTAGATGGTGATCATAGAGATGGTGTTGGTGTTGGTGTTGGTGTAGGTGTAGGTGTAGATGGTGATCATGGAGATGGTTTAGGTTTAGATGGTGATAATGGAGATGGTGTAGGTGTAGATGGTGATAATGGAGATGGTGTAGGTTTAGATGGTGATTATGGGGATATTACCAAGGAATGTATGGATTTATTTGAGGGGTATGAGTCCAGGTCAGATGATGAGTTCTCTTCTGACTCAGACACTGACCAATCCCATGTGAAGGTGGATAAGTTGTTGAGAGGTGTACCTTTCAAGAAAGATGGGAATCAAATTAAATTTTTTATAGGTCAAACCTTTGCCAACAAAGAGGTAATGAGAGACATTTTTAGGGAGTATACAGTACAAGAAGGTGTAGTTCTAGATAGAATTAAGAATGACAAGCAGAGACAGACCTACCAGTGCAATGCTGCAGGTTGTGCTTGGAGAGTTCATGCTTCATGGATGATAGACAAAACCACTTTCATTTTAAAAACCTTAGTTGACCAACATGAATGTCATAGGGTGTGTAACAACAAAGAGGCAAAAGTTAAGTGGATAGTCTCTAAGTTTGATTCCATAGTGAAGAGTAATCCTTCACTTAATGTGAAAGTCTTAGGTGATTTACTGTTGGAAAAGTTCAATGTATCAGTTGATTTGAAAAGGCTTTATGGTGTAAAACATAAAGTCTTGAGGCAAATAAGGAGTGAACATGAACACAGTTTTAAGTACCTTAGGCAATATGCATACACTTTGAACCAAACCAACCCTGGGGCAGCCATACATATAAAGGTCCAAAAGTCAGTGTCAGTCTTCCACAGATTGTTTTTAAGTTTTGAAGCACATAAGTTAGGGTTCCTAGAGGGGTGTAAACCTTTTATTGGTCTTGATGGATGTCACTTGAAAGGTCCTTGTGGAGGAATCCTCTTGTCTGCAGTTGCATTAGATGCTAACAGTGGCTTGTTCCCACTTACTGTGTGTATATGTGAGAAGGAGACAAAGTATAGTTGGATGTGGTTTCTCAACCACTTGAAGACGTACCTGCAGTTTCCTTCTAATAGACATTTATGTTTCATGTCTAATAGACAGAAAGGATTAATGAAGGCTTTGTCAAAACATTTCCCCACTGCTAGCAAAAGGTATATTTCTACTATTGTTTCATGTGTCAACTTCAATTTCTTTCCTAATCATCTGTCAACTTCTAATTTTTTTTTATTTTTTTTATTTGGCTTAGGTATTGTGCAAGACACATATATGCTAACTTCAGAGGAAAATATTGTGGTGACAGCTTCAAGAAGCTGTTTTGGAAGGCTAGTATGAGTAGTAATGTGTTTGACTTCAAGGCAGCGTTGAATGATATTGGTCAGATTTAGCCTGGTGCCAATGAGTGGTTAGCTAAGATAGAGCCACATCTATGGTCTAGGTTTGCATTTGACGCAGTGATTAGATGTGATCATGTTACTAACAACATGACAGAGGCCTTCAACAGTCTATTAGGTACCCACAGATCACAGACTTACCTGCAGCTGCTAGAGTTTATTAGGAGAATGCTCATGAGGAAGTTTCAAGAGAGGAAAGAGGAGTGCGATGCATGGAGGACAGTACTACCCCCAAGAGTACATGCAAAGATACTGAAGCATAGTAAAGCAAGTAGGCAAATGACAATAATATCAGCAGGGGACCAAGAATATGAGATTTTGGGTCAGGATGGGACTTTTGCAGTGAAGTTGAGGCAGTACAATTGTGGATGTGGCAGCTAGCAGATCAGTGGCATTCCTTGCCCTTGCCTTCATGCCATAGCTGCCATAAGCCACAACTGTGGGAAAGAAGCATTGAGGGATATGGTACTAAGATATGTCCACCAATCCCTCACCAAGAGTGCATACATGCAGACCTACAGGGGCATGATCCATCCAGTGCGAGACCAGAAGATGTGGCCAGAAATTGAAGCTGATGAGGTGCTTCCACCACCAATTCATGTCCAACCTGGTAGACCAAAGATGCAAAAGAAGAGAGAATCTGGTGAGAAGAGCAAAGGAGGCAGGACATGGACTGTTATCTGCACATATTATAAGAAGGCCGGGCATAACACAAGGACATGCAAGGAAAAAAAAAAGGCAAGAAAGGTAGATTTTTTCACTAAATATTTTTTTTCTTAACATGAGTGTAATATTGTTTTTTGTACTTGTCAGTCATCTGGAGGTTCATCAACTCAACCACGAAGGAAGAAATCAAAGGTACTCCTTCTCCCTCTCAAAAACTGTCCTTGTAATGTAATTTAATTCAATTTGTTATGTAATATCAAATCTCTTCAACAGATAACACTTGAAGCTTCAAGTTCACAGCCAACATCCACGGTTCAAAGTCAAGTTCACAGTCAACATTCACCATCAACAGCTGAAGCTTCAAGTTCACAGCCAACAAGAAAGAAGAAAACCAAGGTAATATACTTTTATAACTACTTAAGTTCATTATATTGGGAAATTATGTTTTGGAAATTATTTCACTATAACTTTGTATTTCTGTTCACAGAAACAACATCAAACACAAGGAGGAGGTTCCCAAAATCCATCCCAATCTCAACCACAGTCACACTCACTGATTGAAGAATATGGCTTGAAGTAGGACTTTTGCAGCAGCTATCTGGTATTTTGGTTTGAAGTAGGACTTATTGTAGTAGCTACTTATTTATTGTAGGGACTTATTTTTTGTTTCCTAACTAGCATGTTTTCTTGCATGTTAATAAGCTCAGTATTAGGAATTACTTTTTTGTGAACTGGAATGATGAAATGAAGGACTTATTGTACCTACTTATTTTTTGTTTGCTTGCTAGCATGTTTTCTTGTTGCATGTTAACATGCTTAGTGTTAGGAATTAGTTGCTGTGTGTGAACTAGACTGAAGAATATATAAGTAGTTGTTTCATGATGCTAAACAATTGAAATATGAATACTTATCATTATGGTTCTTCTATTACATTCAATCTTTGCTTCTAGTAGAATTTTAAAACTAGGTTTAATCATATAAGTAGAAGCACTGCCGTGAATACACCAACATAAACTAGGTTAACTCATACCACTGCTACTTTTATAACTACTTAAGTATAAGCATTGCCATTATTATACCAAGTAAAACTAGGTTAACTCCCACAATTAGCTTTGACCCTCCTTGGATAGACTCTAGGTGTTGAATTCTTCCATGCAAGCTTTCTAGGTACTGCACCCTTTCCCATAACATCTCCAGCCTCTGCAACCTTCCATTTAGCATTGCCATTTCCTGTTGAACCATAAAATTACATCTACCATCATTCCTTTGTGATATACTATCACTGTATTGTCCTAGGTTGAATTCTTCATTATCTGGTTCCCAGAAATTGTAGAATTTGCATCTCCCTTTCTCACATACGAAATACAACTTGTGAGGGTTGTTTTGGGGTTCAGAAATCTTCACAGCAGCTTTAACACCACATAAGCATCTTTTTTTTTTTGAATTTGATAAACACTCCATTGATGTTGGTAGATGAGCTTGATGTAGCCTCCATTGTGTGTATGCCACAGTTGTAAGAATTGTGTAAGGATTGATGTAAACTTGTGAGCTTTATGTAACCAAAGTTGTTTGTGTATGGATTGATGAAGAATTTTCTATGTGTATGGTTTATGAATGGATTGATAGAGGAATGTGTATGTGAGAATTGTTGATAGATGATGAAATGAATTGATAGAGGTGTAGGAACCCAGGGTTACAGATTACGCAGCGGAAAGGTTTTAAAAAATTTAAATGCAATCATAGACTAACCCATTTGTACAGTAATAATCAAATGCAATAAGAAGGAGATGAAATTAATTCATACCAACGTTTGTAGGCTTCTTCTTCTTTTCGATCTGCTTCCTGATTTGAACCACAAGATCTTCCTCGCTATGACCCGGGATTGGTAACGGCGTGTGGGCGCGTCACGGTATTCAGGAACAAGGAGGATGAAGAGACACACGAAACAACTCTTTTGCTTTTGTGTATAGAATGCAGCAAGCCTAAAATAAAAACAAACCTTTTTTTTTTCTTGTTTGCCGCACCCTATCTCTCTTTCTTATTTTGTGTGTTGTTTTTGTATCTGATACAACTTTCAAAATCACCTTTTTAAAAAATATATATATATCATATATATATAATTTTAAAATAAAATAATTAATTAAAGTTTTTAAGATATTTGATATCTTTAAAGATATTAATTAATATTAATTTATTTGATTTGACTTGAATTCAAACTCTTTTAAATTCAAATTTAAATATTTAATTTAATGAAAATAAAATAATCAAATTATCTTTTCTTCATTCAAAATTAAATACCAATCAACACCCTTTATCTAATGATTAATTACACAATTAAATAATCTAATTATTTAATTAACATAATCATTAATATTCATTAATTAAATAATTTCATTATTCAATTAATTCCTGAATAGACACGTGTCACTTTCGTAACACAATTAATTGGACAATCCAATTAATTAACCATGACCCTTGTTACCTTAATCAATCGGGCTAGAAAGGGGACCTAATGGACCCACAGTGTTTTGAGCTCCAATAATCCTTAGAAATAATTAATTAAACTCTTTAATAAATATTTCATGATTATTAACTTCGGTGTTATTCCACTAAAAACCTGAAGCTGCACTTTCTCAACTGTAAACGTTTTTACACAAACCAATAACTCTTGGTGTCCATTGATATAGCTATTACATATGGTATGATCCTCCACAAATAGTTCATAATCAAAGCTGGGTCATAATGTCCGTTATACCCCTCTAATTATATCTTTCCATTAAGAACCATTGATTCTCTAATGAATAATAAATCCTACATTCCTTACGGAATTAGGAGAGCGCTCATATTGTTCAAGCCCCGAATCAACCCTTAAGGGAACTACTATCTACTTCTCGTAAGAAGGAGTGGATTCCTCTATTGTGTACAAACCTTCCCAGCCACAAGCCAAACCGTGATTCCAACATACGAAGTTATTGACCGGGAATGCAACTCCGATCTCACCCATGGCACATCAAAAACCATGATCTAACCTGAAGGAGTCGATAAGACACTCAGGATTAAGATCACCCATATATAGCCATAATTTGTTGATATATATGAATCTCATCTTGTAACGGATCTTAGTGAGAGATTCATATAGATCATGGCCCGGTCCTATATGACCACATCATATAAAGTGCCTCCATTCTCATATCACCATATGAATAGTCTAGGTTAAGACCATCGTATATTACGGAATGGACCGCAGCTGTAGATTAACCACAAATAAAGTACCCAACTCTATTTGCTATTTACAGACTTTTTAGATTGCTCATCTCAAACTGAATACCTCTATATATGATACGCATATACTCAGTTAGAGATTACATCCGGCAATCTTGGATGTTAAGTACACATGATATAAATAAGTGTATGAGACAATTTGAATGAATAAACTACTTCTTTTATTTATATTCAATTCACATTTATAAAATACAAGCTTTAGGGCAAAAACCCCAACAAGAGGAATGTGTATGTGAGAATTGTTGATAGATGATGAAATGAATATGTATGGAATTTTTCAATGTGTATGGGAGCTATTTTTTATGTGCAGGTGCGTTCATATTTAAAAGGGAAAAAATAGCCGTTGAAAAACGGTAGGAAAATGTGTAAAATCAGCTTTTGCATATAAGACAAAAAAGGGTAAAACGGTAATTTCAGTTAAAGTTACATATAAGACAAATTTAAGGATAAAACGGTCATTCAGCGACTATCAGACAGTCAAAGGGGCAATATAGTCTTTTAGTCCGACTGACATGGCAAAATCTGTCTTTTGACGGATTCTGTCATAGAAGGACTAAAAGTTACAAAAAAAAAATAACTGTGGACTAAACCCAGAATAAAGCAAACTACAACGACTAAAATGTAATTCCCCCTTTGTTTTATTCAGCCAAGAAATTGATAAATTTGGTTAATTGCATAGACAGCCCCGGGTTTAGATATAATTTCAAGCTTATGAATATTACACAAACATCACCTGCCTTAGTGGTCAATGCACGGTGCTTAGAAGATAACGGTCAAGGAATAAAAGGGACTTTTGCCATTTTAAATATACATAGTTATATTATTAATTATTTAAAAAATTTATAAAAAAAATGAATAAAGGAGATCTAATCTCTTCTGAAATGGAAAAAAAAATATTCTTAAATATCAAATGTGTGGAGTCACTCAAACTTATGGCATTATCAACCAAATAAACGTTTGTTACTGTCAAGCCAAAGTCGGCCCAGGGCGGTTAGGGGTGCACTGAGTGCAACCGCCCTGGGCCCCAAATTTTTTTCATTAAACTCTATGTAGTCTGTGAGATGTTATGGGCCCAATTAATTTTTTAAAATTATAGATATAGAATATATTAAAAAATTATGCTTTGTGCTTGCCTTTAGTTAAGGATCCTGCACATCAGAAAATGATTTTGGTTCTATTGGCTTAAGGTCCTTACCCATTTTCATGGTGTTCCTCTGTGAAGTACCATGTTCAGCCAACGGATAGGCGCCTTTTGGGGAAAAACTTTGGACACATGTCTACAGTGTTAAGGCTCCCTGCCCACGCCATGGTGCTTGCCTTTAGTTAAGGATCCTGCACATCAGAAAAGGATTTTGGTTCTATTGGCTTAAGGTCCTTACCTGTTTTCATGGTGTTTCTCTGTGAAGTACCCTGTTCAGCCAACGGATAGGCGCCTTTTGGGGAAAAACTTTGGACACATGTCTACAGTGTTAAGGCTCCCTGCCCACGCCGTGGTATAGGCTAACAAGCCATCGCTCCACCCGACACCACTGACCACTCTAGATGTTTTTCCTTATGCTTGAGTGCTTAGCTTTTGCTTTGCTAAAATAAAAATCATTTTTTAATATACAATTGATTAGAAAAAAAATCAGAAAAAGCTTTTCTCCCATTACTCTTAGATCTGAGTCTGAGATATATTGTTTCAAAAAAAAAAAAAATGGTTTACTCACTTCTCTCATTTTCTCTCATTCTTCAAAGCCCTAGCTCTATTAGTTTCTTGTTCTTCTGAGTGGAAACTCTACTCATCTCTCAGTCACCAAAACACCTATGTCTTTGCCTCTTTGGAGTCTTGGAAATCGTTGACTTTGCCAAGTCATTCACAAGGTAATAATTTCCCAACTCTTATTTTTATGATGTATTTGATAACTATTGTCTCTTGATCTAACAAATGGAAGTATGTTTTAATCAAGAATTTATTTTGCACTTTGCAGGCGAAGCAAATTGGATCATTCACAAGGTAATAATTTCCCAACTCTTATTTTTATGCTGTATTTGATAACTATTGTCTCTTGATCTAACAAATGGAAGTATGTTTTAATCAAGAATTTATTTTGCACTTTGCAGGAGAAGCAAATTGGATTTGGACATTGCACCTTGAGTTTTAGACTCTTTGAGGACTTCGAATTTGCATTCTGCTTTTCTACATTCACCGGGTTATATTGTTTCATTTTTTGTGTTTTAACAACTTTGTTTGTTATGGTACTTTGGTTTTTAAGATTTTATTCATTTTTGTTAAACATTAAAACATGTTTCCTAATACACAAATCTAGTAGTGAAAAAAGGAAACAAAAACAAAGAATTGGTTGAATCTCAAAAAGGAGCTTTAGAATTAGATGATCAACACTGGATTAAGGATTTCCCTCTAGCTGTGGAGTCATTGATTATGGGTGACTGTTTATGTATCAATTTTTAGTCTGTTTACGTGCTCTTTGTATTAAAAAAAAATGAATAAAGGGGCCCATTTTCTTAATTTTTTACATTTTCATCCCGGACCCCAAAAACGTCAGGGTCTGCCGTGCGTCAAGCCATATTAGGCAGAATAACGTTTGTGACCACTTAACGATAGTCTGTTTTGTAAGTAGAGCCAATCTACTTTGGAAAATGCTAAGCTGGTCCGATTTTCCACATCAACATATATATTATTCATACATTGTATCGAACTTGAAACTTTCAAGATGAACTAAGGACATATAACCCTTAAGATATAATGTTGTAATTTCCATTTTCCACTGTCACCAACATTTTATTCAAATGTTGTTTTATCGTGATAAAAAAAGGATCAATTATTTGTTAAGTGGTTGCACAGCTCCCACATGCACTGTGAGTTTTTCATATTCTCAATGTAGACCTAACTGCATTTGGAAGAAGAAACAATGATTTAAGGGTGTTATTTACAATAAAACACCAATCCATATTCCGCAAAGCACAATCACAAGTAAATCAATGGACAAATTTCATGGAACCTAAAAGAATTACATTTACTTGCATTTAGAATCATTTCATGTTTGTGTTAGTGAGACTTAAAAGGCAGAGTTACAGTTACTCGTGTGTTTCCCAGTCAAGACATCTTTGGCTTCAGTGATCTTGTATGCCAAATAATGGCTGCCACCGGCATCGGGGTGATTAGCCTTTATCACTCTCATATAGGCTTCATGGATCTTTTTCACCAGAGCAGGCTCCCTATAAAACGTAACCCGAAATGGAATACAAATACATTGAAATGATTATGGCAAACTACACACGTTAAATTAGTATGCAGTAAGATATGATAATTCTTTAATCAGTATAGTCTTAAAAAAATCATAACTTTTTTTGGCCGGGCTACCACCCCCTATGCGCCGATGGCTAACACTTCTAGGCCCCGATGCCAAGCTCAACTGGAGAGGCATAGCCTGATTTGAGAAGTGCTAATTCGGATTCGACCAAAGTATGAGATTTGTTTGTTTTTGGGCGTAGATCAATGATTCGATTCTATAATCAATTTTTAATATATATATATATATATAGTTAAATTTATTACGGTGGTTTCGATGGTTACTAGACCCTCAAAATTTGATGAAGCTGGTTTCGTCTCTGTGACTAAGGAAGGACCCAAGAATGATAAATACAAATTTTGGATATGGAGAATTTACCTGATTCCAAGAATCAATGCTGCTTCTCGCTTAGACATGGCCTTTTCGAACCCACCGTAATAAAATCTCCGAGCACGGGGAATGACCGGACGAGCTTTGAATGCTTGCCATGCCCCGATTAAATATCTTCCACCCATTGCAGCAGCTGCCACTGCAGTCCCTACCACAAGAGGAGACTCCTGATTATATACACAAAAAGTACACCAGCAAGAGCCAAGAGGTCAATCATATATATCCAAACATCCCTAAAGTAAATTCATCAACAAACAAAGAAACACAGTACTAAAATAATACACAACAACATAAAAACACAAGGTTATGAATCATATTAAATGTTAACAATTTCTGTAAATGAACAGACGAAAATTAAAGTAAAGTCAGTGGTAAGTCCAATCCACATTCAATGCTATAAAATAAATAAACTAAATTAAAACAGTATTCAAACCATTAATGTTTGTACTGTATATCTGTTTCATTATTGAATTTATGCAAAAAAATAAAAATAAAAAAAATAAAAAAAATTACAATAAAATAGACACCACTGGATCGTGTCACTTTCCTAGCTATTAAATTTGTGTCAGTTAAAAAAAATAATAGTAACTAAATCATACAGAAAATAAAAATAAAAATAAAGAAGAACGAAGAAGGAAAGAAGTAAAACTCACCATATTAATACTTCAGAGAGCTTTATTGATGGTGTTTTTTTTTTTTTTTTTTTTTTTTTTTTTTCTCGCTTTTTTTCTGTTGCTGTGGTTTGCAGATTGAACAGTAGATATGGTGTGAAAATAGTTAAATACAAGCTCTTTTCAGGTCCTTAATCCTCAAGTTTGGCTTGCACTTCAAGAAAAGACCCGACAAACCGACTCACGAAGACCAGAGTTTTTTATTTATTTATTTATTTATTTATTTATTTTAATTTTTATTTTATTTTATTTTTAAGATTCGTTCACTCCAAGTAATGTGAATTTATTTTTTTTTAAGAGAAAAAAAAAATAAAAAAATTCACATTACTTGGAGCGTACGAAATTTTTTTTATAAAAAAAATCTACTAAAAACATATTCAAATCAAATACTGCTAATGTAGATTTAGATCTTTTTGGGAAAGCTTCTTATGTAGATCTTTTTACAGTAAATCTTTTCGAGGTAGAACTTTTAAATGAAAGTCGTTGGTCGTCTAGTTGTCAATTAAAAAATAGCTTTTTTAATGATAGAATTACCAAAATACTCTAGTAAATATTAAATTATAGGGTTATATTGGAGATTTTAGTGTTATTAAAAAAACTCCAAAAGATCTACTTGGAAAAACTTTAAATTTGGGCTTCTCCAAGTAGACGTAAAACAAATTTTTTAATCATATGAAAGCTCTACTAAGTGACAATCAAATGATACAAAAAAAATTGAAAAAAGTTTTTTTAATTAAATAAGCTATTTTAGCCAGTAGACAAGCTCCCCCAAATGGACAGTAAGTGCTTATTTGATTGAACTTTCTATTGGCTCAAAATGTCTACCAACGCCTATTTGGGTTTTTTTTTTTAGAGTTGTTTGGTTGGACTTTTGAGATTATATATTTTAAATTGAGTAGAGGCTAGTAGAGTTTAAACTTCTACTAGGCAAAAGCTCATAAGGATGTGCTTCTCCAAATAGACATTTTTTTTATAAAAAAAAAGTCTACCAACCAAACATTTATGATTTTTTTTTTCAAAAACTTTATTTCTAATAGACCTACTTGTACTAATAGAGGTTTTTTAAAAGCCCAACCAAACAAGCTCTAAATCGACCTAAATTATTGGTTCAAACTCCGATAAACTGCTCCTACTATATTATAAAATAATTGTATTTATTCTTTCACAAATATTTAGACAATTATGAAAAATAGTTTACAAAAATTCCCATGATTTTACAAAATATTTCCTTAATTTTACAAAATTCCCAGGACTATCAGGACCTGTCAATACATGTGCGGTCTGGATATCTATACCAACAAACCAAGAGAAAACTTTTCTCACATACTTCTAAAATGCATTTGATGGGACTCGAATCTCTCACCACCAATGTAGAAGGGATGTGCACTACCATTTGTACTAAGAGTATCTCCAATGCTACAATGGATTGTAAAAATTTTATATGCCACATAGGATAAATAGATATTGTGTTAAAATATTTCTCTCCAATACAACCATTCATATTCAATGTCAAATTGATGTGGCAAAAAAAATTATAGATACAGTCAACATGAATGTTTACTTTTCAGAGACTATTGAATAACATGAGGGTGTAGGTTTGATTCGTGTAACCCCTCTAAACCTCGTATTTCCTGTAATATCAAAAATATAAAAAATATAAAAGTCCAATATCTTTATCTTTCATTTAAATAAAATAATAACAAAAGTCTTAAGATAAATCTTCTCTTTTTTTATTATTATTTTTATTAAAAAAAAACTCGGAGTTTGGTTTTATAAGAGCCGTTTCAACATGAGAAAACTTTTGTTTGTTTATATAAATAAGTCATACCGTGATAGATAGATGATACCAAACACTTTGAAAAATATTTTGCTGTTAAATAATTTAATAATTCGATCTGATATAGACGAATATATATAATAAATATGCACATATATTATAATAATATAATATAAATACAATACAACATAATATATAGCATATAGATTCTACTTTGTATATCAAATTCAATAAAAATTTTAAAAAAAATCAAAAAAAATCTAGAATAGGTCCTTATGAAGCAACAATAAATAGTATTTCACATCAAGCTGATTAACGTGGCATAAAATACACCAATAAGCACTAGTCGCCATACAAGCCAACGTCATGTAATAAAAGACCCGACAAAGTTGTTAATTTATTATTTCATTTGTTTATCGGTAGTGTTAAACTGTGCCCTAACCCTTTGGGTTAAGGTTAAAATGTGACCCAACTAGAACTTTGCTATTATAGGAAATCCAATAAATATACGATCACGGTATTGATTGTTTTAATAAATTTTTAACTGTTAATCTGTGTCTTAAGGGTACAAATTAACACTATCTTTTGTTTATTGGGCGGTTCTATTGCCGCCCATAAAACTACATGCTATAGTCTACACCTATATTTTAAGAAAAATATATTATTAACAAATTATCCTTTTATGAAAATACAAATAAGAACAAATTAATGTTAATCAATAAGATAAATTTACTCTATACATCCATCTCAATTCTTAACCCTACTTTTTTTTTTTCCTGCTAAACGATGGCCGGTGCTATTTATTTTTTTATTTTTTTAAGATCTAAAAGATCCAAAGAAATAAGAATATTGAATAAAAAAGAAGATTTGATGGTGGGTGAACATAGAATTCTGTTTCATGTGGATATGAGGATATATTATTTTTGGAATTATAATGGGTGGGGAGAGTAATAATATGAATTATATATATAGTACTCATCAATGTGGAATCACGTATAAACTTTATTTTTTTTTATGAAGAATCATTGATCATTGGAAGAGACATCGATTATCTCATCTGATAATCAGTAATCCTGTACATGAATTCGGACGAATTAGTATGAGATCCCGCTTGATAATTCTCGTGTATATATTATTATTACTACAAGTGTTTTTTTTTGTTTTTAATTAACTACAGAGTCGTCTTAAACCTGCCCTAATTACAAATACAATCTATAAATTAATAAATAAATAAAAAGACAATACAAAACGAGTAAAAGTTTGTCATTTTTTTTCTTTTTTCTTTTTATAGTATCCGTACGTACATTAGCCAATCACAATTTATAACACAAGAAGCCGAGACAGGCTAGTCTCTTTTTTCCACAACTGACTTTTCAAAGTCTCTCTCTCACAAAGACGGACTCGGTAAAGTCAGCTGTGCCCAAAATTCACTCTTCTTCATCATCTCTCTTCATTATCATCACCTCTACCCTTCTTCTCCATGGTCTCTCTCTGTGTATTTGATTCACTCTTGTGATTCTTCAAGAAGCAGACATTTTTTGGAATTCTGGGTCGTTGCTTTGTTGGTTTCCCAGTTGGTATCTGACGCTCAGAGCTCAGTTTCAACCAGGTTTGTCTTGTTTTGTTTCATTTTGATACATTTTGTTTTTTTTTTTTTTTAATTTCTGGTACCAACTTGAGTAGATTTTCTTTGTAATTCTGTGCAAATTTTGATGATTCTTTTGTTACTTGTGTTTGTGATTGTGAGTGAAGACGTGAAGTAGGTTTGGTTTTTGTCAAAATGCAGTTACTTTAGAATCAGTAGTTGAGAACATCATAATGGGTTGTGTTAGAATTTGGAGAAGGAGGTAGAAAAATCACAACTTGGGTTGTCTGGTTCTACTGTCAATGGTAGCTTAACAAGAAAAAGAAAAAAAAAACAAACAAAACAGTGTTTCCACTACTGCAGAATCTGTCACATTTTTCTGAACTACATATTGGTATGTGCTAAGTAACTGATAGACCAGAAGCATATAGGTAACTGCCCAAATAATAGCATATTTAAGCACTTTGACCCACTCTCTCGCGTGCAAGACTAACGAGTTGTCATGTAGACAGAGTCTAAATTAACTATCTTCCTGACACTCAAGAGTGTATAATTGAGCTTTAGATCGGGGCCTCTTTCGTATCTTCCTTATATGGATTCCGATCAGATGAAATATGCTTTATATTGGACTTGCTCTTCTTGGTATCACAACATATAGAAGTCAAGTTTTCTATATTGGTTACGGAAACTGGAGCTTTGCATTATTTTTATACTTTGTTCTCCGCTTCTTATTTTAAAATATAGTAGAATTATGTTTATTTCTATCTGTTAAGTATTATTTATGAATCTTGAATGCTTATTCTATCTTATATTCTTGTGCAGGTCCATTTTATCATAAAATGGCTGGTTATGAGAAAGATGAGGCACCAATGCTATCAGATTCCCATCCACAATTATCAGATGAACGTGTGGATTCTCGATCTCAGATGTTTGCTTCCAGGACCAGGAGTGCATCAATTTCCATTCCTATGAACTCCATGGAATCCTATGGACCTGAAGTTAACCTTGTTGGCCATACTGGTCCCCTACGGACTGCAAGAAGAACACCATTTATACAGATGAGTGGTCCTTTATTTGTTAGCCCTAAACCTGACAACCTTTTCCGCCCACCTCAAGGTGTTCTAAGTCTTAAGATGACAGAACCTAAGGCAGAGAGGTTTCCTTCATTTAATGGAATGGACCAGAATGATTGGTATGATGACAACTATGCTGGAAAAAATGAACATTTGTTGAGGTCTGGACAACTGGGAATGTGCAATGATCCTTACTGCACAACTTGCCCAACATATTACAATTTCAAAGGAGTACAACCAAAAAACTCAAAAGGTTCCGGTTTATTTGATCCTAAGGTACTTTTCTTTCAGGCTAGTGGATGATTCTCTCTGATGCTATTTTCATGTTGCCCTCTATGATGTACTTCCAATGCAAAATCTTGATTGCATCACCAAAGAACGCTACACCTCATTGAAAGGATTTCAGTTTGATGGTTATTTAGATGGAAGTTTCGGTCATGTTATTTAATGATATTATGATGCTGACTGTCATAAGCGTGGGTGTTAATGGTGGCAATCTTTCAGAACTACATAAATACGTATACATGGACGAACACCCACAAGTAAATACATATATACACACACGCACTCACACAAAAAAGGAAAAAGAATTATGCATGTATGTATTGTGAAATAGTATATCTTATTGAAAATAGAAAACTTGGTAGTCTTTTAGAAGATTCCTACATGTTGAAAGCCGACTGTGCTATATTGGAATTAGAATTTTCTTCTGTAACTCCTCTCTTAAATGGGTAGCAAGCAGCTTGTAAATAACTTATCTCTGTTAAACAGCTTTTGTAATTACTGGCAGTATCTGCAGTATATAAGTATCAACTTTTCTTTTTTCTTTATAACTGCATGTTGTCTCTAGTTTATTTCTTCATTCAACAACTTTGTCATATGTAATTGTCTGTTTGTTTTGTTATCTGGAATGATCTTATGCTAGAACTTAAACTTATTGATGCAGTTTTCCTTATTTTTGCTTGTTTGCAGTTTCACAATGCTCTCTACGGAGATGCCAAAGGTTGGGCTAGGAGATTTATTTCTTTTTTGCGTTCACACGTGCCTGGAATCATGAATCCTCATGCTAAAATTGTTCAGCAGTGGAACAAATTTTTTGCCATTTCTTGCTTGGTGGCAATTTTTGTTGACCCATTGTTTTTCTTCTTGTTTTCTGCACAAGAGGTATAGTTCTATCTATTTTTGGTTATCGAACTATCAAATTTGATTGGTTTTATATTCAGTTTGATATAAATTGTAGTTGAATGTTTCTATAAAAGGGCCTTAAGATTTTGAAAGTCAATACTTCTTCCACAGGCATTTGGACTTTTTCCTAGCTTGTTCTGCACATAGATGCCATATGAGATCAGGAATTTACTCTAGGAACAAAAGTCTTATTCTGTGATGCACAAATGTACATGTTTGGGGTTCATAGTGGTTACTTTTAAGTCAAATGTGCCAAACGTCAGTTGTGTGTCTAATTACTCCCTGCATGGCCTGGTAGGGTTATGACCTTATATAAGTAAAAGAAGTAAATATAGTCATTGAATAAAAGTTGGAGAGAAGTCATGCATCATGGTACCCGTTTGTTTGACATGTTTTTCCCTTTGAGATGTTGACCTGTGATTACTAGAAAAGTATGGTAAAAAATCTAGCAAGATCAATACCCAGGAAATGAGTTTCACATTTTCTCTAGGTTATTTACAGTATCTCCTGTGACTTTTAAAGCTCATTACATAACCAATCTATGGAGTCCTTCATTCCTGGCCTTCTATGAACATTGAAGAATAACTATTTGATCAACCCTGATAGTATTGTCATTTTATCTAGCTGAATGATTGGGCTTTGTCATTGTTGACTAGTATGTTGTTTTGGATTCTGTGGTTTTGTGCTTGTTAAGATTTGAATGCCCCAAATTTCATGTACAAATCTTGTTTTTCTTGTTTTGAATTTACAATATGCAAGTATTATTCTTATTCCATTACTTGTATGTTATTCTGAGATTACACAATGCTTCCTTTTCATGCAGAGTTATAAGTGCATAGCCATTAACTGGCCCTTGACAATGACAATTGTGGCTGTTAGGAGTGTGCTTGATTTCATATACTTTCTGAACATACTTCTTCAGGTAGATTCTTCACCTTCTTTAGAAGCTCTTTCCTTTTTTGACATTAGAATTGTTAGTTTTTTTTTAGTCTTCTTGCTGCTAATGAATTGTCTGGTTATCAGCATCACCAGTAGAACTCCATTAGTATAAATTAGACATCATTGATGAGTTGTATGTTCTCTTTCTAGAACCACTTATGCAAGTACTATAGTAGGGCTCAGGCTGCTTATTTTTGGGATGTTCAGTCATAGTTGTGCCCTCAGAATTAAAAGAAAAGATAAGAAACATGGTGGCCTGAGGTGCCAACTTAAGTTCGTTTTCTTGGTTCCTTAGGTTGGATAGATTGGAATATTGGATAGAGCTCAAGTTTTCTTAGATTGGACTAAGGCAGATTTAAAATGGGTTGACTTTTCACAGATTTTCTGGTTTAACTGAAGTTATGGCTACAGCATTAACAATATTGTTCTATATGAAGAAAACATTTATTGTATAATTTGAAAAACATAACCCATTTATTAACTTATGATACTTTTACTTGCTGGAAAATGCAGTGAAACTGCTTTTCTTATTTCTTGACTCATTACAATCCAAAGTCAAGTTTGCAGATATTTACTGTTTTTCTTTAGCACAGATTTCCATTCAAAGGTTTCAGAGTGGCTTTTATTTTTTGGTCTATGGCTTGGCATTATCCTGGGTTGCAGAGCAAGCTTGTTTGTTTTATGATTTCTTCTTTATAACTATTACTGGTATAATTTAGTTCATGCTGTTGCATTGTTCACACTAAATATATGGTAGGTGTCTTTTATATATATACAATATATAGTATAGTGCCAGATATTGCATAGGCAACACTGATGGAAGAATCAGAATGCTCTGATTTGTGATTGGATAACTTGATTAGTTTGGCAATCTGAGAAGTATAATTTGTGAAAGGTTTCATTTTTTTTATCCAATGGCAATATATATATATATATATAATATAATATAGTGCCAGCTGTTGCATGAGCAACACCGATGGAAGAATCAGAATGCTCTGATTTGTGATTGGATAACTTGATTAGTTTGGCAATCCAAGTGGTGTAATTAGTAAAAGATTTCACGTTTGTTATTCAATGGCTGCTCTTGTAGGTATTACCAAAGTATTGTATGGTATGGTTGTCTAATTATTCAGTAGGTTTGGCTGAAGCTCTTCTGTAGTCCGGCTTTGACCATTAACCAATGTATATCGTTGAAATTAGCTGTCAATCAGCTGATAGATTGAGCTATCACTTAGCTTTGATTGATTGAGAATTGATCCGCGATTTATTGCATTACCATTCTATACTCTAGGACTAGTACTATATATAATTGTACTTTTGATTGAATAATACACAAGACAGCTCTCTCCCTCTCATTTCTTTGTCTTCTATGTTTTTTATACTCTCTGTTATCATATATGATCTTTGTTACTTATGTGGTTATTTGATTAATGTATTTATTTTATGCAGTTTAGGCTGGCATATGTGGCTCCTGAGTCTAGGGTGGTTGGTGCTGGGGAGTTAGTTGACCATCCAAAGAAAATTGCTCTCAATTACATACAAAGATACTTTTTTATCGATTTATTCGTTGTATTACCACTTCCTCAAGTGAGTTTATATTATCCCATCCCTATAGTGACTTCGTATTTGTTTGCTTTCTACATCTACATGAATAATACAGAGGAATCTACTTGCATAAGGCATTGGCCGACAACTCACAACCATGTGAAAACCTTGCTAAATAGAAGTGTGGTGAAGGTCAAGTCTTCCATTGTGTAATAAAATGTGTATATGAGCACAGGCATGTGCACACCTATGAGTGTGTGTGCAGGTTTGTGGGTTGGTGAGTAGGTATATCTATTGTTATATTGAGTTACTTGTACAAATACATATGTTAGGCCAAGTATCTAGAAAGAAATATGAAGAATGAGAATTTGAAGCTAACATTTAAAAAAAAAAAAAAAAAAACAGTCGGATAAAATAACCAGGAGCAGCTATGATATTGTAAGTAATTTTCTTCTTGAATGTACCTATAACCTTCTTTAGCAGATTCCTTTACTGTAGTTTTCCTGATTAAGCTAGAAATTACCATAGAACCATGCATGGTGTTAAATAGGGAACCACCGAATACACTAGTACACTTAACAGGTGAGATGGGTAACGCATAATATAACTCAAAGTGGATCCCCGGTTTCTGTATTTTTTAGCACTAGATTCGAAGACTAACTACATAATCACTATAGAGATAAGATTTATTGGCATACTAATTAATATTAAAATTCGTTTGTTAGCAATATTAAATTGCATAGAGTCAGCAAATAAGGTGGATTCATTAACATATCAATGATGATAAATATTTGATGAAAAATATACATGTGAGATTACAAAATAATTACCTATGTCCATGTATCCATTTGCATCCATAATTTACAATACAGGCTTCTTTTGATGTTGTTATATCAACTGTTCTCTCCTTGTTATAAATTATTTCCTTCACTTGTTTGCAGATCATGATAATGTTCGTCTTACCACTGTTTAAGGGATCATCTGGAGCAAATAATGCCAAAAATCTTTTACGTTTATCAGTTCTTGTTCAGTACATTCCCAGATTATTTAGGTTTATACCTCTGCTTGTTGGTCAGTCGCCAAATAGCTTCATATTTGAGTCGGCGTGGGAAAATTTTTTTATAAATCTTCTCACTTTCGTGTTGTCTGGTCATGTTATTGGGTCGTGCTGGTACCTCTTGGGGTTACAGGTAATTATAGGTGCTTATAACATTAAAAAAGCATTTCATATATACTATTTTTTTCTGTACTTGTTCACTCTGACACAATCTTTTGTTTATATGAATTTCTATTATTTATCTTAATTTTTTATCCATTTCATATGAGGGCTTGGTCTATGTTATAAGCTCGTTGGCCTTGCACCTAAGAGAGTGTGTTAGAGCTTAATGCTTTAGTTTATGTTGTTAACTGCATACTTAAGCTTTTGGGTTTTGCGGTTACTTAGCACTATATACATGGGATGAACTACTAATCCTCTTTTAATTACTATGTACTTTTCCTATATTTAAATGATTTTTTTTTTTTTTTGTTTCTTAGCACTATATACTAATGTTATATTTTTTTAATACTTCAAGCAAGAAATTAGATTCCTTCATTAATTTAATTAGATTGCTTAACATTTTAAACTTAAATGGTTATATCCCGGTACACTTGTTTTCTTTGTATAGATTTTAGATACTTCAACATGACAAGCATATGTATGCATCCTCTCTTTGATGTTCTGCTTGCTTCATATTTTTAGTTAACCTGGAAAAAGAAAAGTGAGGAAAGTATTCTTATTTATAAATGCATGCAAAGATTGGATAGAAAAAGTTGTTTATTAACTCTTCTTTCCCCCATGTCTTTCTCGTACCAGAGGGTTAATCAATGTCTTCGAGATGCCTGCCGTATTCCTCCACTCAATCACACGTACATGAGATTTATAGATTGTGGCCATGGGAATGCTACTGAAAAGTTTGGGAGCAACTCAGAATGGGGCAGCTGGACAAATAATAGGAATGCTACCGCTTGTTTTGATAAAGATGGTGGTTTTTCTTATGGAATTTACGCCCAAGCCGTCAAGCTTACCACAATCGATAACATCATCACCAGATACATATATTCATTGTTCTGGGGATTCCAGGTAATCTTTTATCACCTCTACATCCGGCTATTGTTTTGTGTTAACTAAATTGACTTTCAGGTGGAGTCACTTTGTTATAAGCCCAGTCAGAAGTAGGTTATCAGCTGAGTTTTTTAGTTAATAGAAAATTGTTCTTCTGGTTAGGATTGAATCATTGAAACATACAGAGCTGCCTTTTTAGAGGCTTAAATATTGCAGTCTTGCCTCAAGGTGGGAACAGAAATTGAGCAGACCTAACAACTCTGTCTCACATTTTATACTATGATGTGTATCAGAGTATCAGTAGAAACCACTATGATTTATCTGCTGTCTCATGAAGTTGAAAAATTAATGATCTTATTGCCTCAAGATTTTGTTTTGATAATTAACCCACAGAAGAAAGGTTTCTATAGCAATTTTTCCTTAATAAGATCAGATTTTTTTTCTTTTTCTATATATGTCAAATAGGATAACTGATTTATCAATATGGTTTTTAGTTTTACATATTTAAGGCTGAAATAGAAGCTTAGAGTTGACTGTATTATTATTCCAATTAAAATGCCTATATGTCAACATTTTCATTCTTGGCTTGAAATACTTCTATTTCCAGTTTATATTAAAGCATTTTACTGGCTTGCAAAAACTCTTATCATTTCTTGTTACTACAGGAAACTATCGTGATTTTATTCACCAAACTAGGAATAAAAATACATGAGATCAGCATCGGCCTAGAGCAGTCCTAATATCATGAATAATGTTTGTCCACATCACTCCTTAACTCATAGCACCCATTACATAATCTGACTACTTTCAGGGCATCTGATCCCACCAACACGGGAGAATCCCCTACTGACAGACACCAAAATACCCTCCAAAATTCTCGGGCTTCTGCTATCTCAGCACTCTCCCCACCTTTGAGCAAAATGCCTAGAGAACTATCTTGATTTGTTATATGTAATTGCAAAACTATAAACTTGAACACCTCTTATTGACATTGACATTGTGTTTTCTGTTTTAATTTCTGAAGCAAATCAGTACTCTTGCGGGAAATCAAATCCCAAGCTATTTTGTTGGGGAAGTCATTTTTACTATGGGAATCATAGGACTAGGGCTCTTGCTCTTCGCATTTCTCATTGGAAATATGCAGAATTTCCTCCAGGCTATTGTAAGGAGGTGAAATTCTATACTAATTCCTTTTCTTTATAAAATTTTGTTCAATGATCTGAAGGGAAGTAATTTCCTACACTTCTCTGAATTTTCAAAGGGATTTTTTTGCTTAATAATTTATCTTTCCTTTTGCAGGAGGTTAGAAATGTCACTAAGACGCCGTGATGTGGAGCAATGGATGAGCCATCGGCGCTTGCCCGAAGAACTTAGAAGGTATTTTTGGTTCCATGTTATATGTTGTTACTTGTCCATGAGTAATAACTTGCATCTTTATTGTCTTAGCGTGACCCGGGTAAACATTGTCTATAGAGCAGTAGATTTTTGTTTATATATCCTACCCTGTTTAGGAGAACATAATACATTAATACAACCACAACCAAAAAACCAAGACAATACTTCTTAAATGTCAGCAAAAAGCTAAGAGTGATATGGGATTTGTGAAATATTGTACTACATTTCTCTTTATACAATCTTTGCTTTCAATAGGCTTGTTATGAATTGAATCTGAGCAAATATTTAACATATTTGATTTAAAATAATAATAATAATAAGGCTCAGGTTATATTTGTGTTTATCGAAACCATATAATCACATCATATGCAGCTTTTTTTCACTTTTGACCCATAAGATTGTTCTACTGAGTAGACAAGTACGAGAAGCTGAAAGATACAATTGGGCTGCCACCAGAGGGGTGAATGAAGGAATGCTCTTCGAGAATTTGCCTGAAGACCTTCAGAGAGATATAAGACGCCATCTCTTCAAATTTGTTAAGAAAGTGAGTTACAGAATGTCCAAGTACAGTAACAACTAGTTTCTTTGTATGTTTGTTCTTTGTTCTTTGGTCACTGTCAAAACGTATCAATTATTTCAGATTGTTTATTGAATGAATGCGTTCCCACTTCATTGGGATCAAAGCATACCCTTAAAGCAATATATAATTCTCTTTTTCGGACATGAAAGACATGTTACATAACTACGTAATCTACTTTGGATATACTTTTCATGCAAACTCTTAGAATCTGAAAATGTGTTGTTTTGCAGGTTCGAATTTTCGCTCTCATGGATGAGCCTATATTAGATGCTATTTGTGAGAGATTGAGACAGAAGACATACATTGCGGGAGGCAAAGTCTTGTATATTGGTGGTTTGATAGAGAAGATGGTGTTTATTGTGCGTGGGAAAATGGAGAGCATTGGAGAAGATGGGATTAGGGTTCCCTTATCCGAGGGGGATGTTTGCGGTGAAGAACTTCTTACATGGTGTCTTGAACATTCTTCAGTAAACAGAGGTATATTATGATTATGACCCTTTTAATTAACTTCTCTAGACACATGTCATGTTTAAAGATCTCTAAATGTTGGCCAGACAACAAGGTTTTCGGTACTTTAAGATGTCTTGGCATGAAAACTCAAAGCATGATTTTGTTTGGTCTCCGTTGCAGATGTAAAGAAAATCAGGATCCCCGGGAAGCGATTGCTCAGCACCAGGATGGTGAAATGCTTAACAAATGTGGAAGCTTTTTCACTCCGAGCTGCAGATATTGAAGAAGTCACCAGTCTTTTTGCAAGATTCTTGCGTAACCCTCGGGTTCAAGGAGCCATCAGGTTTTTATCTATGTCAATTCATATCCTTGAGTCATCTACAATCAAATATTTTTATGTGTAAAACAGTTTGGTAGTTTGATGTTTGCATTATTATGCATCTAAAAGCAATGATTTTCTTTCAACCAAACTCCATAATTTGGAAAAGCATCAAATCCCAATTAAATTTTCATTCACAAAGGTTGTTTTTCTGGGATGTTTTTATCAGAAATGTTATTTATTGATCTTGTTCATATATTTTTTTTCCATGCATTACATAATTATATCATACCGGTTTTGTGATAGGTATGAGTCACCCTACTGGCGAAGCCTTGCCGCTATCCGGATTCAGGTAGCGTGGAGGTACAGAAAGAAACGTCTAAATCGTGCAGATACTTCTTCTCAATCGAATTCGAGTCATTCTTCATCCAGTCTTTCGAATTCCTCTCAACTGAACTCGAAGCATTCTTCTCGATAGTACGTTAGTAATATCATTCGATAAATATCATGTGTGCTAGTAGTATATATGCAATACAGCAGGTACTCTCACATTATGATATGATCACCTTTGTAGTCTGTAGAGAACTCCATGTAATGTATTACCACAAATGAAAGCTATAGATTGAAAAATCTTCCCTGTATCTGATGTAACGTGTGTGTACCTATATATAATGTAATTTCTGCTAGGTATCTATATTAGAAATTAATGCTTTTTTATAATATATTATCATAGCAAACTTTATGAACAAATTTTGTGTTTCAATTGTCACACATAATCTTATTCACATTATTGAATTCTCCTCTATGTAGTATCTGAATATATATTTATATCATGAGCTTGGTCCACGTGATAAATACGTTAGTTTTTAGGTCCAGCGGTAACTTGTGTAAGAAGTAAGATGTTACTGTCGATTTTATTCTTCAAGAATTCTTACTTTTTGATATAATTGATCAGTTTGAAAAATTTACAGGTGCATTTGGATTAATGTCTTATATGTACTCTTCACTTTGTAATTTTTTTAGTTTAATTTTTTAGTACTCTTCAAGAATTATTATTTTTTCCTTACAAAATTGTTACCCAATATATGGTTGAATCCAATTTAAATTTGATTAAAATCTAATTTATTTAAAATTAAATTAAATTTGAACTCAAGATTTCATTAATTGAATAAACGTATTTATAAATCAAAAGGTTAATTGCTCTGAAGTGTATTTATGGCTTTAGACAAAATTTCCTTAAATTTGAGAAAGTCAACACAAGTATATCGTGTTGTTAAAGTCAAGCCTATAATTTAGAGCGAGGTTTTCAGTAATTTTCTGTTATTTTTTTTTTTCAAGGTTTCACTCTTTCACGTTTTTCTTTTAGGTTTCACGCTTTTCGTAAATAAAAATAAAAATACAAATAAATAAAACGAAGATGTAGGGTACTTTCGTAATTTTGGTTATAGAATGGAAATAAATTTTAAAATATAATTATTAACGGTTAAACTTTTCGTATATGGTTAACATTAAATTTTATATATTTTATATGATATTTTTGACGATTCTCACTTCTTCATTTTTTAATGTTGCACGCCATTTTCCAAGTCAGGAAATATGTGATATAGCTCATCAAAGAAGTACAATGCCAAATTATCTTTATATCATCTTGTTAGTTGTCAAATATGATGTCGGGTTTAAACTTTAAACCCATAATATACCGAAGGAATCATCTCAACAAGCTCTACGATAAACATTAGGGGACATTCAAATTTTGGAGTTTTCCTAGTATATCCTTTTGAGTTCTTTTTTTTTTTTTTTTTTTTTTTTTTTTTAATAATAAAATATATTAAAATGTCTAAATAAAACCGGCCTCAATATATTTTAATAATTTCACAAACAATTTTTTAACATGTTCTAATTACAAGTTCACTACTCCGTGTAGTAGCCAAAAATGGTCCAATGGCCCAACATACCAAGGCCCAATCTTTACCAGTCTAACCCATGTCCATTGTGTTGGGTCGACCCAAACTAGATGCCAGCAGAAGCTACCGTTGAAGACTCATTCAAAGTGAGCAGTTACGAAACAAGATGTAACTGCCCATTGAGAGGAAATCTCTCCTAGAATCACGTCCACTATCAAGTGCAGATAGTGGACGTTGGAGCCAAGGTGCCTAGTATAAATAAGAGGGGCCTCCTTCACTAGAGCTCTCTGATTTTTCTCTGAACAAAAGCTTATTAACTGCGTATTGAAGCTCTGATTCTAGGAGTATTCCGATCGGTGGAATTCATTTACCATCAAGTCACGATTGCTCAGCCCAAACATATCTAAGGCTAAACGATCCAAACCCAGCATCTTCATTTTTATTGTGTTTTATCTCTGCTCTAACTTCTTTTGCAGGTCTATAGACTAGACGACATCCCTCCACTCGACAAGCTCAACCAAGTTGCCTTGGGCCTGACACAAATCCGACCCGATCCACATCGACCGTAGGTCGACCCCCTACACTCCGTAAGTCCGTAACTCCATAACTATTCCTTTACACATTCTTTAATTAATTGTAATTCTTTTTTTTATATTATAAATAATAATATTTTCTCATATTTTTGTTATGTTTTAAATT
The DNA here is from genome assembly GCA_030490815.1 of Acer saccharum. Lineage (NCBI taxonomy): Eukaryota > Viridiplantae > Streptophyta > Magnoliopsida > Sapindales > Sapindaceae > Acer > Acer saccharum. The sequence goes on along the minus strand of CM059876.1, from coordinate 8,913,602 downwards.
CTTTAATATGTCCATTTTAATAATTCTATCATTTAAAATTAATATAATCAAACGATTTATAACTTAAAAGAGTTTTTTTTTTTTTTTTTTTTTTTTTAAATTAACAATCAAACGTCAAACAACTTTTCTTTAAAAATTCTATTTGTCAAAACTCTACTTCTAAAAGATCTATTTTGTAGACGCTCCTCAAAACGAAAACCCTAATCAATTACTCAAATTTGTTATTTTTCTTATAAAGAAAAAGAGAATTTCCATATTGATCATGTCAGTTTAGGAGATTTTGATTGTTATTATTTATTAATACAATTGTACATTTAGAGTAAATTCTTACAGTATAACTTTCACTTTCACCTCTCGCCAGCCAAACGAAGAATCAAGATAGGAAAAATTTGCAAACACGAATTTCAAGAAGGTAGTAATGAGAATTGATTATCTGTATACGAACATATTGCTGTAATCCATTGTAAGGATATTCATTTAATTTCTTAGAAAAGTTTGTAGATATGTTCTCTCTCACTTAATTACTTTTTTCTGGCATTTTCTCTCCAAACAAAGACCGATCGAACGAAGCTTCAACTATCAACTGAAGCTAGTGTGAATCCTGCTATGCAATTTAGATAAAAACAATAATGGAAGCTACTGATGATCATCAGAAATTAAATTGGACAACAAGGCCACACCCACACAAATAATAATGGGTATTTAAATCTGTTAGCTCCTCTATATAAATGCATGGCTACGTTAAAAAAAAAACCATGCATGCATACACATTATTAATTATTAATTATTAATTATTAATTATTTGCTCATGAGTCATGACAATCACAATAATAACAAGATATTGATCTTCTTCTCAAAAAACAAAAAAAAAAAAAAAAGACATTGATCATATATCACGTGACTTTTATATATAATATATGTATATATGTATATAATCATGTCTATATATTACTATGAAAATAATAATAATACTTAAAGTTGGTATATATATATATATATATATATATATATATATAGCTAAACTATCAAAGTCAATATATAGTTGAAAGATGGTGACAAATTAATATTAGAATTAATTAAAATCCAATATGGTTGGAGCATATATGTGAAATGTGATATTCGTTTGATGCAACATTAAGGCACACGGTGATATCGACCTGCATGCCTTTTATTAATATTTAATTTTGTTGGGTTATAATTATTATTATTTTGCCAGTAAAGTACTAGTATTAATACTATATGATTATATCCAACCAATTTTGGATTTTTCTTTTAAATATAACTTACACAATTAATAATCATATCCCACAGATTAGTTGTCGATGAGCAGGTTTCAGACTCAATAAATATGTTCTTAGCTTTAATTTAATTTAATCTTCGAATGAAATCCGGCCTTAATTTTATTATTTACACACACACGAAATGAAATATTACTTGGCAATTAACTTCAATATATTTTAGCAACATGACAAGCTATATAAATTGGAGTTGTAAGATTATTTTATTTAATTGATTCATGATTCCTAAAAATAAAGAAAATGTTTGATTGGATTGGATTGAAAACCCATTTTTATAATCTCACAATTTTGTTTAATAAGAAGAGATATATACCAAAACCCTCCAAAATCTTGTGTGGATAGAATTTGATCCTAAATTTACTTTATATTTTTTAATCTTATGATCATATATATATATATTATTCTCTAGTCAGATCGATTCTGAAGAAAAATTTCAGAACCAAAGTTATGTAACGTTTATAATTATAGATTTGTAAAACTATTTTATTACTAAATTATGCAGAAACTAATGGCTATTCATCATTGTACTAATTAATTAGAAGCATATATAGCTGTAATAAAATCTGAAAAAAAAATGGCTTATAAATTTTGAAATGTGAATCACATGTTATTCCTTTAAAAATATATATATACCTGGTAGATAAATAGATACTGTAAAAAAAAAAAAAAAAAAATGTTATTTGTTTTTAAAGTTGAATAAATGTGTCAATATGGGTGTAAGTCAACTGGTAGATAACAAATGACTCCTATATCAGCGGCTCGAATCCTACCAATGGCGAAAACTTTCAAAAAAATACATTATCCCAGATTAATAGATATTATATAAAAATAAATAAATAAAAGTTGAATAAATGTCAATGAAAATATAGATCACAAAAGGGAATAGTTGACAGATATATGCGTGCATATTTGGTGGCTTCAGTCGTGTTCAAGTTAATATCATCTTTAAAGACTATTGAAACTGCCATAATAAAATACCAACAACCCCTTTTTCATTTATTTTCTATTACTTTGTAAGCAAACTATTTCATTTCTAATTATTATAGAAAATTTTTATTATTATATATTATTATTAATATTATAGATGCAACGATATATGCATAACTTCGAAAAAAAAAAATAAAAAAAAAATCCAGCTATATATTCATTTAGAATCAACAAAGGTCTCAAGATTAGTCTTGTTTTGCTTAAAATATTTTGATGATTTTATATATATATATGCCAACAAATAAGATCGAATAAGAATTTTCAAGAATTGTTTTCATTTGATTAGGCAACACGATACCCAAAGTTGAACAAAAGAAAAAGGATTTGCGATGGTCTCCCATCTTAATTAACACTTCTTCGTGTAATTGAAAAAAAAAAAATACCAAATAGATGTAAAAATTCTTCGCACATATAGGATTTATACACGTCGTTGAGAATGAAATGAGTTTAATTGATGAATATGAATGATCAAACTTCCAGTTAGATTTGATACAATAACAACTATATTTATGATGAAAAACAATAAATAAATAAATATGTGTATGTTTTATTAGATGTAAAAAGAAGAGAAAAATAAATTAAATAGAAGATTAAATTATTTGCACATTACTTTGATTTTTGTTTGTTTTTAACAATTACATTAGTTATGGGTTATAAAAGTAATCGATTATTCTAACCTCTCATGAGTCATGAAGCAAATAAGTATACATAATTGAAAATGGTTAATTAATTAATGAAGATATATTTAGAATAAATTAAACTTGTTTAAGGTTGTAAATTTAATACATATGACTTTGTTCTATTTTCTAATAAGATTACATGGATATATTGTCATCCCAAGATTATTAGTGTAGGTTTCTTATGCAAATAATTTGAATAATTAAATCATCGAGCCCAATGAATTTCTAACACATTGATTGATTTATTATTATCCATTGACTTAAGCATCGGCATATTTGTCTGTATAAAACTGACACGTTTAATCAAACTTTACTATATTTTCAAATAATATTACATGAATAAATTGTCATCGTAAGAACCCCATCATTTCTATACGTATATTCACAATTCATTCGAGTTAATAAATTATCAAACCTAATAATATTTATTGCCGAAAACATATGCTTTAACTATTTCATTTACTATTGTAGGTTTGTGCACCGCAATATTCAACCTTCCTTGAACAATAACAATGGTGACAATGGGGGGAAGAAATCCGAACTTTTGAGATAAAGATTTTAATAGATTCAAAACTACATCATAATTGGTAATGTTTACAACATGGTGTATACTTGTCAAAATTTTATTGAGCTTTCTTGAATTTTTTTAGTGGGGGAGATTTTTTCTTTTCACTTTAATTTGTTGGCATTTTGATCTTTCTTTTGGAATTAAAAAAATGGTAGTCGATGACATAAATATTTAGTTAGTTTAATTGTAACTATTTTAAAAAAATTAACCTAATGAATTTTCAAAAAAAAAAAAAAAAAAAAGACGAAGAAAAAATCCATGACCGCTTAATTAAGCAGACTGAGATTTTAAGAGGAACAGAGGAAGTACCAAGTACAACACAATATTCTGAAAATTGTTTTTTATACATTCAGTAAATTAAATTATTTCAACTATTTTGCTTCAATCAACTAAATTTTTAATATATTTTTTTTGGAAATAATTTGTAATATTTTTTTAATCAGCCCAAATATTGCATATTTATTTAATAAACTATCAAATTTTATTTATTATTTATTTGAGTTACCTTTTTTTTTTTTTTTTTTTTTTTTTGACAATATCTATTAATCCGGGACATGTATTTTTTTGAAAGCTTTCGCCATTTGTAGGATTCGAGCCGTTGACCTGTGAGTCATTTACCCAAGCCTCAAGCTCGTCCATCTACTAACTGAGCTACACCCCGGTTGACCTATTTATTTGAGTAACCAATCATAATTTTATATCTTTTCAAATAGATATATCATGTCATATGATCATGCTTTAATCCCAAAATAGGGATTAGAGACTAGAGAGAAATTTACAGTATGTTTGATAATAATAATAAAAAATATGAGTTAATAAATACAAAGTCTAAGAAAAGAATGACGAAATGAGGTTTGTTCGATGGTATGCCCCTACTGTCCACATCCACACTATGAGGTCGTGTGTTTGAGTCGTATCACTCTTCCCTAAACCTTTAATTTATTGTAATAATTAAAAAAAGGAGTAAATCCAATTAAGAACATAGTGCACAATAAAGGATGCTATGAAATTAAATCCTCAAACATGTATTAATACCAATAATTTCATTGAAGTAGATCTACGTGAATCATTCTAGTGTGATTAATTTTTGTAATATCATTAAATCTGACAAAATGTTTTGTTTAATGGATTACAATCAATATAAAGAACAAGAAGCAACATATATGATGCAGAGGTGGTGCAGAACAGTAGTAGTTTAGGCAATAGAGTTAGTCATTTGGTCCCCTCCCTCCCCTGGTTTCTTCAAAGTTAATTGTGATGCTGCGATTGATACTAGGAGAGGGCGTATTGGTTTTGGGTTGGTTATCATAAATTCGGTGGGTGAGGTCATGGCTTCCTGTTCCCAAGTGATGGTGGGCTTCTTAAATCCTCAGGCGGCCGAGGCATGTGCCATCCTTAGGGGCATGCAATTTAACAAAGACTGTGGCTTGTATCCGTGTGTGTTTGAATCCGATGCGAAGGTCGTGGTCAGATGGATCAATGAAAACAGTCAGATGGAGTCAATTTATGGTGCTATTCTGACAGATATTAGTTCCCTCTCTTTTGAGATGGGAGGTGTGTGTTTTGTTTTTACCCGAAGGCTTGCCAACAGTGTTGCTCATATCCTTACCAAAAATGCTCTCCTAATTGTTGAGGACAGATTTTGGATGGAAGAGGATCCGTATTGTGCTGCTAGAGCAGTCCAGGCAGATAGGCCTTTATAATGTTTTCTTTGTTGTTTATGTCAAAAAAAAAAAAAAAAAAAAAAAAAAAAAGAATGGATCAATGGCAAGAAAGTTTAGTATTAATTTCATAATTTAGGTGCTAATTACTGTATAGATTAATGTAAAAATTGTCGTGTATATATTGAAAACCCCCAAAAAGACCAACGCCATATACATGAAATTTGTGTTGAAACTTTGTAGTTTCAGGAATTTGTCGTAAAATTGCAACATTCGACGGTGACTCTGTCGGGTCGGGTGGGAATCAGGTCGGTTAAGGCATAGGGTATATATATCATTAAGGATACATACGTCATTTGGGGGTATTTTTGACATTGTATTTTTAATTGTGGTATATTTTCAATTCGGCCCTCAAAAATGACATTTTTGCTAAAATCCCTTTAAAAAGAAAAATACAACATTTTAATTACTTTTTCAATCTTCAGAAATCAGCAATAACACTTTCCAAATTATAAAAATTAACGATTTGAAACTACATGGACTTTATGGATATAATAATTAATACATAAATGTTTCATATCTCTGTGTAAATTTTAAGAGTGCATCAAAAAGATTATAATATATTAAGAATCAAAACTTTGAACAAACAATTTATATTTATTATTTCATTCTATCAACAGATTCAACACATAATTTTTTTTTTTTTTTTAAATAAAAATAATGTGAAATTATTGAAAATGAAGAGGGAACATGAACCAACTCTTCAGGATTGATGCCTAACTCAAATAAATGAACACCATCCCACTTGCCCAAAAGGCAAAATTGTAGAGAAAGTTGTCAAAATAGAGGATGGGCCCAGTGTGGGGTCCACTGACGTAATATTTACATACATCATCATTGATATTTGATCATCAGAATTCATAACATCCTTCTCCTTCCATCACTCTCAAGTCTCACCATCACTATATATGTACCATCGACAAGACACATGTATGCTCTTCTACTAGATACGATCTTCTTCTTATTTTTTTTTTTTAAATTAAATTTTTTTTTTTCTTACAAATGTTATTTTAATATATTTTTTAATTGTATTATATAATATTGTTATGTTCATGAAATATAATTAGAGTAATGCTACATTGTTCAAATTTGGTGTCCAAATGATATGGCAACACTCTGGGCTATTCATTTAATTCATGTAAATCTAATACAATTTAAATGAATGGCCCAGAGTATTATCACATCATTTGGGCACCAAATTTGGATAATGTAGCATTATTGATGTAATTATGGTATATATTCTAATATTCATATCATAAGGCTTATTAATATATCAAGAGATTTTATTATATTTTTGACAAATTGGTCAAACTAAGAAGTCTTATTTATTGAGAACAAATTTATATTAATTATAAAGTTTTATAATCAATCACCCCATGTATGGTTAAATGATGTGTATTAATTAAATGATATTGAATGTTATCGAGTGATCAAGTATATTAATATGGACTAATCATGAGATATATAAAATCACTCGAGGTGAATTCATCTACTCATATGGTTGGTGAACTTTTTATGCCTTATTTAAATTGGTATTACATTTTTAAAGCTAATAAAATTGTTCATTTACATTAAACACATTTAGCAAAATGAATGCAATGATATGATATTGATAATCATTTGAAATTTTAAAATTTATGAGAAAACATTCATTGATATTTATGGCTTTGAGATTTACTATAAAACTAAAGATTTCATTCAAATAAAAACAGTTAATTTGTCACGTTAAAGAATAAATAATACAAAACATTTTAGTAACAATTGCATCCTCTTTGCACATTATATCTCATACTTTCCATTTGCTAGAATATATATTGTACTCATTATTAATTGATGATCATTACTTTTTGATCCATTTAAATGTTTATATTTTATGTAAAATTGTTACTACTTCTAAAGAGCATCACATAAGTTTGACAAAAAAAATAAATAAAAAAAATCATGTTTATTAATTAAAGCATCAAATGTAATCGGACAAGACTTTGATTTTGTTGACTTCAATTCTATTGAGCTTTAATTAAAAGATATGATAACACATTTATACCACGATTGTTAATGGTTAATTTTCAATCACAAGTTTCACTTGTATTAGATAAGCGCATAATACAATTTAGATTCTTCCATTTAGTATATGGCTTGCAACCCTTACAAAACAAAGATTATTATTATTATTATTATTATTTTTTAATGTACATCTTTAAAGTGTAAGTCAATATCATATACTAGTGAGAGTTGCATTTCAGGTTATGCTTATAACCGTTTATCTCGACAAGTTCTAGTAGACTCTTAATCCGACCGGTGTCATCAAAAAAGAAGTCAAGATCCCGATTGATAAGAGCCTTTATACTGACAAATTTACGGTTGTTTAGAACTTATAGAAAAAGGATTTTCAAAAGAAATTAAATTTTATTAAACACATATTATTAAGGTATCTGTTAACATGTGAGTGGATATCTAATGTGACTGGTCATTATATATATATATATATATATATATATATATAATTTTTCTATTGTCAGTTCGTCATGATATAAAATATATCAGGACGAAAAATGTGGATCATTAGATTTACATACTTTGACTCAAAGTGTATGCACTTATCAAAATTTCTCCATAATCTATGATCCATATTATTCGTCCTGATATACTTTATATTATGACGAACTGATAGTAGAAAGACTATATATATATATATATATATATATATATAATACATATTAAAAGTATGTGTAATTTTGTTTTTGAATTCTCTTTTAAAGTAAGACACATGTTGATATAATCTTAATATTAATGTTAGCCCATGGCCCCCCTCCCTTAAAAAAACTCTAAAGTTCATATTAAAAAAATTATAAAATAGTTATAAAATTTTAACTTTTTTTCACTTTGGTCCCCCTGATTTTTTTGGTTTTATATATTGACTCCCCCAATCTTGAATGTCTAGCTTTGCCCCCACGTATCTCACTATCTTCAAAAGTTTAGTAAGTTGTGAATTATATCGTAAAGGACTGGAAATTGGTAGGGTTAGGTGTAAAAACGATGCTACTTTCTTAACTAAGGGCATGTGGTGTGGCCTGTGGGTATGTTAGGAGGAGTTGCTCCGCCATGCAACCACCACAAATGAATCCCCCCACCAGTTCATGCAGCGTTGTATTCAAATAACCCACAAATTCAATTCGACAAAAAATAAAAAATGGTGCATAATCCATTTCACTAGGACATAGACATTAGATAGACAGGGGGCGAGAGAGAGTTAGATGGAATTTGAGACTTGAGAGTAGATTTTAAGAGTAGGGGTCCACCAATGTAAACTATTTTCCATGATGACGTGTACTTAAAAAATATGAGTTAATGGCTGTGCCACATCAGCAAATATAAAGAGGTACCACATCTTCCTAAATTTGACCTTCCATCGTATTATTCTTTCATTTTTTTTAATATTTTTTTTATTACAATAACAACTGCCAGGATCGGTGAGATTTTAGGCTCTACAAGCTCAGCCTGAATCGCAACTCTTATAAAAGGAGAGACAGCACCCACACTTTTCTTTTTGTTGTGGGAAAATTTGCACATATTGTGCATACACCAGGTCTTGAAACTTGGTGGTGGGGAGTTCCCATGGGAAGGCCCACCACCACTATGGCAAGTGACCATGTGTATTCTTTCATCTCATTTTATTGGGGTAAATATGGTGAAATCCTCTCGTAATTTTAAAATTAAAATAACAAAAAGATCAAATTGTCCTAAAATTTAAAAAAAAAAAAAAAATTTCTGAAAAAAATTAAATTAAATAATTAACAACGTCTTTCACAAATCAACTAATAATTAAAAACAAAAGAAATTATGAACAACCCAAAATATTTTAATAATTACGAATTTAATAAAATAAAAATTACAAAACTACCCCAACAAATTTTTAAATTAAAAAGTTTAAAAGGTAATGCCCCAAAACAATTCTACAAATTAAAAAATCTAAAATTAATTAATTACTTTAAAAATTAATGCTCATATTAAATACTTTCCTATTTTTAAAAAAATTCAACAAATAAAAAATATTTTTATTTTTATTTTTTAAATATAGATATCTTAAATTCATAGGATGTGTTAAATTATTGTTTATAGGGAGTTGTGGTGTCTCGAAGCCTATAGTAATACAATCTCATGATAGTAATACAGTCCCATGACTCCTGTCGTGCTTTCAAAATACATTAAAATGATGTAAAATTTCAAATTTTAATATCAGATAAATTGAATCATAAATTAATATATATAGGTACTATTACTCTAATATATCACACTCATGCCGTAATTATTGGTTCTGTTATGCCGTGCTCGTACATGTCTAATTGATAGTAGATATGTCTAGTAGAAAATATGAATCATGATACAAAAAATGTAACAAAAAGAAAAATACAAAAACTTAATCAACATTTGCATCTCTAAAGTAAGAATATATAAATTTTAAATAATCTATTTCAACTATTAATTTAATATATATTTTTTTACATTACACATTCAAGTTCTCATTTTAAATTTTCGTCTAAGGCCCCAGATATCCTTGCCCCTGGTTGTAAACCCTATGGTCTATCTTAATACTAATTTTAGAAATGTTTATGATATTTTTAAAAGTAAGTTTATTATAATTTGTATAATTTCATAAAATAATGGATTCGCTTAAATACAATTAGTTTTCACAAGTCACAATTGTATCATTTGCTTTTTTTTAGATATTAGATATATCACTAGTAAGTAAGACAACTCGAATTTGGAAGTTTCTAATATATTGATTTTCAAATCAATAATGTTAAATATCTTGATTCTTATGAAACCATTTAATTCATATACCATATATATAATAAGTGAGTTAAATCGTGGTTAACATGGTATTTATGTGTTGATGTACATATAACAATTAAGATATAGATTATACTCCATATAACAATTAATATATAGATCATACTCTCCAATATTATAGTTTTCAGAATTTTAGATAATGTACGAAGGGATTAGGATTCTCTCCTTACCTCTTTTTTTTTTTTTCCTAGACTTTTTATAATCTAAGGACATCTAAGCATACCAAAAAATACAAGGTTAATATTTAATCACTTTTTCCCTCTTATGCAAGTTGGTGTTTTAATTATACTTGAAAAAAAGCTAGGAAAAATAAAGTCAATGAGAGGATCCTAAATCCTAACTCAATGCGAAGATGTATACTAAAGAATATAAAGAATTAGACCATCTCCAATACATATGTCAATGCTAATGCCAAATTTGACACAAAATATAGTGAAATGTTATATTTGGCACATCATTTTAGTATTGTACTCCAATACAAAATTCTATTTGATATGTTATTTTTTATTTTTTAATTATTTAAAATTATAAAAATCAACAAATACAACCAATGCATTCAATAAATACATTGAATATTTTGTTAAAATTGTTTCAATCTCAATTTTCTTTACCAAATTTGTTAAATTTTTATTATTTAAAATTAAAAAGTCAACAAATACGATTGCATTTATTGTTGTGCCAAATTTGGCACAATTTATAGCATATGCCAAATTTAACACAGCTTTGAGCATTGCATTGGAGCATATTTTTTTTACTTTGTACTAAATTATAGTATTGGCACAATGATTTAGCATTGCATTGGAGATGCTCTTAGTATATCGGGTCAGGCTATAATGCTATATCAATTCAAATTTCTGACTCAATTTTTTGATTTCAATATCTCGACCACCAATTTACTCATGTGCTATTTAATTGGGTGGTTGAAATAGTGGAGTCATGAAATTAAGCTAGAAATTTGAGTTAATATAGTCTGACCCTAGTATATTTAAGGTAAAAGAGTTAAGAGGGGAGGGAAACTAGTGAAATTTAGTCCTAATAAAAGCATTTTTTTCCTCTCACTAAAAGAATTTTATATTTTTTTAATTAAAAAACTTATATTTTGTGTGCCAGTTTAATTTAAATTGTATTTTTAATATATTTATAAAAAAATCCGAAAAAGTTTGAATCTAATCCGAAAATATCCATATACATATCCAAATCCAAAATTGAAACCGGTCCAAATCGGATATATCCAAATCCAAATCCGATATATATATATAAAAAAAAAGATATATAATTTTTTTTTTATAAAAAACTTACATTACACACACACATATATATATATATATATATATATATGTTTTTTTAATCCAAAAAAAATTCTAAATCCAATCCGAAAATATCAATATACATATCTGAATCAAATCCAAATATGTCCAAATCCGTATCCGGTATGAATTATCCTATTGGAAGGTTTTTTTTTTTTTTTTTTGAAAAATCGTATCCGACACCGATCCACTTTTTTTTTTTCCGAAACATCCAGAAAAAACATCCGAATCCGATTTGAATGACATCTGTAATCGATGATTTAACCATATTAAAGTTGTATGTTTTCCTTAAAATTAAGTTAAATTTTTGGATTTCATCTGCTGGTAGGAAAGGGTCGAACAAGGCTGCCATGTCGCTGGCTCGTCAAGCCCTTTCGTGGAGCAATGATTGTATCCGGGGCTGATGTCTGTTTCCTTATCCTGTGTTTTTCTTCACCTTGCTGGGGTTCCTGTTGTCTCTGTAATGCTCTGTGGAGCTGTAAAATAATAATAATAATAATAATAAAAGGAAATGTCCCTATAAAAATCAGGCAATAAAAAATAAAATTTGATTTGACTTGAAAATTGAAAATGAGAGGCGTTTGGAAGGTTGACATAAGATATAAAAGGACGAATTGGAGGAGAGGTAACTGGAGAGAATTGCTCTGTTCAAAAAGGTATCAGCTTTGACTTTTGAATAAAAAAACAAAGATAGCAAAAAGGTTAGTTTTGCCATTGCATGGTGTCTCTTATTGGGAAATAACGCAACGGGCCCGACCGATATAAAAAGTTAAATTATCGGTTGTACAATTGTACCCTTGTAGTTTATCTTAATACTTTTTTTTTTTTTATTATTAAAAAAAAAGTTTATCTTAATACTAATTTTAGAAAAGTTTATGATATTTTCAAAAGAAAATTTATTATAATTTTTATAATTTCATAAAAGAATTGATTCATGTAAAAATGTTATGGGCATGTTCAAGTTTACCTTAAGTACAACTAGTTTTCACAAGTCATAACTGTGTCAATTGTTTTTTTTTTTTTTAATTTTTTTTTTAAATATATCACAAGTAGATATAACGACTCGAACTTAAAATATTATTAAACTGAATTAGTGCTCTTTACTTTAAAACTACATAGGACGGTAGTTAACATCACATAAAAGAGAAGTTTTTAATATTTTTTTTGTAAAAATACAAGAAACGACATATGAATATATGATGATGGTTTCTAAATGATTGTTTGTCATTAAGGGTTGTCCAATAAATGTGACAAATTTTAGATTTTAAAAGAATAAACAAATATAAGAATTTGATGGGTTTGTTTACTTTAACATACCCTACGGCTCTCACATGTTTTACAATTGGTCACAAACATCCTTATAAGAGTGTTTCAAATAAATTAGTGAAATTTTAAGCAAGGTTCTTGGCATTTTTTATTTTTTTTTCATAGTGTTACAATAATTTTCAAATCAATCATGTTAGATATTTTAATTTTTATGTGACAATTTAATTCATAATTTCACATATCATATAAGAAGTGAATTAAACCGTAAACCGTAATTAACATATATTAATTAAGATATTAGATCAAGTTTGAAGATGTATACCAAAGCATATTGGGAATTAGTGTATTTAAGGCAAAAGAGTAAAGAGTGGAGGAATGCAAGTGAAATTAAACCCAATAATCTTGTCCTAATAAAAGCACATTTTTTTATTTTTATTTTTTGTAGTGTGTACACACCTGGCCGTGTGTGTAGTGTAACCCTCTCGAGTCTAGCAAGAGAGAAAAGAAAACATTAAATTCCAGAGAAGAGAGAGAACCCAAAAAGCCTTCTCTCTTTCTTTCTCTATCTCTCGAATTTGGTGAGTGAAGATTTTAAAGCCTCCGGCCCTCCATTACTCTCTTTCTCTCTCTCTGCTTTAAAGCTCTTCTTCAGTTACACATTTTTTTCACATAGAGAAAGAGAGATGGAGAGTTGGTGTTTTGTTTTAGTATTTTGGTAGTAGTCATAAGTAGTGGCTTATTATTAGTTATGGTCAGTGCAATAGTGAAGATATATATATAGAGAGAGAGAGGAGTTTGTGGGCTGGTCCTCATTCTCTCTATCTCTCTCTATCTATATATCTTAATTACAGCCTAAATTTTCCTGAATTTCTCTCATTTTAAGCCTTAACTCTCTCTCTTTCAACTCTCAAATCATGCTATTTCTTTCTTTGTTTTCTCTTCATATATTCTCAACCCATCCCTCTTTCAAATGCTACTGCTAATATCATCGTCGTCTCTATCTATTCCTTTCAATCATAAGCGAATGTTTTTCTCTTAAAAATCTCTCCTTTTTTTCCTGTTTGTTTGTTGTCTTTGGTTTGTACGAGTAATGAGAACAGTACTTGTTCAATCAAAGACACTTTGAATACTCTGGGGCTCTGAAGAAGAAGACTATATACACACACGCACGCATAACATATTTAAATATGGAGTTTGGAATTGGAGGCGGAGGAGGAAGTGGGTCTGGTGGGGACCATGATGCTTCCGATTCCCAGAGAAGAAAGAAGCGTTACCATCGCCACACAGCCAACCAGATTCAGAGACTTGAATCGTAAGACTATTTGCATTACACTAAAACCTTTGTTTCTCTCTCTTCGTTTGTGTGTTTTTTGGTGTTTTCTTGTTTATTTCTGTATTTGGGTGTTTTTCTTTTTTATTCAAAGAATGATTTTTGACGTTTTGGGTTTTTTTTGTTTTTGTTTTTTACAATGAAGAATGTTTAAGGAGTGTCCACACCCAGATGAAAAACAGAGATTGCAGCTAAGCAGAGAATTGGCCTTGGCTCCTCGCCAGATCAAGTTTTGGTTTCAAAACAGGAGGACCCAAATGAAGGTATGTATATGTGAACTCATTATTATTTTGTTCTTGGTTATTTCACGGAGGCTTTTCTTCTTATTACAAAAAAAAAAAAAATTGAGTCTTTTCACTTGATATAGGCACAACATGAGAGAGCAGACAACTGTGCTCTTCGAGCAGAGAACGACAAGATCCGATGTGAAAACATAGCAATCAGAGAAGCACTTAAGAATGTCATTTGCCCTTCTTGTGGTGGTCCTCCTGTCACCGAAGATTCTTATTTTGATGAACAGAAGTTGAGAATGGAAAATGTCCAGTTGAAAGAGGAGGTTTGTTTGTTTATTGATTTTATTTGGGGGGGGGGGGGGGGGGGCTAGTAGTTGCAATTATATATGTTGCACCTATAATTTTGTTTTGTGTTTTTTGTTTTTTGTTTTGTAATTCAGCTTGATAGAGTTTCAAGTGTTGCTGCTAAGTACATAGGGAGGCCAATTTCACAACTCCCACCGGTGCAGCCTATTCATGTTTCTTCATTGGATTTAACGATGGGGAGCTTTGGGGGCCCATCTGGGTTGAGTGGTGGTCCTTCACTTGATCTTGATCTTCTTCATGGAAGTTCCTCAACCATGCCAAATTTGCCATTTCAACAGATAGTTTTATCAGAAATGGACAAGTCTTTGATGACAGATATAGCTGCAAATGCAATGGAGGAATTGCTTAGGCTCTTGCAGACCAATGACCCCTTGTGGTTGAAGTCTTCGACAGATGGTAGAGATGTTCTTAATCTTGATAACTATGAGAGGATGTTTCCAAGAGGTAGAGGTCACTTGAAAAATCCCAATATCAGAATTGAGTCATCCAGAGAATCTGGGGTTGTGATCATGAATGCTTTGGCTTTGGTTGACATGTTTACGGATTCTGTGAGTTCTTTTCTTTTAATCTGATGCTTTGTTAAAATTATAATAGTACTCTAATTGTCTTGACTGATTACTGATTTTATTTTCTTTGTAGAACAAATGGGTGGAGCTATTTCCCACTATTGTTTCAATGGCAAAGACAATTGAAGTGATAACATCTGGCATGATGGGTAGTAGCCATAGTGGCTCTCTGCAATTGGTAACTCCTAACTGGATAGCACAAGAACTTGGTCACTTTATTTGATTTTTCATTTTCTGTTTGAGTGAGTGATTTCTTACATGAAAGTTGTGTCATTGCAGATGTACGAGGAGTTGCAGGTGCTTTCGCCACTAGTACCAACTCGGGAATTTTACATCCTCCGTTACTGTCAGCAGATTGAGCAAGGCTTGTGGGCAATAGTCAATGTTTCTTATGATTTCCCCCAATTTGCTTCCCAAGGTCGATGTCACAGGTTTCCTTCTGGATGCTTGATTCAGGACATGCCTAATGGATACTCTAAGGTTGTCAATTGAATTGAATTGAATTATTTCTGTTAAATTCCCGTTTGTTATATGGTTGTATGTACCTATAGATTATTAAGATTATTGTCCTTAACTTTCATTTGATCCTATTCCAATATAGGTTACTTGGATGGAACATGTTGAGATTGAAGACAGAACTCCCATTCATCCCCTTTATAGAGATCTTATTCACAGTGGTATGGCATTTGGAGCTGATCGCTGGCTTGCCAGTCTCCAGAGAATGTGTGAGAGGTTTGCTTGTCTAATGGTGTCAGGGGGTCCAGCTCGGGATCTTGGAGGAGGTATGTCTTTTTAGCATTTTAGTTGGACATTAGTTTTCGATTCAAAGGTCTTAAAAATGTTCATGTTCATACTTCTTTTGTCAGTAATTCCATCGCCTGATGGCAAAAGGAGCATGATGAAACTTGCACAAAGAATGGTAAGCAGTTTCTGTACAAGCATTAGCACATCAAACAGCCATCGATGGACTACTCTTTCTGGGATGAATGACGTAGGTGTTCGTGTGAAACTTCACAAGAGCATGGATTCTAGCCAACCCAATGGTGTGGTTCTTAATGCTGCAACAACGTTTTGGCTTCCCGTTTCACCCCAAAACGTCTTCAATTTCTTCAGGGATGAAAGAACCCGATCTCAGGTATACAACATATATTGTATTTCCAATAATAATCTTTGTTACGATTTGATCGATGCATTGTTTATCACCATTCTTACTGTTTTTAGTATTCGGTTCTGCTTATTTTCAGTGGGACGTTCTCTCCAATGGAAATGCAGTGCAAGAAGTTGCTCATATTGCAAACGGGTCACATCCCGGGAGCTGCATATCAGTTCTTAGAGTAAGATCATTGAATTCGTTTTCGTTCATTTTCTCCTGAATTCATTGTTGGTTTGACTAACATTCATAGTTGGTGTGTTTCTTTTTATATTCTCTGCGAAATAGGCCTTCAACACTAGTCAAAACAACATGTTAATACTCCAGGAGAGTTGCGTAGACAATTCAGGGTCACTGGTTGTCTACTGTCCGGTTGACTTACCTGCCATCAACATAGCAATGAGCGGCGAGGATCCCTCCTACATTCCGCTACTTCCATCCGGTTTCACCATCTCTCCTGACGGCCGTCCTGACCAAGTAGGAGGAGGAGACGGGGCATCAACCAGTTCAAACACACACGGGAACATTGGCACTAGGTCCAGCGGCTCACTGATCACAGTTGCCTTTCAGATACTGGTGAGTAGCTTGCCATCTGCAAAGCTAAATATGGAGTCGGTGACGACTGTTAATAACCTTATCAGCACCACTGTCCAGCAAATTAAGGCTTCATTGAATTGTCCTAGTTCTTGATGAATCAATCTACTCCAGCTTCTGCTATTGCCAATACTGCTACACAACTGTTTTGGCTCTCTCTCTCTCTCTCTCTCTCTCTCTCTCTATCTTTTTTTTCTCTGCCATCCTTAAATATCATCAATCAGAGAAAAGTTCAGAGTTTCTCTAGTGTGCTGCTGGCGGTAATCAATGTTTGAAGAACAAGTATTTGGGTAGTTGGGGTGCTTTGAATGCTATTCCATCAACACCCCTGAAGCTGCTTATTTACTGCCTTCCTGTTTTTGGCTGCCAAACTTCATTACAATCCACACCAACTTATTCAATTCTTTTTCTTTTCTCTTTTTCTTTTTCTACAAAATCCCCACTTTTAGTTTCTTGCAAATTTTACCTTTTGGAAGATTAGAGCCTTAAAAAGAGGGAGTCAAGAACGCACCATACGTGTCTTTTCTTGCCATTTCAGCCATTTTTTTTCTACCAATCACACCTCACAAACACAGCTTGAAAAAAAAAATTGTATGGTTCGGGTATTGACTTCTCTGTTCATGAACTTTTGAATTTATATATCTATCTATGAATTTATGAATTATTTACTGTTTCTTGTAATCACTTTTTCCTTTTTTTATCTAGCTTTACAATTATATGACAATCCTGGTACAATTGATCTTAACAACTAAAGCTAGCTGGTACCACATTCAGACTTTTTTTTTTTTTTTCCAAGAAGTCTGAATGTGGATCCCCATGTGTGTATTGAAAGATGACCAGGACCTTTGAAAGTCAGGAGGGGAAAGTAGGGCCAGAAATTGACAGTTTAATTTGGATGGATAGCTATGGAGGTTTTATGTCTATTAGGGCTCCACCACCCATATGCTCAATCATACTATAAGTAATTCAATTTGAAATTTTAAATTTAGCTTCGTTTGGACCTTGACATTTTCTGGGCAAAAAAATCTTTTTTCAATTGATTGATATGACCTCAATCAACCCCTCATTTGATGGGTATATTACCTGTAAAAATGAAAGATACATTATGCTAGATTTCAATGGCCATCTGCCCTACACGATCACCATTTTCAAACCACTTATCTCCTGAGCCCTGACTAGATGTAGCTTCAATGTATGAGATTTTTTTGTGCAAAAATCTTATAGAAAAAGTTCAATATAAGATCATATTAGTATCATATAACAACCTGACACAAACGCTAGACGTCTATAATTGTGTTGACCCGTTTGATATATTATGTAATTAAATGGATTAAAACATATAGTGATGCTAGACGTCCTAAATTGATGAAGCATGTGACGTGTCAATAGCTTATAAATCCGAGATTATGTAATGACCGATGTGATGTTGACACTTCATATGTCACATCATTCGAGAGAGAATTTGAGAAAAACATTTGGGACGTCTAACATTATTCTAAAACATATATGCGCACTTGCTACAATATTTAACTTATTCTTTCCTTGATTAATATTAGAAGTATTTATTTCAAAATCACCATTTGTCTGCATAATTTAACTCTCAACTTTTGAAAGTTGAACTATTAGTTGTGATAGAATTAGTGTCACCATTGTCAGCCTTAATAATTGACTATATGCAACTTATTATTATTAGGAATTGCACTTTTTAGAAGCAACTTGAACTGTAGACAGAGATTGAAGCTTGTCTTTAACTCCACCATATCAACATGTGAGGACATTTAAAACTTCCTATAAGGTATTTAACAAACACTCTGGTACATGATAAATTGTTTCAGAAATTGATCTTGCCATGTTCGGCAGATCCCTACCCAATTCGCGTCAAATTTAAAAAAGAAAAAAAGAAGTCATGGTTAAAAAAAAAGAAGATAAATGAGAGTAATTGAATTGTTTGAAGAAGCACAATAAATGGAAGAGCATTAATGCATGGAAGAAGGTACATATATGGTGTGTCTATAATGATATCTCTCCTTTGTATGGCCTTCAAGTTGGGGTTTCAATTTGATATATATACATGAACATTATGGTTGCCATTGTCTAATTAATGAAGCTCACGTGGTGAACTTGTAGTTGTGGCAACTTTGGAAAAATTCATCCCAATTCTTTCCATCAAACTTGTATAATTCTTTTGACTCCAAACAAGTTTGCTTTGTGTAAAATGGAAACATTGGCAACACTTTTTTGTTTTTCCTTTTTTCAAAATATTTAATTTTTGCCTTGATTGGGGGACAGAAAAACATTATTGTTATTATCACTGTACAAGTATAAGAAGTAAGTAGTGGGGAACCCTAGAAAAATCTCTATCAATTTCATTCAAAAGAGAGGGAGGGAAAGAGGAGATGGGCCTGGGTCCTACAGAATTACAGAAACCAAACTCTAAAAGCTTATTACAATAAATTACCTCCAACCTACTTGAAGTTT
This sequence comes from Acer saccharum, assembly GCA_030490815.1. Taxonomy (NCBI): domain Eukaryota; kingdom Viridiplantae; phylum Streptophyta; class Magnoliopsida; order Sapindales; family Sapindaceae; genus Acer; species Acer saccharum. The sequence continues at coordinate 8,894,207 of CM059876.1, read as the reverse complement.
ACATCAAACATACCTTAAGTTTACTCTTTTACACTTATAATCAATTGTTGACAAGCAATATTAGCCAATAAAAGATTCAAATTGGCAACGTGCCATGGAAAAATGGGGGTTGATTAAGTCAAACAAAATAATGTTTAATATGTAGTGTTTGTATAAGGTACGGGCAGGTATGGGGTGTTAAGACTGACGATAGTGGTTTGAGAGATCCTTTGCATGAGTTTGCAACTGTATAAGACGGCAAGAAAAAGGGGTTAGAAGCGCCGACTATAGTTGGCATTTATACTACGATGTTCAGGTCAATAGATAAAGTGTAATTAATAAAAGATGTCTTGCTTATTTATAGGGGAGGTATTGCTTACTTATAGGGGAGGTTGCCTCCTTCATTGGTACAAAGCAAAGTGTTTAAGCTCGAATGTGATTGGTCCATATTCAATTTGTTTGAAAACTTGAGTATTATTTGTTGGAAAATGCTTGGGTACCCAAGTATACTGACCACCCAATGGGATGTTACCACGTGGCTAAAACTCTTTCATTTTTTATATTTTTCTCCTTGTATTGGATTACGTAGCAACCAACTATTAAGTTAGTCAGTACCTTGGGTACTGACTGGTTAGCGCCAAAGTGTTCTCCTTATTTGTCTACATTCGGATTTTGGCTTGAGTTTTACTTTGGGTCACTCTATGTATGTGTGACACATACCTCTAGTAGCATGTGATATGACATTCGTCGTCCATAGATGGCATATGTTTTTTACCGCTTACCACTTACCAACAACCAACTGCCCTACTTTATCCATATGTTTTTTTACCACTTACCAACAACCAACTGCCCTACTTTACCCATAGGTTTTATAGCCTAACCTTGGAGTTTACGCTTTGAACCCAAGTATTTTTGTGAAGTGTATCGACTAAAAAGTTACTGGGTCTAAAAGCTTGATCCTCAACTCAAGTCCATTTTACAATTGGTTTGTAACCCATATCATGGGTTTCTAAATGTACCTTCGTGTAGTAGCTTCCCTAGTCATGGGCCTATAACCTATATAAGCCTAGTGTGAGTTCTACCTGTTAGCGAACAAACCTTTCACTAATATATGCGGAAGCGTTGCTGGATAGAACACAAAACAAACAATCACAAAGAAAAGATAAGATGAAAAGAAATTTAAATCCAAACACACATAACACAAGAATTTACGTGGAAACCCAAATCAGGGAAAAAACCACGGCTGTCAGGACGACAAGAGAAAGTTCCAATATGTAGTAAATTGTTACAACCACACACTCAGGTTCTCTCTCTAAATAATACCCCAAACCCAATTACACCCAATGCTCACTTTGAGATCTCTCTAGTATTTGCTATTTTGCTCCACCACTCTCAGGTGTTTTTCACACACTAATAACCTAGTTATTATGGTCTATTTATATGTATTACATGGAGTTTAAACTAACAAGGAAATCTATCTCCTAATCATACAAAAATACTTGTTCCACATAAATACTATTTCCTATTTAAGACAAGTCTTCTTTCAAGGAGAAATCATTTTCCTATTCGAACTTCAAGAAGCAACCTATTTCCTCTTCCATGAATATTTCCTTATTCAACGCGTGCATGTGATTGACTACGATTCAAGTTGCAGTTGGCCACCTGCTTCCTAAACCGTGTAGAACTTGATCATTCAGAAAACCGTGATCCATGCATCACGTCATCAATGTTTCATCACAACTGCTGCCGGTACCGCTCCATGACCACAGCGGTCACCGCAGCGGTACAAACTGGAATGAGACCGCTGCTGTAGCGCTGCCAAACAATTGGCAGCGGTGTCCTACCGCTGCCAAAGCCACAGCGGCTTGGCAGCGGTTTTAGCTGGTGTCCGCTTCTTTAGTTCGTTTCGCCTCCAAGTCTCCCTCAAACATAACCTCATACTCCCAAACGTTCTCACGTCTCCAGAAAGTCTCCGTATTGGGTAAACAATTGTTTGGTATCCATTTGGTAATTCAAGCCATATCCAACACTACCCTTCTTAACGATTATATTTAACGGTCAAACAGTAACAACAAGAAAATCGGTTTTTAAATAAGTTGATTATTAATGTAAAAAAACAAACCTTAGATTGGTTTGGTGTAATTTCTTCATCTTATTAGCAGTGTAATCATCAAATCTTATTAAGAGCTAAACAAATATCGGTTTGGATGGATATTTCAATGATATATTTTTTTTATATATCAATACCACTTGAAATCTAAAAATATCACTGAATTTTAGAAATATTATCAATAATTATTATTATTATTTTGAAAAAATCGATAATCAAATTCTTGATTATAGTATATTGAGTGGCATTATTTTGTCAAATGTGTGGAGATCAGATGCATCAGGACAATATCTAATATGTCTTTGAATCAGATTCCATCACCAATATATTTCTTCTACTGTGCTTCAGTGCTTGGGTGAGGAGACACAGAAAGTGAATTATGAAAATAAATGAAAAATAAGATATATTTAATAAAGGTCCTATATATTAAAGAGCACATACGTTACAGAAATAAAATTAGATATATATATATATATTATTTTAGGACATTAATGCACAAATATGATTTCCAAAAACTTCCAAAAATACCATTGTTAGATGTGGTTTGGTGTTGAAGGATGCTCATTCAATCCAACAATATCTCAGGTTAAGAGCATCTCCGATGTAAATATGTATTTTTGAGTTTTTAAATAGTGCCACTTTTATTTATTATGGGCCTACTTTTGAAATTGTTTTAGAGAAATGCATATCCACATCTCCAATGCAATTATCTAAAATCAAATATGCATCCATTTTATGACCAATCACAATAAAACAATTATTACACTCTCTCTATTATTGGTGGAAAAAATTAGAAATTCTAGTCAGTATTTCTATGAGAGTTTCTAGAATTAGAAACTCAACTCCATATTCTCTTCATTTTTTTTTTTTGCCACATCATCTCCATATTGAAATTGGATAATTGCATTGGAAAGAGTTTTAACTATCTATCCTACGTGGCACTCAATTTTCTCCAAATGCATATTTGCATTGGAGATGCTCTAAGGTCGTCGTATGTGTTTTATATATGGGTGTGGATATTGTCACCCATAAATATGATAAGCACACTCATATTTATAAATACACCAATATCTAAATTTTAAAATTAAAACATTACTATAAACATCTATCTTAATGCCAATAGTACCCTTATTTAAATGAATGTTTTCATTTTAATATAATTTATTTATAAACCCTTTTGGGCTCGTTTGGTACACTGTATTGTATTATGTTGTATTATGTTGGACTGGATTGTATTGTATTATTGTTAGTACAATTATGTGTTTAGTGATATATTGTATTAGACTGTATTAAATAATACAATGTTATACACTGTTTGATAAGTTAATATATATTTTTTGAAACAGCAAATGAACTTTATTGAGCCAAGCACAGAGAACAAGAGAAGGGCAGCCAAAACAGCCCAAAACAACAGAAAAAACAAGCAAAGAAACCCCCCACAAAGCCCCAAAGAAGGCTGCCAAAAAGGGCACGCCCAAAACCCACCCGCAAGAAACAAAAGAAAAGGAAAAACAAAAGCACCCGCAACCAGCAAAAACAGAACATGGGAACACAACGAGAAGAGGCAGCAGACCACTACACACACTCCTCATTCCAATAGACTAATTCATCTTTCATCGATAAACCCCTTTTGGTTAAGCCATCCGCATAAGAGTTGGAGTCTCTAGATGCGTAAGAGATAGTGGTGTTGCCTAACGACCGGATCATAGAACGAATATCAAAAATCGTATTCACTAAGCAAAGATTCCCAAAGACTTCTTCATTAATCCAAGAAACCGCGACACTGGAGTCACTAATAATCTGAATCTTTCTTCCAAAGAGAGAAGGCTTCGAACAACATAATTGGGTAGCTTTATAGATCACCCAAACCTTAGTAGTGGAGACATCAAAAACCCCAATGCATGACCAAAAGGAACATAAAACCTCACTTTTGGAATTACGAAGGACACCCCCAATACTAGCACAGCCATCCGCCACTCTTTTAGCACCATCAACATTGAATTTCAAATCCTCATTCAAAGGAGGAACCCAAGCCACCTGCTTGCCAGCCTTATGAGGTTTAACATCATAGCAGCAAGGAGATTTTCTAACATCAAAGTAATCGGAACTTTGGACCCTTTACCGTGGTGTTTAAACCACCAAGCTACCCGAAAATTAGCCAAATCCATACAACTTCCAAAATCCACAGTAATACCTCTGAAAATGACAGCATTCCTTACATCCCAAATTGACCAAACAATAGCTAAAAAAAGAGTAGCCCAAGCTCTGTTGAATTTCGGTTCAGGACAAAAAAAATGCCAAGCTTTGAACCAATCAGCTATAGAACTATTGGAACAGCTAGACACCCCCCCACCGGCCCATACCCAAGCACCACACACCCCACGTCCAAGAACAGGTCAAAAATAAGTGATCAACAGTCTCTGTACTGACACCACAAAGAGGACATTCCTTCCCAGCATTAAACAACAAACCGAAATAATCAAGACGCTCTCTAACCATAATCCTTCCTCTTAAAAGTTGCCAAACAAAGACCTCCACCTTGGCTGGACTGATACCTTGTCTAATCATACCAACATCCTACGAAACATTCAAAGAATCCTCCTCTAACTGCCATCTAAACAATTTCACCGAAAATACACTTGAAGGACAGAAAGTCCAAGCTAAAGAATCCGCCATATATCTCCTAATTTTGACTCTGCCAAGAATGGAAATGAAACCATTCCAATGCTCCAGCTCCCAATCGAACACTCTTCTTCTAAGCAGAACATTCCACTCCCAATTGTCTTCCTGCCAAAACCCAAACTCATTGATAGTGCCACTTTTACTAACAGAAAGCGCAAAATTCCTTGGAAAAGCCTGGTTAAGTGCCCCAAAACCTCCCCAATCATCAAACCAAAAACTAGCTCGGCTACAAGCTACCATCCCTAATCACCACCTTCAAGCCTTCCTTTAAGATCACAGCCGACTGGGCATTATCTACCAAAAGGTTGTTAACAACTTTGGTAAAATGAGAAGCCGAGGAAGGGACATCCCATTTCCAATGGAGACAATTAGTAGGAATACATATTTTGCGTAGATAGTCTTCTTCCATAAGGAATTTGATTCCTTCCCAAATCTCCACACCTATTTAGCCAACAAACCTTTGCTCATAGTAAGAATTCTACCAATTCCTAAACCCCTTTTTTTCTTACTCTTACACACTGAATCTCAATCCACTGCAATCACCACCTTCAACCCTTCCTTTAAGATCACAGCCGACTGGGCATTATCTACCAAAAGGTTGTTAACAACTTTGGTAAAATGAGAAGCCGAGGAAGGGACATCCCATTTCCAATGGAGACAATTAGTAGGAATACCGTATTTTGCGTAGATAGTCTTCTTCCATAAGGAATCTGATTCCTTCCCAAATCTCCACACCTATTTAGCCAACAAACCTTTGCTCATAGTAAGAATTCTACCAATTCCTAAACCCCCTTTTATATTACTCTTACACACTGATTCTCAATCCACTGCCAGGGCCAGCCCTGGGCCTAGACTAGAGGGGCGGCTACCCATGGCCCATAATTTAAAGGGCCATTTACATGTAAAAAGTTACATGTATATGAGCCCAAAAAATATGTTATAGAGAATTAAATAAGCCCATATTATTTGACCCACTTTGGCCCACACTTTAGTCTTTAGGCTTTGACCTACTTTCTATTTCTATTTTTCCTCCACCAAATACCAAATGCACTGCCGTCGATCTCATATTCTCATTCTCATCCATCGATTCCATTCAACTGATTCAAGCATCAAGTCTTTAGTCTTTGAGTCTTAGTTTTCACTCTCTCATTGTGTTTGTGCTCACTGGCCACTGCTCAGGTAATTTTGTTTTTATTTATTTATTTGTTATTTTTTACAAATTGTAATTTTTTACATACTCTTGTTCTCTGAATCTCCGGTAATTTGGTAATCTGGTATGCCTTGTGATTTGCTTGTTAGATTTAATGGAGATATGCATTATTTTAAATTTGTAATGAGAAATATTAAGTTAAGAACAAAATATAAATAAGCAGGCATTTCAATTTGTGATATAGAACAAAGTCTGCTCCAAGAATATGTAATTATGTAAACACACTCAACTACTCAGTACTCAAGTAATGGAAACAATAAAGAAAAAATAAAAAACAGATTAAAATCAAAATCAAAGTGAGCTGAGAGGGAGAGAGATTTTGGTGATAAAAACGTTGTCAAAATATTTTTGTGGAAAAGTAGAAAACCAACTAATTGGTTTTCTTTCAAATATTTAAAAAGTTGTCAAAATATGTATGTATTTAAAAGTCTGTAATGCAATAAAAGTTACATTTATATACTTCCAAGCACCTTATACATATAATTAAATTAATATATGATTTAATTGTATTTTATATCAGAACAAACTGATAGTAGAAAGACTGAGATATATATATATATATATATATTGAAAAAAAAAACTATGAAAATGAATAAATGGCCCATTTCAGAGATTCGCCTTGGGCCTTTAAAAAGTCAGGGCTGGCCCTGTCCACTGTATGAAACTTTCTTTTCTCCACACCATCACCCCAAAAAAAAACTTCTCTGAAGCTTCTTGATCTCTTTGGCCACACTAGAAGGAACTTTGAAAACGGATAAAAAAAAAAAATTAGGGATACTAGCTAAGACTGATTTGATCAAAACAAGTCTACCACCCTTACTCAAGAATTTCTTATTCCAAGGAGCCAACCTCTTTCCTATCCTAAGTATAACCAGATTCCAAAAGGATTTCAAACCAGGTTTCGCGCCAAGAAGCAGCCCCAGATAGGATATAGGAAAAAAAAACTTTCTTGCATTTGAAGAAAGCGGCCCAATCTTCCTTCCCCACCACTTTTTTCCCCACTTCTACCATGCAGGACTTGTGAAAATTTATTTTCAGACCCAAAGCCATCTCAAAGCATCTTAAAATTCTTTTCGAATTAACGAGGTACTCCAATTTATGTTCTAAAAAAAGAATGGTATCATTGGCGAATTGAAGATGGGAAATATGCACCTCATCATTTCCTACCACCGCACCTTTCATCAAACCCAACTCAAACGCTCTCTTGAAACAACAACTCAAGCTTTCTACCACAATATTGAAGAGAAAAGGAGAGAGTGGATCGCCTTGACGGAGACCTCTCTCCATCCTAAACTCTTCAGTCGGTCTACCATTAACCAATACGGACATAGCCGGAGACAAAATACAACACCTCATCCAATGTCTCCATTTGACACCGAACCCCATATCTTCCATAATCGCGTCTAGAAAGTCGTGATCCATGGAATCATATGCTTTCTCGAAGTCCAACTTCACCAGAAGGCCCCCATTTTATTATTCCTCCAAAGATGAATTATTTTTTCCGTCACCACAAAGCTATCAAGAATTTGTTTATCCTTGACAAACGCCATCTGAAACTCCCCAATAACGGAATCAATCACAACATTCGACCGATTAGCTAGGACTTTAGCTAAAATCTTATACATCAACCCCACCAGACTAATAGGTTTGAAATCTTTCATTGTCTCTGGATGAGAGCATTTGGGAATGAGCATAATACAGGAATTGTTCAACTCCTTAACAATGTTGCCATTCCTATGAAATTCACGAATGAGGTTCATGAAGTCTACTTGAATCATGCTCCAATTGGCCTTAATAAAGTTTAGATTCAAGCCATAAAGACCCGGGGCTTTATTCCCATCACAACTACTAACAGAAGACCAAACTTCCTCAATTGAAAAAGCCGCTTCTAACTCTTCCTTCTCCCTCTCAGAAACTTTATCAACCCTCTAAGTTTTGGGCGCTGCCAACAAACCTTTGAAAACTACTCTTTGAAAAAAATTGAAGACACCCTTCCTGACCTGGAACGTGTCAGAGACCTTGTCCCCTCCAAATGAAATATCACTAATACGATTCCTTCTCCTTCTACCGTTCGTAATATAATGAAAAAACTTTGTGTTTTTATCACCTACCTTCAACCAATTTACCCTTGATTTCTGTCTCCATAATTGTTCCTCTCTTCTAAGCTTTGTCCATAATTGAAAAAGTAAAGCCAATCGCTCTTTACGAAGGCTATCAAACCATCCTATAATCAAAGCCTTGCTATTAATTGAAGCCAGGCTAGCCTCGATCTCTTTAATCTTGGGTGCCACCTTCCTATTCTCTAACAACCATCTCCTCATACAATTCTTGGCAGCCTTGATCTTACAAGCTAAAGGAACACTTATAGATGCCACCTCCTTGTTGCCTACCCAACCCCCCATCACCTCCTTCATCATACTTTTATCCTCCAACCAACCATTGAAAAAACGAAAGGGCCTAGGCCCCCAATCTTCATTATTTTCCCCTATCACAATTGCATTATGATCCGACAGAGAGCGATGGACGTATTTTTGCACCAAATCAGGGAACCATAATAGGATTTCAGGAGGTAGGAGAAAGCGATCAAGCCTAGCTTAAAAGGCCTTTTCCCTAAAATTGGTCCAAGTGAATGGAGAGCCTAACATCAGAATATCTACTACGCCCGCACTAAGAACAAAAAGGTTGAAATTTCGAATCAAAACCATATCGTAACCAACTCCTCTCCTTTCCGAAGGATCAAGAACCGAATTGAAATCGCCTCCTATACACCACGGCATAGGAAACGACCTTTGAACATTAATAATGAAATCCCAAAGATCCTTCCTCTCTTTCTCCACATTCGATGCATAAACGTTACAAAGAACCACCTCCTTATTCAATCCCTTTAGCTCATAAACTAAGATAACACAGCTCTTATTAGAAATACAAGAGATTACCGAAAGAAACTCATCGTTCTACAAAGTTAACAACCCCCTAGAAGCTCCAACGGCCTCCAGCCCAATACCTCTAGAAAGCAAGTCACCACCCAAAGAACCAAAAATCCCACTATTGAAAGAACTTAACTTGGACTCTTGGAGAAATAGAAAATGAGGTTTGAGCTTAAGAACTAACTTCCTCACTGCTTTGCATTTTTCTAACGACCCCAAACCTTTAATATTCCATGAAATGGATAACATAAAAACATAATACAACCCACACAAGCAGAGAAAAGAACACTAACCATGCAATTCACTGAATTTGGTCTCATCCTCCTCTTCTCTTCTAGCAATGGCTTCAAACACTTCAACGTCTGAATCATTGAAATCAAACCCGATAGTTAATCCGATGTCCATGGTTTTAACCACCTCATTCACAATAGAGCTTGAATGTCTCTACATAACCCATGAATTATGAAATTTCACACTCTTTGTCAACATGTTATGTCTACTAGAGGGGCATAGGCTAGATGCTCCTTTTTTCTTGGAGGACATACCAACCTTCCTAACACCTCTACCAACAGTATCACTTCGCACATCGTCTTCTTCCTCATCCACCATATCCCTTTGCAACTCATTCTCTAGCAAAACTGTGGCTTGAAACATAGCATCATCAGTTTCAATCCTTTTATCAAGCTCCTTCTCCACAACGACAGTAGTCTTAACCATTTCCTCCTTAGTTACTGAATCATCACTGACGACTTCCAATTCCTTAACAACTCTAGGATTCTTAGCAAAAGCAATACGAAAATCGTTCTCTATCATCATTGTATTTTGCACGATCACCTTTTCTGAATCAACCCTATCCACTAAATTAATCTCCTCAGCAATAGGATCAAAGAACCTGGAGGAACCATTCAACCGAGCATAATCCTTTTCAGCGACAATTGTGGTATTGATCATTTCCTCTTTGGTTGCTGTATCATCATTGGAAAAAAAAAATCATCTCCATCCACCATAACAGGCTCTATCGCCCTATTAGCTATCCTATTGTTTGCAAAACTGACCTCCACCAGGCCTAAATCCACACATAGCTCCAGCTTGTCCATCTGATATTGATACCTTGAAACCCCATTGGGCTTAGGCGGCCCATCCAAAATAAACCCAGACCCACTGAATTTAGAACACTCACCCCTCATCTTCTTAGAATTCAAGAATGGCCCCTCATTTGTTTCCTCAATATTGTATAGTACTGTACATGTATTGTATTTAATAAATATTAATGATTATAAATTAATAAATTTGAATTTTTAAAAAATGAAAAATTATAATATTAACATTAAAAAGTTAAATAATGAATAAAAATGATTTGAAATTTTAAATATTTTAAATATATATATATATATATAGTCTTTCTATTGTCAGTTCGCCCTGACAATAAATATATCAGGACGAAGAATGTGGACCATAGATTATGGAGAAGTTTTGACAAGTGCATACACTTTGAGTCAAAGTATGTAAATCTAGTGGTCCACATTGTTCGTCCTGACAATAAATATATCAGGACGAACAATGTGTATCACAAATTATGGAGAAGTTTTGATAAGTGCATACATTTTGAGTCAAAATATGTAAATCTAGTGGTCAACATTCTTCGTCATGATATATTTATTGTCAAGATGAACTAATAATAGAAAATCTGTATATATATATTTATATATATATATATATATATACAGTCTTTCTATTATCAGTTCGAACTGACAAAAGATATATTAGTTCCTTACATGTGGGCCATTGGATTTAAAAGATGCTTTGACAAGTGCATACAGCCAAGTCAAAGTATTTAAATCCAATGGTCCACATGCAAGGAACTGATATATCTTTTGTAAATTCGAACTGATAATAGAAAAATTGCATATATATAAACTTAAAAAAATAGGTGTGAGTTTGTTTTTTTTTTCACTTTTAATCATTAATGTGTGCCCTAAGACTAGCTTGAGTTCAACTAACTTCGTGGTACATATGAATATTACTGGAACAACTTTTTTTTTATCATTAGATTCGGACAAATATAATTAAGAGTGATTCTATGCATAACCGGGGTCGCGCAACCTTTGCGGCCATGTAGTGCAATTTTTGTAAAAAACATGTGGGGTCCGTGCATTTAATACGTGGGACCCATATGTTTTTTTTTAAAAAATGCACTACGGGGCCATAAAGGTTGCGCGACCCCGGTTGTGCAAATCATTTCTCTATAATTAAATACTAACCTAATAATCTCTAATGTTGGATGGTCATATACCCTATAAGATAGCAATACCATAGTTTAAAAGGAAATTATATAATTGCCGGTGATTTGATCCCATATATACAACCCACAAGAACACATTAATAACAAAACAAAAAAAATAAGAAACAACTATAAAGTCAACCAACTGTACACGTTAGGTGTGTCCAGTAGGTTCAAAAAGTCAAAAACCAATGTGATGAGAAACTTAACTTACAAGCTAGAATACAAGTTACAGCCATTCCGCGTTCAAGTTGACTTGTCTATACTTCCCAAAGTCAAGGTCTTCCTCTTGGAAAATTTTTGAGTAGGTGCACGATGTACATGCACATCATCATCCGTTGCAATAATGCCACGTAGCAAATTAATTTACTACATCGTGGCACGATCGTAATAAGAAGGGCTAATCGTCTGCTCATCATTAATATAATGACACACTACTCATCGCTCTCTCTTCATTTAATTTTCATTTCTAGAATTCTAGGTTTTCCCTAGAAAGTGAGAGAAAAATAAAAAATGGGAAGGCTAGAACACCAACCATCGATTCAACACTTGAGCCATCCTCATCTCCTGCATCTGACCAACCCACAAACCCTAACCCTAGCCACTCCATGTTCAGGCTGCGAGCTCCAATCCTCTGGTTGGATGTACACTTGCACTCCCTGCAACTTCACTCTCCATGCGGCATGTACCCAGATGCCCCAGCTCATCAACCACCCTTCCCACCCTTACCACCCTCTCAACCTCCTCCCAACGCCACCATACCCCGGCGGCCTGTTCAACTGCGACGGCTGCGGTCACCATGGCCGCGGATTCAGCTACCACTGCAATCAGTGTGACTTTGATGTTCATATCCTTTGCGCCTCGAAACCGCTCTCTTTAATGCACCATTTGCATGCTCATAAACTCGAGCTCACGTTTGATCCTCCTTATCAAACCAAGGGTTTTTCTTGTGATATTTGTCGCAAACTTGGGTCTAATCATTGGTTGTATCGTTGTAACTTTTGTGAGTTTGATGCACATCTCGATTGTGCATCAAATTCTATAAGCGCACCGCAGGTTCAAGCTCAAACACAACCACAGATTCAGATGCAACATTATAATTCATTTCCCGGGGGAAATCAGGTTCAAAATGGGAATAATTTGGCGCATAGTCAAAGTTTGGGAATGCTACAGAATTCTCAGGTCGGGATGTCTGGTAGAATGAATAATAACGTTAATGGAACTTATCCTCCATTGAACAATAATTTTGTTCATAGTCAAAGTACGGGAAGGCTTCAGAATTCTCAGGTTGGCAGGCCAGCTGCGCCGCCGCCGAATAATAATAACGTTTCGGTGAATGCGATGGTTCAAGGGTTTGTGCAAGGAGCAGCTGAGCAAGTTGGTCAGAATTTGATGCAAAATGTGATGAATGATGGCGGCGGCGGTGATGGTGGTGGTGGAAATGGTGGCGATCCTGGTTTTGGGTCTTCGATGTTAAGTGGCATCTTCAGCGACTCATCATAAACACAAAGTTAAAAACTGAGATGATTTTCATGCATGAATTGAAGAAGAAAAAAAAAAGGGAATTGTGAGTAAAATTATTATTTTTATTTAAATTTGTTTTTCGTGTACCCTTCTTGTGCTATATATTATGTAATACGTTTTATTTGTTCTTGCATATAATAAAGGTGTGGTTGAGAATATGCTTTGGTAGAAAACCTTTTTTGCAATAAAATTATTTAAATATATATTTTAGGGGTGAATTCATACAGAGCCAAAAAATATATTGGTTTATTGTTTTTAGCCACAAATTTATATTTTATTGTTTTCATCAATTTTGACAACTTTTGAACAAAATTATCCCTAAATTTTACTTCACCTGACATGTAACTTGGTTACATGCCATTTGATTCCAAGTTAAATACAAGTTGATTTTTCAAGTTACATGTTAGTTAAGTTTTAAATTACATGCCAATTGATTTTCAGCTTATATGTCAATGATTTTCAAGTTACATGCCAGTTAATTTCCAAATTTTTTGGTGGGTGAAGTAAAGACAAAATGGAGGGCAATCTTGTCTGTTCAAGGCTAAAGGCGGTAAATATAATAAAATATAAATTGATGGTTAAAAACAATAAACCAATAAATTTTTTGGTTACTTCTTACGATTTCCTCTATTTTTTATTTTTATTTTGTAAAAGAAAATAAAAATTGTCAAATGTTTTTCTGATTTTGAAAACATTCTAATAATTAAAACAATCTATGAAAAGTTTCCTTTGCAATTATCAAACTCTACTTTAAGTTCATTTTTGTTTTATTGAAAAATCTCCTGTTATATATTTAAAAGCAATGAGAAAATGGTTTATCAAAAACAATCTTGATGATAATATATATATATATATTCTCAAACACAAAGTTATAAAGAAATGGTCAAGCATGACATTTTTACTATCTTGTTTTCTTGCTAATTTTCATCGTTTTCATGTTGAAGTGTGTGCCTACTTGTCAAAAATTTACTCGTCACTCACAAGAATGTTTATATTAAAATCCTACGTCAAATTGAACTTCTCAAAAGTTTACTTTTCACTCACAAGAATGTTTATATTAAAAGTCTACTCTCTGTATCTTGAATCCAAGATGAGTAATACTATACATCTCAAATAATTAATTTAAAATTCAATCCAAATTATGTGTTAAGTGAATTGTTCTCAATATATAAATCATGAGATGATGTGGTTAATGAAAAAACCACTTTCACATCGTTTTGGTTAGTTTTTATACTAATATTTTGAATTGTCTAACATTAGTGATCTAAGATATATAACTAGTAGAAATATAAATATTTTCTCTTTCGAGACTTGTATATAAAGAGAAGATATGGTATCTATTTATACCGGAATAAATAATAAACTAGATCTATGAGGAAAAATAATAATTAAATTTTAAATAAGAGACCATTTTTTTTATATTATATATATATACACACACCAATAAGAGACCATTTGTTACATTGTCATACATGTTTTTTTTTTTTTTTTAAATTATATAAACTATTTTGTCAACTATCAATCACAAAATTTTATTTTTCTTAAAAGCACAAACCATATAAGAATATAAGAAAATCCTTATCCTTTGCAAGTTGGCATTGTTGTCTCTCTATCTATATTAACAAAACAAAAAAAGTTTAAGTCAAGCCGAATAATATGATTTATACCATTTTTATTTTGATGCTTACAAAATAAATGAAAGAGTAGTGGTGCAATACCAAATGGTGTACGACAATGAATGAGAAGGAAAAAAAAAAAAAAAAAAAAAAACTTATTTATATGAATTAAATTGTCAAGTATGCAATTGTATTATCTTATTAGGATATGAGTTGTCTTCGAAGAAGACTAGATGAACCCCTACAAATATGGATTTGACTTTTATTAAATATATGAATTGATTTGGGTTGTATGGATTTTATTTTAAACAACCCAAATTAGATTAATCTTTGATCGGTTTGTTAAATGACAAACCGTTTAATAATTTTTTATATATGTAACCGAACCAACTCATAAAGTTTGAGTTGGGTTAGTAGCTAATTGTTTAAAGAGTGGCGATATTTGCACCCCTCTAAAATTGTATGTACATCCCAATTTTATATATTTTTTTAATTCCTTCTGTTAAATTATTAGTATTTTTAATCAATATATATATATATATATATATATATTGAATTATTAGTATTTTTAATCAATATATATATATATATATATATTTTGAAGGACAAACAACAGAACAAAAAGAAAAACATCACAAGCATATCCTGGCCTCAGCCAGAATCAGCTTACGAGCACAAAGAGGAAACTCCTCCAACCAAAACCTATCCTCCCTACAAGAAAGAGCAAGTTTTGCAAGACAGTGAGCCACTTGATTCGCCAATTTGGGAACAAAGCTCACTGAAACACACCTAATCTGTTGCAGCAGATTTTTTATGTCAGCAATGACGACTCCAATATCGGACTTTGGACCGCTCTCAACATTAATCCAATCCACCACCACGGCCGCATCCGATTCAACCACTACCGGGAAGACTCCAGAGTCAACAGCCAGCTGAATACCCTTAAGGACCGCATATGCTTCTGCAATATGGGGCGGAAAATTGGCAACCAACCTCTAGGAACAAGCTGCCATAACAAGACCCTCCGCGTTTGGAATAACAGCACCGCAACCCACCCAGCAACCATCAGAATCAATGGTTGCGTCACAATTAATCTTGTAATAACCCTGGTATGGGGGCTTCCAAATTCGACTCTACTCATATCTCTGCCCAGCAGCAGAATTTAACACTTGAACAGCAGCCCTGAAATTCTTTAAGTAAAGAGTAGCCCATTCAAAAATGTCCTCACCAACCTCCACAGGAACCATATGGACTGTTGGGTTAATTGTGTGAAAACCTCAAGTCAACAAATGAATTAAACAAATTAAAGTTGTTTTTTGTCCTTTGTGAAATTTAATGCAATTTAAAGGCAAAGTAAAACTTGGGTTTTGTGTAGTTGATTTGCAAGTCAACAAAAGTGGCCTTAGAATAAAGCAAATTGAAATTGGATCGCTGTGTATTTAACAGCGTGTGTGGCAGCGGTTTACAAAATTGTGCAACTGCTGCGCATGGTGCTGCGGATTTTGGAAGCGACAAGGTAGCGGTTTGACCAGTGTTTTGCGCTGCGCATTGCACTGCTAATTTCTCGACAGCGGTTGAGACAACGGTTTGTCTCCAATAGGTACCGCTGTGATGAGCGTTGTGGCACCAACAGCGGTCTGACGCAAATCCACGTACGATGAAGATTTGTACAGTGAAGAATGAGGAAAAGGAAATAGATCCCAATTAGGATTTGGCCAACCCTAGTGCTCCCATATAAATACCACCATTATGTAAACCCTAATGTGTGTGAGAAAATATTGCTAGAGAGATAGAGAGCAAATTGTAGAGAGATTAAGAGAGAGACAGAGAGATTGTAATCAACTCTGAAAGTAGTGGATTGAGTGCGGTGCGCTCCGTGGATGTAGGCAAATTGCTGAACCACGTAAAATCTTTGGTGTTGTCTTTTTCTTCTTATTGCTTTCATATTATCTGTGTGTTTAGATTTGTGTGTGCGATTTTTTCTTACAACAATTGGTATCAGAGCCCTAGGTTAGGGCGGGTTATTTTTCGTACAAATCTAGGTTTTCTTGAGGTCAACGATTTTATCGTGGAGATGGGATCAGAGAAGATTCTCACAAGATTGAGAAATTCGATGGGACAAATTTCAGTTTCTGGAAGATGCAGATGGAGGATTATCTGTACTAAAAGGATCTGCATTGGCCGATAAAAGATAAGCCGGCAACTATGACCGATGAAGAATGGTTAGAGAAGCGGAAGCCGAAGAACATGGATGAAGAGGATCTCGAACTCCTAGACTGTTAGGATTATGCTCAATAGCAAGAGTGTAATATTGTAATTGACAATCTTTTTCATATTAATAAAGTGATTTCTAGTTTAACAAATCTTATAGCATTTATAGTTTAATATTATAATTGTCAAAGTAAATAATCATAAGGTCTAAAGACTATGAGAAAAGAAGAATTGTTCGTACATCTGGATATGTATGAGAAAGACACAATTTTTTAGTTAGTCTTGAATAATGTTCACAGCTTAAGTTAAAGGTTGGGCACCTTTACCTTGTTAAAGTTGTAGAATTCTTTTCCTAGCAATTGAGTGGGATCAAATGAGTTATGATGAGTCTGAAATCATCAGAGGGTCTTCGAGTAAAAGAATCTAATGCACTGGGTGCATTGAACTGGATCACAATGAAAAGCTTTATCTAGAACCGTCAATAGATAATAGTCTTTTCATTACCAGGACAATCGGAGAGTCTATCTTAATCCTGAGATAAATGATAGACTTATGGTTGCAAGTGATATCATTTGAGTTATCAATGAGTATGATTATATAGCATAATCTATCCTCGATAGTTTGGTGATATTCATTTGTTAATCGATAGAGGACTTCATTTATAAATATGGACATCGTGGCTCCATTTATTAAATGAGAGTATAATATCATCATATGGATGTTTTTGAGGTAATTGGATATTAAATCTCAACGTTGAGTTTTCGATGGTGACTATTGAAAACATGGCTTCTGGACAAGTCAAAATATCCAAGTTTAAAACGTGGTCATATGAGTAAATATGGTAACTTGGAGAGTTATAAGCGGTCTATGAACTCTTGGCGATTAATGATATTAATCACGATGATACACTATCTCCAATATGATTGTCTAGGGTATGAATGAAGAACATCTTCTTATTCTATCTTTATTTAAGAGTTCAATTTTAGCTCTTTAGTGGAATGAGTTAAAATTAATGGATCAGAGTGAATCATTTGTTGATTGTGATTAGGTTATGTCTATTGAAGCTTAAATTTAGATAACCTGCCAAGATCCTCAATCCACACGGACTTGCATGGATCACTTGATATATTCTACCGGACCAATTTATGGGTCCATCTAGAATTGCATTTAATATATTAAGAATATAATTTGCACATTATTTATTTAATGGGCTGATCAATTATATTAATATATTAATGAAAGGCATGTGGGCTTGTTTCTTTTAGTAAGAATGGGTCTGATTCATATGTGGGCTTTTTAATTAAAGTCCAATGGATTAAATAAAATAAGAAAATAATATTAAGCCCATATATATATGATGTGGGCGGCAAGGCTAATTTATTAGTCAAAAATATTATTTTATTTTATTGTTTGATTAAATGAGAATTAATTAATTAATTTATTAATTATTTAATTAAGAAACAAAATCTTTTTCTGATCAGGAAATATGTTTCCTAGGTTAAATACTATTGGTAGTAGTATACTAAAAGTAAAAGACTTATTTGGTAAGAAAATAAATAATAAGGTTTATTTATTTAATCAAATAGAAAGTCTTTTAAAATAGTGATAATTGAATACTACACATTAGAGTTGGATTAGGGTTTGGATTCTCAAGAGTGATAGGAGTTTTGGTTAAACCTAAATCCTCTTGAAGTGAGGATTTAACCAACAATCTCCTACACTAGAGGATGCAGTAACCCTAGAAAAATAAGGAGTGGAATTTCAGTCACCCTATATATGGGAAGAGATGAAATTCGGCCACCCTACTTGCTTGGCTTGAGAATTATTTCTTTTGCTTAGAAAAATAAATCCTTCTCTGGTGATTAATGTGTGTAGATTTCGGTCAAGACACAAGAGAGAAGAGATTATTCTATTTCGATAGTACACTCATTGCTTATACATCAATAGGCTTTTGTGTACAACTTCGAATAAAGTTTACACGAGTTTCGATCATTAGATTGAGAACTCAAAAGTGACCGGAATAATCTTTGTAGTCTTTTGAATGTTTTGTGACTAACGATAAGAAAAAGAGATTTTGTTTATCCATTCTCAAGTACGCAATTCAAAGAAAAGAGAGACCATGCTCCTACGTGATTCACATACGTGCTAGGATTGAAGATCTTACGGATTACCATCGACGTAAGTCAATCGGATCACGCGACAAAAGGTATTCTACTTTTGTTAGTTTGTATATATGTTTAATTAATTTAAAGGGTTAAGGTTCATCAAAGGAAAAAATTTTAAATATACTAAACTTGTTTTTAGTCTCTCTTCCGCTGCGTTGACCGTATTTTTCCCTACATAGACAGGAAAGCATTGAGAGCAATTCGTCTCAGTTTGACGAAGCAGGTCGCTTTTAATGTAAAGGATTAGCTAACTGCCAAAGATCTGATGAAGACTTTATCAAACCTATATGAACAGCCTTCTGCGGTAAGGAAGGTTTATCTTGTCAAGAAACTATCAAATTTAAAGATGACGGAAGGTCAGGGTTTTAGAGAGTATCTAAACCAATTCAACGAAGTGAAGGATGGGTTAACTTCTGTGCCTATGGGTTTCGATGAAGAATTCTTTGCGGTGTTTATGTTCACCCAATTGCCAGAAAGTTGGAAGATGACATGTCAGTCAATTGCCAACTCGTTTGGGAAAGAAAAATTGGATTTCTCATAGGTTGTGAACGTGAACATGATCATGACTGAAGAAATCAGGATGCGTGAAGAGGGATTTAGAGCGTCTACATCTTCAGCATTGAATATGGAAGGTAGAGAAAGCATAAACAGAAATCGAAACACTAATCAATGAGGAAGATCAAAGTCAAGAAGTAAGTCTAAATCCAGGTATCAGGTCAACTATTCGGGAAATCAGCAACGAAACAAGAAAGATGTAGAGTGATGGAACTGTGGTAAGAAAGGCCACTTCTCGTATGAGTGTAGATTTGAGAAGAAAGATAAGGGCAAGGGCAGTGCAAACTGTGTGTCAGAGGAGCTAGATGACTGCCTCATCTGCTCGTTGGAAAGTAATACGGAGTCTTGGGTTCTGGATTCAGTAGCATCATTCCATGCCACACCTCACAGGGAGTTGTTCGAGAATTATGTCTCCGAAAATTTGGGTAAGGTGTATCTTGGTGACGATCAAGCATGCAACATTACCGGGAAGAGAGATGTGAAGATTCAGCTGAAATGGTCAATTTGGAAGCTCAACAACATGAGGCACATACCGAATTTGAGGAAGAATTTGATCTTCATTGGGCAACTAGCGTCTGAGGGTTACATGACGACTTTCACAGATGATAAGTGGAAGATTTCGAAGGGTATTATGATAATCACCCGAGGAAATAAGAATGGGTCGCTTTACACAACTACGGATGGTTGTGGTTCAATCGCTATGGCGGAAGGTAAAGATGATCCGAACTTGTGGCACCAGAGGTTTAGGCACATGAGTAGTCAGGGGTTGAAGTGTCTACATTCAAAAGGTAAGTTGCTAGATTTGAAGAGTGTTAAGGTTGATTTCTATGAGAGCTGCGTGTTGGGAAAACAGAAGCGAGTGAGCTTCAAGAAGACCGAAAGGATACCGATAAAGGAGAAGTTGGAACTAGTGCACACCGATGTTTGTGATCTAACTTCAATCTCGTCAACCGGAGGTAAACAGTATTTCGTCACATTTATTGACGACCACTCCAGGAAGGTATGGGTTTATTTTCTGAAACACAAGTCTGAGGTGTTTGATGCTTTCAAGAGATGGAAAGCTAGGGTTGAGAACGAGACAGGATTAAAGATCAAAAGCTGCATTCAGACAATGATGGAGAATATGATGACAATGAGTTCAAGAGGTTTAACTATCTGAGCAGGATAAAGCTCAGTAGAACAGTTCCTGGAACCCCATAACAGAATGGGATAGCAGAACGAATGAACAGATCATTGACTTAGCGAGCCAGAAGCATGAGGTTACATTCAGGGTTGCCAAAACAGTTCTAGGCAGAAGCAGTCAATACAACAGCATATTTGATCAACAGAGGACCATCAAAGCCTTTGGACCTCGCTATACCAGAAGAGATCTAGACTAGGAAAGAGGTAAAACTTTCTCATCTTAAAGTGTTTAGATGTGTTTTTTATGTACATATAGGTGATCATGCGAGGAATAAGCTAGACGCCAAGTCAGTGAAGTGTACTTTGGTGGGCTATGAAGAAGATGAATTTGGTTACAAGTTGTGGGATGACCAAAGCCGCAAGATGATCAGAAGTAGAGATGTTGTCTTCAATGAAAGGGTTATGTACAAAGATAGAAACACACAGGTGTCTAAGCCAGAAGAGCCAGAGTACTTTGGGCCGAATGACGTGTCAGAGAACAAGGTCGTAGAACCAGTTAATCAGAATGATGAAGAACAAGGTGTGCCGCTCCAGGTTATAGATCATATCCCATATAGAGACGTTCCAACGACACAGGTTCAAAGTGCAGTGAGAAGATCAACTCGAACTCCTATACCAAATAGGAAGTACTTGCAATACATGATGTTGACAGATGTAGGGGAACCCGAGTGTTATGATGAAGCATATCAAAAAGAAGATGCGAGCAAGTGGGAGCTTGCAATGAAGGATGAGATGAAGTCGTTGATTTCTAATCAAACTTGGGAGTTAGCCAAGTTGCCTGAAGGAAAGAAAGCCCTACATAATAAGTGGGTGTTTCGGATCAAAGAGGAACATGATGGTTCCAAGAGATACAAGGCACGACTAGTGGTCAAAGGCTTCCAACAAATAGAAGGTATTGACTACTCTAAAATATTTTCTCCTGTTGCTAAACTAACTACGATCCGGTTAGTATTAAGCATTGTCGCAGTAAAAGGGTTATATTTGAAGCAGTTAGATGTGAAGACTGCCTTTCTTCATGGAGATTTGGAGGAAGAAATATACATAAAGAAACTAGAGGGGTTTACGGAAGAGGGCAATGAAGAGTTGGTGTATAGGTTGACAAAGAGCTTGTATGGTTTAAAACAAGCTCCCCGACAATGGTACAAGAAGTTTGATGGGTTTATGCAAGGCAATGGATATTTGAGATGCAATGCTGACCATTACTGTTACTTCAAAAAGGTTAAGTCAAGTTTTATTATCTTGCTACTTTATGTTGATAACATGTTAGTAGCTGGTGCAGATTTAGAAGAGATTAACAATTTGAAGAAGCAACTCTCGAATGAGTTCGAGATGAAGGATTTAGGTGCAGCAAAGCAGATTCCTTGAATGAGAATTAGTAGAAACGAACAGGAAGGTACATTGAAGCTTTCACAAGCAGAGTACGTTCGGAAGGTGTTGCAGAGATTCAGTATGGGTGATGCAAAATCGGTAAGAACACCTTTGGCTAGTCATTTCAGGTTGTCCAAGGATCAGAGTCCGAAGATGGAAGAGGAGAAGGACTTTATGGCTAAAGTTCCTTATGCTTCAACCATTTGAAGTCTATGTATGCCATGACTTGTACAAGACCAGATATTTCTCAAGCAGTGGGAGTTGTGAGCCGATACATGTCAAATCCAGGCAAGCCTCATTGGGAGACCGTGAAGTGGATCCTAAGATACCTGCGGGGTACGACAGAGAGATGTCTAACCTTCAGAAGAGACGAACTCAAGTTGGAAGGTTATGTGGTTTCAGATTTTACTGGGGAGGTGGACCATAGCAGAAGTACCACCGGATATGTGTTCACAATGGCTAGTACCGCGATTAGTTGGATGTCCCTGTTACAGAAGATAGTGACAATCTCTACAACTGAAGCAGAGTACGTGGCTGTGACAGAATCAAGCAAAGAGTTGATATGGTTACAAGGTTTGTTAGCTGAGTTGGGTTTCGATCAAGTAATGAATGTGCTGCACAGTGACAGTCAGAGTGCAATACACTTGGCTAAGAATTCAGCGTTCCATTCCAGGACCAAACATATAGATCTTTGCTACCATTTCATTCGATCGTTAATCGAAGAAGGTGTGTTAAAGCTTGTGAAGATAGCAGGTAGCAAGAATCCGGCTGACATGTTAACCAAGCTAGTCACTACTGAGAAATTGGAGCTATGCGCAGCTTCAGTGGGTCTTCAAGAGTGAAGACGTGGGAGATGAGCGCACCGTTATTTATCCACTAAGTCATCGAGAAAGGATGAAAAACGTCTATTGAGTTTCAGTCTTCACTCTTCAAATGGGAGATTGTTGGGTTTATTGTGTGAAGACCTCAAGTCAACAAATGAATTAAACAAATTAAAGTTGTTTTTTGTCCTTTGTGAAATTTAAAGGCAAAGTAAAACTTAGGTTTTGTGCAGTTGATTTGCAAGTCAACAAAAGTGGCCTTAGAATAAAGCAAATTGAAATTGGATCGTTGTGTATTTAACAGCGTGTGTGGCAGCAGTTTACAAAATTGTGCAACCGCTGCGGATGGTGTTGCTGATTTTGGAAGCGACAAGGCAACGGTTTGACCAGTGTTTTACGCTGCGCATTGTGCTGCTAATTTCTCGACAGCGATTGAGACAACGGTTTGTCTCCAGTAGGTACCGCTGTGATGAGCACTGTGGCACCGACAGCGGTCTAACGCAAATCCGCGTACGATGAAGATTTGCACAGTGAAGAAAGAGGAAAAGGAAATAGATCCCAATTAGGATTTGGCCAACCCTAGTGCTCCCATATAAATACCACCATTATGTAAACCCTAATGTGTGTGAGAAAATATTGCTAGAGAGATAGAGAGCAAATTGTAGAGAGACTAAGAGAGAGACAGAGAGATTGTAATCAACTCTGAAAGTAGCGGATTGAGTGCGGTGCCCTCCGTGGACGTAGGTAAATTGCTGAACCACGTAAAATCTTTGGTGTCGTCTTTTTCTTCTTATTGCTTTCATATTATCTGTGTGTTTAGATTTGTGTGTGTGATTTTTTCTTACAACATGGACAACAGTATTTCTGGTCGACCAGTTCTTCCACAGAATCACAAACAACAAACCCATCTCCACCCCATTCAAGTAATAGAAACAGTCAAGAATAAATTCGAAAAAGAAGATTTTACCCCCATACCAGTCATCCTTAACTTGTTTTTTACTTTTTTTTTTTTGAATTCGTACTAACTGAACTAAATTTAAAAAGTAGGAAAAAAAAAAAAAAAACGTTGAAAAGATGGGAGATCATTCAAGAACCGCATCTTCTTTTTCATCTCATATAAGACACATATTACTTCCAAGTTCCAAGTTTATTTCCAAGGATTGGTTTCAATGGAGTAAGTTGCTTCTTCCCTTTGTGATTGCGATACAGGTTTTTAATGTTCTTGAGTTGAGTACTTTGTCCACCCAAATTTGTCTCAATACTGGCTAATGGAAAAAGAACGGCAAATAAGTGATCGTTGGTGGGGTTTCTCTTGATAGCCAAGGACGTCCTTCATCAAGCATTAATGGAGAAGACAGTGTGGACTGTGGATCACTATATGTATTTCATTTTTCGTTTATGTAATTTATAATATTTTTCTAAAATTATAAAAGGGCATTTTTGGTAATGTGTGGGGTGTGTTTACAAAATATAATTTTAAATTAAATTTAATGGGGTGTACATACAAAAATGGGTGCATATACGATTTTTTAGGGGTGTAAATATCGCTACTCTTTGTTAAATTTGCGGTGTTTGATCTAAAAACATTCGGGAAATATCCAAATCTTAATCTTGATTCACTCTCGAAGTGTCAACCCTAAAATAAATAAATAAATGACGGGCCTTAAAATGATAGAGCAAGGACACGATGTGTCATGGAAAATTGAAAGAGGCCAATTAGCAATCTAACTGAGTTCAACTATGAGCAAAGTTCTCTTGAGCCCAAATTGAATTAATAAAAAAGCCCATTACTTCAACCTTAAAAGTCATTACTTACAATCCAGAGCCTACTAACTAAATACACTATGAAAGCAAGTGTACCTCCTCTATCGGAAAAAACAGTTGTTTTCCTTTCTTGGTGGGAATAAATGAAATTCTCAATAAAGAAAAATAGGAGTATAGGACCCTAATAAATTAGAGTACTTTGTGTTTAGCCATCCTCTAGGCCAACACCGATTTACAACATCAAACTTTACATCAATCGGTGAATATTCTTATACAATTTTTTTTTTTACAAATTTTTTTTCACTTCAATATCCTACAACAAAAGAACATCTTTAAAACATATTCTCTCAATATTTATTATAAAAGTTTAATATTAATTAATAAATAAATAAAATAAATTATATATATCAATATTGTTATCATTTTAAAAATAGTTGAGATCTTTCTAACGGCATATTTATTGAGAAAACATATTATTTAATTAAGTATAAAATGATTAAATTAAGAATTTTTTTTTATAAAAATAAAGAGTGATTTGATTGATGTAACTATATATATATATAAAATAATAAAAAAGGAAGAAAATGGATATGAAGAGTTTGGTGAGTTTTTTTTTTTTTTTTTTTTTCTTTAATGAAATATGCGCCGGCTGGAGTTGCTTCTAGAGCATCACCAATAGTCCTGAAAACTACACATCTTTGACTATTAGCCTCCTTACTTCCCTTATTAAATTATTTTCCAACCAAAACCTCCATAAATCTAAGGAGATAAGGTTTCCTCCCTATTTTTTTTTTCACTCCTCAATTAAAATGAGTGTTCAAGATGAGTTCACCCCCTTAATATTTAATGGACTAAATTCAATGTAAGGAAAATAAAAGGAGCCATTTTTTCATTCCAAGCTATTTTTAGGGAGGTTTGTTTGAGTGTTAACTCCTGATGGTTCTTGTAAAAAGTACAATAGACTCCCTAAATATAAGGAAATGAGCCTTGTTGAGATGCTCTTACAATTGTAATGTGGTCAAAAACATAGACCGGTGGTAATTAGAGTCATCGAACCTCTTTCAAGTTTGAATCTCTCACAAAACCGACGATAAATTCCAGAATGATTATTACAAATTCAATATCTAATTTTAAAAACCCAACTTAGGGAAAGTATATGATCACATGCTTGAAATTGATGGAATCAAATGGCATATTTTTAACAGAAAAAAGAAATGGAGATAAGGTGGATCAGTTAAGCAGTAACATAGCATGCCATGTGAAGTTTGGTTGAAATACCCAATATTTTAGGTATTTGTTCTAGTTCCAAGGCGTACAAAATAGAGACCAGAAATCACTTGGTCGAATCAAATCCTGATCTGGGAAAAGAATCAAAATCATGGGTCTCTCAAAACGTGTAGGAAAATCGCTTCCTTTTAAGCACTTTTGCACAATCACATTCACATTCACATGTGTTCTAGTGCACACTGCACACTCACGGGCCTTGCCTTGTGTTGTGGGTTGTGGCCAATCTGTCCTTCTTGCATGCAACTAACAAAAACCCATCATCTTTATTCCATATGTTAATTGTAGCCGTCCGATGCATTTGAGAGGTATAATTGTTGTTTTACTCTTTATTAAGTCTTTAGTCCGTTCCTTCAAAAAAAAAAAAAAAAAAAAAAAGTCTTTAGTCCGTGCATTTTGTTTAATGCAGACGTAATATATCAACAATCTAGAGAAAATCTTCGATAATCTTCGATGCACCGGGTGGTCACTGAAATGCTGACATGTAATCTCATGTTAACTTTTTGATTGTAAAATATATAATGAAAAGGAAAGAGAAAAAGCAAGAGAGGAAAAATATAAAATAAAACTAAAAAGCTAATACATAATTATGTGTAAGTATTTCAGTGGCCGAGTGCGCCACTCAATTAGTGTACCCGGTGCAATGAAGATTTTCTCCAAGAAGACGTAACCACATGATCACTTTTGAGAAAGTATTTAAATCACTAGAATGTTGTAGGGTTGATTTCAAAAATAAATAAATAAAAAAGTGAAAATCCTGCACTATTCAAATGACTAATCTAAAGTATTTAGAGTGTGTTTAGCATAGCTTTTCAAGTAGTGCTTTTAGAGTAGATCATTCTGTAGTATAGCTTATAATGAGTTTAGCTTTTAACAAAAAAAAGCTTTTGATTGAGTAAATTACAAAAAGAAATGTGTTGATAATGTATTTTTAAAAATAACTTTTGGTTGAATGGATTACAAAAAATTTGTTGACGATGTATTTATAATAAAAAAGTTGTGGTGGAATATCCAAATTTTATAAAGAGTAGCTGAGACAATTCATATGTTTTAAAAAAACTCGATTTTTTTTCTTTTTAGAAAAGCCCAAAATTTGAGCTTCTCCAAGTAAACATAAAGTGGATTTTTTAAAAGGGTAATTAAGACAATTCATATATTAAAAAAGTTGTTTTAAGTCAAAATAGCTTATAGTATTAAAAAAACATTTTTCATCCTTTTAAAAGTCATACCAAATATAAACTTAACACATTTAATGGATGGGATATATCCTGCTCTTTAACAAATTATTATAATTTTTTTTTTTCCTCATTCAGATATTGAATTTCAATTGGTTTAGATGCATCTAATAGTCAAAGGAAATTTAGTCTGGGCTATGCTTGTATGTCATTTGCTGAAGAGTCTCAGTTGTAGTTGTAAACATGTTTTTCATGTTTCCTACCCTGTATCTGAATTCCAAGTGTTGTAAGCCTTTGGTTTATATCAATAAATAAATAAATAAATAAAAATGCATCTGAGGAATGAGAACTAATTAGATAGAGAATTTTGTATTAATGTTTTATAAACCAAACATGCTCACTTGATAAGTTGTTTAAATAAAATGATTAATTATAGCAACAAAGAAGAAGATAATGTAGACTAATGATCCATGATCTAGAAAGGGAATATCTTAGGGAAAGATCAACCTTTCATTTCATTTCTGCTTTTGACTTTGAAAGTTCTACAAACAGGGGCACGTGGCAGAAACCCTTGGAGTTAAGTTTAATCCAACTAGCAGCCTCTCAAGTCTCAGCCCAAAAGCTCTAGAAAATTGTGGTTCCTAATTTTTCTTGATTTTAAATTAAAATAACTTGGCCCAAAAAACTCATCTTTTTTTTATTGGATAAGCATTTACAAAGAGTGGGTCCACAAGGTTACCAACTCATTATGTTCTGGATGGATCCTCTGTGGTCACTAGAATGTGTCATGTGTGATTTCATCTGGTCCGTCCATTACAGATAGATGTTAAGGATCATAAAAGTGTGATATGGAATACGATGCCAAATCCAAAAAGTACAAAAAAAACATGTGTATGTGCATTTAGGAAGAAACACGAGTATTACTATTTATAGAATATAAAACATCCAAATATTGGCCACCGTGCCTCTTACCAATGTGATGTGACTCTCCAAAGGGAGTCTCATCACCACGGTTCAATGCCCGGCACCGTGTATATATGTACATCTATTATTTCCTTGTCCCACCTCATGTGTAGGTGTCATTTCCCTTCTTGTGGGAGTTGTTGTCCTGGTTGTGCTAGTAGTGTCCAATCCTCTAAGGGTCCCAGTAGTTGTTGTACATTAAAAAAAAAAAAAAAAAAAAAAAAAAAAAAACATCCAAATATTGGATCGCCTCTCCTTGAAAAAAAAGAAAAAAGAAAAGGAAATGATAGAATTTTTAATAATCGTAGTTTGCATGGTTAAAAATAGAAAGAAAATGGAAGGAAACAGATACGGTTAGTTTTGAGATAATAAAATAAATAAATAAAACATTAAACTTGGATTCTTTTAACTCTTTTTTCCGTCAAATTTTGGTGAAAAACTGAATTGAGAAAAATAAGAAGAGACTATTCCATCCTTATCTTTTTATTTGTAACAATACAAACATAGGATAGGAAATTCACCGATATCTTTTCTTTTATCTTTCTCTCGTATTCCATCAAACCTTAAATAAAAATAATAACATATATAAGTTTGACATTTACAATTTGATATCCTTTTATTACAACCATGTTAAAGAATTTACGAGATGATGTTGATCCGATAGTAAAACCCCCCACACATGCATTACGAGGTTACGGGTTTGAATCCTCCCCTCTCCCTAAAAAACTCCGACTTTATATAATAGTGTAAGACATAAAAATAAAAAAAATAATAAAAAAAATGTTAAGAATTCCATATTTCCATGTTTATAATGCATACGTTGGTTTTTAGATTAGTTAAAAAAAGTTGGTTTATAGATACATATTATTATGTATTTATGGTATGAAGTAAATTGTAACTGCAATAATAGGAGTTCTGATATGATTAATTTATATATATATAAATTTACTAGTATTAGTGTTGTCATTATCGATTATCACCATATAAATAATTAGTGATATACAACACTTGGGCTTTTGCTAATGTGGCTGGACGCTCCTTAGGAGCCTCCACCACCACGGTTCAAAGCCATGTGAGTGCATATCTTTGTATATATATTCTTTGTCCCACCTTGGCCTTTAAATCCCAAGTGTGGGTTGCTCTCTCCCAGTTCTAGGAGCTCTCCTCTCTCTAATTGTGAGAGTAGCTGTATTCCACATGTATCCTCTTCCCGATAGTGGGAGTAGTATTCCGGGCTGTGCTTGTAGAGTATATTCTCGCTGGTCCCGGCAGTGGTTATACATAAATAATAAAAAAATTAAAAAAAAAAATAGTGATATACAGATAATTTTTTAAGCTTCTTTTAAAAAGAAAAGATTTAGAAATATAATCCCACTACCTTAGATTGCAAAATATGTTATCATTGTAAATGAGATCTTGAGATCAAACCTCCAATATCTTTATTATTATTTGAGTTGTGCAAAATATATATTAAATATTAATAAAAAAAATATAAAAAATAGGAAAAAAAAGTTTTTTCTTGTCAAATTTAATTTAAAACTAATTTTAAAAAGGATATATATTAAAATTTTAATTGTTAGGTAGCTTATGATGGATATATGACTATGACTACAAATAATTTAGTATATAATCAACTATCAAGCATTGGCGATCACGACTTGTAAGTAATAATAATAAAAAAAATAATAACAGAAGAAATTAATATTATTGTTTGGTAGGTTATTAACTTATTATTAATATTAGGGGTTTTTACAGTTTGGTCCCAATTTAATTGGGAAACATCACTTTTTTACTTGTTAATTGATTTTTCATCAAATTAGTCCTTATATAATTCAAAATAGCTCAAATGGGTCTTACGGTTAGTCAAAAGTCGTTAAAACTAACGTTTAGAAGGGTAGAAAAGTCATTACGTCTGTTTTCAATTAAAAAGTAGAAATAAAATTATTAATAATTATTTATAGGGAGAACTCCATAACTAGCCAAAAAATTATGGGGTTTATTGTTTTTGTCCATGATTATTATTTTTATTGTTTTTGTTAACATATGCACATTTTGGACAAGATTGCCCTTCTTTACAATTTTTTTTTCCTCTCTCATATTCTCACACCTCCTTCTTATTTCTCTCCTTCTTCTCTCTTTCTCGGCTTCTCTCTCTCTCATGGGTTCATCATCATCTTCTTCTTCTTCTTCTCTTTCTCTTTCTCTTTCTCCTTTTTTTTTTTTTTTTTCAGATTTTAAAAAAAAAAATTCAGGGTTTTTTTTAAAGGAAAATTTTCAAGATTTTTGAAAAAAAATTCAGTTTTTTTTTTTGAAAAATTTTCAGATTTAAAAAAAGGTTTGTATTTGAGTGTTAGTTGTTGATTTGCGGTTGTATTTAAGTTTGGGTTGGGGTTGTTTTTATGAATAGTGGGAGTTGTGTTTTGGTTTGGGTTTTGTTGAAAAAAAAAATAGATTTTTCGGATTTTATCTTTTTCAAACAAACTTTTCAGATTTTATTTTGTTTAAACACACCAGGCCACGAATTAAACACACCAGGCAAACGAATTAAACACACCAGACAAAATGAATTAAACACACTGGACTAATTAAACACACCAGACCACCAATTAAACACACCAGGCAAAAACAATTAAACACACCAGGGCAAAAAAAATTAAACACATCAGGCAAAATAAATTAAACACACCAGACCACCAATTAAACATACCGAACTAATTAAACACACCAGGCAAAATGAATTAAACACACCGGACTAATTAAACACACCAGACCACCAATTAAACACACCGAACTAATTAAACACACCAGACAAAATGAATTAAACACATCTGACTAATTAAACACACCAGACCACCAATTAAACACACCAGACCACAAATTAAACACACCAGGGTCTAGGGTGTTTAATTGGTTTGCACTGGTGTGTTTAATTGATTTGCACTGAGGTGTTTAATTGGTTTGGCCTAGGGTGTTTAATTGGTTTGCATTGGTGTGTTTAATTGATTTTTCTCTTGTGTGTTTAATTCATTTTGTCCGGTGTTTAATTGGTTTTTCTATGGTGTGTTTAATTCATTTTGTCTGGTGTGTTTAATTGGTGGTCTGATGTGTTTAATTAGTTCGGTGTTTAATTCATTTTGCCTGGTGTGTTTAATTAGTCCGGTGTATTTAATGATAATGTTGGTGTGTTTAATTGGGTTCTCCAGTGTGTTTAATTGGTTTACACCTAGTGTGTTTAATTGTGTTGTGTTTAATTGGTCACTAGTAACACAATTAAACACACCGGTCTGGAAAAAAAATTAAAATCACAACCACAACCAATACTCAAACTTATAATACTCAAACTTGAAATTTCTGAAATTTTTTTTGAGCAAATCAATATCTGAATTTTTTAAAAACAAACAATACTCAAACTTAACCACAACCACAACTCAAATCCAAACCTTTTTTAAATCACAACCACAACCACAACCACAACTCAAATCCGAAATTTTTTTAAGCACAACCACAACCAAAACTCAAATCCAAACCTTTTTAAAAAAATTTCAACAAAAAAAAAGAAAAAAAACTGAATTTTAAAAAAAAAAAATCTGGAAATTTTTGTTTAAAAAAAACCTGAAATTTTTTTAAAAAATCTGGAAAATCAACCACAACCATAACCTAAACTTAAAAATCTGAAAAAAAAAATTCAAAAAAAAAAAACTGAAATTAAAAAAAAATCTGGAAAAAAACGTGAAAAAAATTCAAAATTAAAAAAAAACTGAATTTTTTTTTTTTTAAATCTGGAAAAAACATGTGAGAGAAGAGAGAAGAGAGAAGAGAAAGAGAAGAAGAAGAAGGAGGGATGATCGGACGACCGACGATAAAAAAAACCACCAAATCTGAAAAAATTTTATTTGAAAAAATCTGATTTTTTTTTTTAAATCTAGAAAAAAAAAAGTGGAAAAGAAGAAGGAGAAGAAGAAGAAGAAGGGGAGCGAAAATGACGAGAAAGAAGAAGAAGAAGAGATCGGATGGAGGAGAGAGGAGGAGAGAGGAGGAGAGAAGAAGGAGAGAAAGAAGAAGAAGAAGGAGGCGTCAGGCAGCAAAAGGAGAGAGAGAAAGAGGAAAAAAAAATTCTGATCTAGTGAAAATGAGAGAGAAAAGGAGAGAGAAGAGCTTTTGTAAAAAAAATAGGGGCAATTTTGTCTTCACAGCCCATTTGTTGACAAAAACAATAAAAATGATAATTGGTGACAAAAACAATAAGTCCCTATAATTTTTGGTTTAAAAGCCCTATTTCCTCATATTTATATATTACTTATTAATTAATTAATTAAAACAATGGATGGAGAAGATGATCTATACCAATGAAAACATTTTTAAAAGAAAAAAAAAAGAAGACAATTTTAAATAAATGGAATCTTGGTTTTTCAATGAAAACTCTGGTAGTCTGGTGTATATATCATGTGAAGAGTATGCTATGTTTCTTGGTTTCATGGAGGATATGTTTGCTAAGTGGCTCAAGCTTGTGAGAGGATTTCATGTTTTTGGAGTGTTCCTTGATGTCTCTGTTTTTGCTCGTATGCCTGTGATGTGTTTCTTGGTGCCTCCAATCTCCTTATCTCTTCATCATTTTTTTCTTTTTCTAATCTCTGCCCAGTGCCCATCAGTTTCAAATAAAAAAAAAATTAAAAAAAAATTTCAAAAAAAAAAAAAAGAAAAGAGATTGAAAAAATCCAGATCTCTCTTATCCTTGAAGCTCGAAGAGCATCCATCTCAAATGGAAGCAAAAGCTGCTTGAGGACGACGACACGAGCGACTCGGTTGCAGGAGGAGCTAGCGGCTGTCACAGATCACTCTGAGCAGAGGAGTGATCTGCTCCGGCAAGAATCATGTCCTCCACACGATCTTGTTACAGTTTCAAGATGAGCAGATCTGCTCCTCGGAGCAAACCGATCTAATAACTCCTCCGCGACGGCGGAGTAGATCCTCCATCGTCGGAGTGAAGTTGTTTGTTGTTGCAATTTTTATTTATTTATCTTTTTGTGTTGGTGATGGTGTTTGATGTTGATTTGTTAATGGTTTGATGATAAAGGAATAATTGTGAGTTGATGCTTGTGTTTTGATAAAATTTGGAAGAGATGTTTGGGTGATGTTTATTGGATTTTGGGAGTTACGATTGTGTTTTTGATGAAGATGAATCGGGTATTATTTAGTTGATGAAAGTATGGTTTTGAAATCTGAAATTTTGGTGTTTGGGTAGTGAGAAAATGTAAGAAAATAAAAGCATTAAAATGGAAAAAAATTGTAAGAAAATATAGCTTATTTAAAAATCTATTTTAAGGTTTTTTTTATTTTTTATTTTTATTTTTTTTAATTCGATCTCCACTGTCCATATCTGAGATTGAAGGTAGAGATCCGTGTATCTATTTTATTATTATTATTATTATTATTCTTTTTAATATATATTTTATTTTCTTATAATTATGTAAAAAAAAAAAAAAAAAAAACTATTTAATTAGACGGTAAACTCATCTTTCCACTCATCCAAGATCAAAAAGGGGTAAACAAGACTTTAAACTGATATTTTGTAATGGTTGACGGTTAGTTTGACTAACCGTAGGACCAATTTGGGCTATTTTGAATTATATAAGGATCAATTTGATGAAAAATCAATTAACAAGTAAAAAATGATGTTTTCCAATTATATTGGGATCAAATTGTAAAAACCCCTTAATATTATTATTATTATATGTATATAAATAAATAAAAAAGGGCAGTGCGTGAAATGGTAGGCGTGGCCTTTACGGTAATAAAGAAGGAAAAAAACGTGCTGAGGTGGCAAAAAGCGCAGTGGAAATCTCGTGGGGACCAGCTTACCTCATCACTCCTCCACTTTTCGGACCCGACCAAAACACCACCACCACATCTTCTTCCACCTGGCCACCCGCCTTTGTCTCTCTGTTTTTTTTTTTTTTTTTTTTTTTTTTTTTTTTTAAATTTTTTGAGGTCAGATATTTTCCTTGATTTTTATTTTGGTTGGCCTCACAGTCTCTTGACTTTATTGATTTCTATTATTGGTTTAGATCCACTCGCTCTATGTGTAGACAACATATCCTACTCTCTTTCAAAGAAAATAAAAAACGAGGTTGAAATAGTCAGGTGACAACCACTTATCAGATTGTGATTTCAAGTAATTTTATTTTCTTAAACTCCTAAATTTGTCATATATGTATATTGTTTTACAAAACAAATAAACGTTGACAATAAGAAACATATAAACTTTCCTAATTTATAGGATAAATGTATTAAAATTTTCGGAAAGATTACGTGTTCTCCTGATCTAACTGTTTCAATGTTTTGAACTTTGAAACATCTTATAACACGTGATTATTATCATGATTTGTAGTCACAATTTTATTATTTATTTTGAAAAATATCAATTTCATATTTTAACTATCACACAAAATTCTATTTTTAAGTTTACAAGTTAAAATAAAAAGTTTATATTTGAAGAAATTCATTATCCATTGCACTGTCTGTTTTATCCTAAAATATGTTGTTGACCACGTGAAAAAATAAAAATAATAAATAATAAATAATTTTTATTATCATTGAGTTACCGTCATAATTTCTTTATTTAACAATTTCATATTTTAAATATCACTGGAAATCCTATATTCACTCCGATTATATATATATATGTATACGGTCCCGTTTTGGTCAGTATGCACTGATGTAACTACATTAGTACCAATGCATGTTGACCACTGATTGTGGAGAAGTTTTGACAAGTGCATACACTTTGAGTCAAAGTATGTAAATATAATGGTTCACATGTAAGTATGTAACGCACTGATGAAGTTATATCAGTGTGTACTGACTTAAATATTTCTATAAATATATATTAATAAAGTAATGCTATATATCACATATAAAATCATAACTTTTCCATTACAAGATATGTGGCAGTTGATGTGTCAATTGGTGTGATATCTATAATTACCCAAATTAATAATAATAATTTTTAAAAATATTATTAATTAATACTTCATTTTCTTACAACCACATAATGTTCAAGTACAACAAAAATATTGTAGTCGCGCGAGTGAGTGAAACATGTAAGAAAAATATCTAATTTAGATCCTCCAAAAATAAAATAAAAAATGTGGGGCCAAATAAATAGCCAATTTATCCATCCGTGACCCAATAATTTTCAATTATATCTTATCTAAATTACAGCCAAATAAAAGAAACACGAGACTACGAGAGTGTGCGAAACAGAGCGAGACATCACCACCACACGCCGCGTGTCATCACTTCCAGCGATTCTCAGCCACAAGATTTCACGCACCCTTCTCGAATTGTCCATGAAAAAAAATTAATTAAAAAATAAAAATCGAGTCTGACGTGGCACCTCCCACTCTGTTTTTAACCTCTCTGTTTCCATTGAATTATTTCCT
The DNA here is from genome assembly GCA_030490815.1 of Acer saccharum. NCBI lineage: Eukaryota > Viridiplantae > Streptophyta > Magnoliopsida > Sapindales > Sapindaceae > Acer > Acer saccharum. The sequence continues at coordinate 8,858,948 of CM059876.1, read as the reverse complement.
CTTGTATCTATCTCTCTATCCATTAAAACTCTTCTCTTTCGATTCTCGATCCTCGATCCTCGATTCTCTAGTTTTCTTTTCTTCCAAACAGACCCGGTTCGAATCTGAAACTAATAAACCTTTGGTTCCGTTAAAAAAATATATAGAAAAAGAAAAGAATCTGGGTTTCTGTCGCTGTTTTTCGCTTCTTCTTCAAAAGAGTCTAATCTTAGACAAAAGACAAAGATTTGTTTTTAGCCGGTGAGTTGCTGATCTGCTTATTATATACCACTGATTTGTTTTTTCATTTACTTTAGATTTTCAATTTTGTTATAGAAAAAAACAGGGGAACTGTAGAATTCACTGTTGTAAGTAGAAACAAAATTTTTCTGATTTGTTGTTTGTATTTCTGTTTCAGTTACTGGTAATTCACGTTATTTGTATCATATTGATAAAAATTTGTTGAATGAAAAAGAAGAAACGACTTCAGTAATTGTTCTTCCATTTAAGCTATAGATGATTAGATTCGTTTCAAGCAGATAGATACTTTTGAAGGGTTAACGATTTTAACTGTTTATACAAATCACTTTATTTATGCTATTTTTACTGTGTTTATTGTTCGAAGTTTGATTTATTAGATATTTGTGTTTTTGTGGATGTTGATCTTGCTTAAATTAGATTAGGTTTGGTTTGGTTTTGCTTTGGTGGGTGCGTCTCTGAATTGAAGATTTGATTTGGGTTTTGGGAGGAAAATTGTTATCTAATTTGTTCGATTTTCGATGTATATATTTATATAGGTCGTAATTGGGATCGAAAAAAATGTCAAGCAACTCTGCTACAGCTGTTGGTGATTGTGTTTCGAAATCGGAGAGTTCGATCTGTCTTAAGGAGTTGTATTCGTTTGAGAATGATCAGATGCCCAAGGTTTCATTTTTTCCATAACTTGTCAATTCGAATTCCTATTTTTAGGTATTTTTAGAGAAGTGTCAATGTTTTATGTGTTAATGGTCTCAGTGGTTGTCCTTTGTTTTAACAGATCAGGAAACCCTACACTATCACGAAACAAAGAGAGAAATGGACCGAAGAAGAGCATCAAAGGTTCCTTGAAGCCTTGAAATTGTATGGCCGTAGCTGGCGTCAGATAGAAGGTACGCTACTAATATAAAGAAATTCTTGAAACTCTTTTGAGTATGTGGTTTGAACCGATCAGGTGAAGTTACTCTTATTTTCGTGCAGAACATGTAGGCTCGAAAACTGCTGTCCAAATCCGAAGCCATGCTCAAAAGTTTTTTTCTAAGGTTGAATTTTCATTCTTAATATAAATTTTGATCAATTTACAACCCCGTTACGCTCAAATGTATTTAGCAGGGTTTATCTGGCTAGTAATTCTCTTGCATTTACAGATATTCTCTTAATGGTTTCAGGTTGTCCGGGAATCAAATGGTAGCACTGAGAGCTCTATCAAGCCAATTGAGATACCTCCTCCTCGACCTAAGAGAAAACCAATGCATCCTTATCCGCGTAAATCAGTTGATTCATTCAAAGGGACATCAGTTTCGAATCAACCGGATAAGACATCATCTCCAAAGGCATTGGATTTTGACAACCGATCTCCCACCTCGGTGTTATCTGCATTTGTGTCTGATGGTTTGGGATCTGGGGTCTCAGATCAACAAAATGGATGCTCTTCACCTACTTCTTGTACCACTGAGAATGAATACGTGACATTCAACTCATCTCGTCAAGAAGAGAAAGCTTCCGTGTTACCAACCCAATTATCAGGCAATTCAACTTGGGAGGACTCTCTGTCCATGGTAAAACTCTCATTTGAATTTCGGCTTGGTTGTTTTCTGTACATTTTCATGAGTTTGAATTCTCACTTTGGTTCGCCTTTTGTTATCGAATTATCCAGAAATGTGAACCTCAGTCCAAGGACACTGTATGTGTTAATGGAAATGCAACCTCGGTACAACCTGGCACGAGTATTAAGCTCTTCGGAAGAACAGTTTTGGTAACAGACTTCCAAAAACCATGTTCACCAGGTGTTGACACTGACAATAAAAGTTTAGTTCAGACATTACCATCAAAACAATTGGACACACAATTGTCACTTGGAATGATGTCTAGTAATTGGAACACTTCCCTATCTGGATCCCCCGTTTTCGCTAATATGGAGCTCTCGAAAGAGAATACCGACACTGCCGAAGCTTGTTCTAGTGCTTCCCTGTCATTGTTGGCTTCGCATCAAGGCCTAACCTCGAGTTACGTCGTGTCAAATGACCAAAACCCAGCTGTTACACTGATAGAGTCGTCAAGTGTGAATGAAAGATCGAAAGAGAAGGATATTGTTAATGAAAGATCTTGCACTGGTTCAAGTACCGGGTCAGTTAGTGAACTGGAAACTAGGGAGAGAAATTCAGACACAGCTGTTGATTCTCAATGTCGACAACAACCATTTTCTTCAGCGAGAACAAATTCCAGCAAGCGCACGAAAGGGTTCGTGCCATACAAACGATGTTTAGCAGAGATTGAGATGAACTCCTCCTCCATGTTTGCATCAGATGAACAAGAGAGGCAACGAGCACGGGTATGCTCCTAGCACGACTCCTGAGCCATCACGATTCCTACTGATTTAGACAGCATAATCGATGGCAAATAACACTTGAGGAGAAATCAATCGAATATAAACCATATTTTTTTCGTTCTTCGCAAGTTGAATTACCCAGAAAAATATAGGGAAAGAGCAGGCATTGCAACTTGAGCATAATAGCTCTCATCTGGTTTTTCTCTTTGTATAATTATATTGTTCAGGACTTGTATTTTTTTTTTTTTTTTTTTCGACTTTTTTGCGAAGTAGCAAAGATGCGACTTCGTTTCAAGTTCCTTTTATAGATCAGTGGTTTGTTAACAAATGTGTTGTCTATATAAAGAAGTTATTGATATTATATTTGATTCAATCAAGGATATGCTTTTTGATACCGTCAACTCAATTTTGATAATTGATTACAAACAAAAAGAATTGTTTTTCCAAGATCTTCTAAATGTTTCGAGTGCTTTCTAAAACATACTTGCATGTGCTGTTCATCTTTCATTTTCAACACTAAAGAAGGACAAGTGTACATTATGAATTATTGTCATGAACCTTGACAGCCGACACAATCTAGATGAACCGGAATCTTCTACATACATATAATTTATTTCCTCATGAACATCATCAGATTTTCCGTAGGAGATCCTGATCATAGATTGATGGAATTCGAATAACTGCTTCAAAGTGAAAGGTACGACCACATTGGAGCTTCCATCCCAAATAGAAATTCTCTAATTAGAATAATCTGCATGTTTTCAAATGCAGAAGCCAACAGTCAGCCATCAACTTAATAGTATATGAAACATTTCAGAGTCGGACTAGAGCTTTCCTAAATAACGTCGAAAAAAAAAAATCCTCTTTCCTCACTGCATAGGATTAACAGGAGTCAGGACTCACCCGCTTTTTGTAAGCAGACAATGACAATGGAGAACTGACCTAGTGAGATTAGCTCCGACTTAGTTGAATTTTGTGAAACAATGTTGTCATCTCTTGTTCTTCAAATTTGTCTTGGGTTTTGCTTAAGGCCCTGACGAAGTTCTGCTCTCGGTTTTGCAAATTCAACAAATATTACCCTGCCATCCAAGAACTGAAAGGAAACACTTGATACTGTAAACTATTTGAATTGTTAAATATAATAAAAAAAACGTTAATAATTAATAAGAAAGTATTATACAGCCACCTGTGATCCAACCATTTATATGCTCAACCTAAGTAGACTTAAAGTTCCAGAAAAGAAAGAATGACTTGAAAATCATGTATCATCAGATTTCAGTTAATTAGTTCTTCAGTTCTAGAAAAGTCAACAATACCCAAAGAAGGGCCTTGTTGACTAAGCATTAATATTATCCGGTACATACCTTTCCATGCATTCCTTCAATAGCCTTTTGAGATTCCTCCTCAGTTGCATAACGGAGGAAAGCAAAGCCTCTTGGTCTATTTGCAATTTTATCCATCACCAGATTAACTGTGAGATGGAAATTTAATCTTTTGAAAACACATAATTTTTCTAAATAAACAACAACAATAAGCATCAAATCTAACAAAATAGTCCTTGGAACAAAGGGTAACATGCCAACATTCACTGTTCTCACCATCTACAAGCTGTCCGAAGTCTTGAAAAGTATTTCGCAAACCTTCTTCAGTGGTTCGGAAAGAGAGCCCTGCAGCAAGTACCACATGAAAATCAGTAACATCATTGTTAAAGACATAAGCAAGAAATGGGGAAATAGACATTGGTCCCAAGATGAACTGCACTTGATCACTTTAATGTAAGAAAAGCTTATCGGAGTAAGAGTTTTAGCACTGTAGTGAGAGGACAAGCTTGGTGTTCGTCTAGCTGAAAATCGCATTCAATGCTTTTATATGAGGTAACTTCAATAGAGCACACATCTTCAGTGCTTAAGCAAGAACCTCTGTAGAGGTATGAGTTGCCTAAATGAGTGCCTCGCAAATAAATTGCAGTTTTAATATCAACAGACACACATATGACTGTCAAGATTTATTGCCCTCTTGAAATTTTTTTTTTTTTACCTATAATGATTTGTGAGAACAAGGAAGAAACAACAAGAAGCTGTTATTGGTTGAAACCCTTTGCTCCTTCCCTTGCTAAATCCAAAGGCTTAATCCAAAATTTTATTTGTCCTTTTAACAATTTGTAACTTTACCCTTCTCGCTGATGATCAAAGTAAGCACTAGATCAAGTCAGAAGTTGATTAAGACATGTTCTCTAATAACATGTCCGACATATAGCGATAACAGTATCTATCATCTTAACTTTGATAGTGTTTGCAATTGTTTCAAATTAACTTAATTTATATGTTCCAAGTGGACATCTTTTCCTGTGTGTATTCCTCCTCCATTTATATACTTTAGTTGGTGTATATAAACTTGACTGAAGAATTTAAACTAGTGTTAGTGACTTTAAAGTTGGAACTATAGTTATACAGTTTTCTGCTTCTGTAACCAACACCAATCTATTCCCTTCGAAAAGTAAAAGATTTCTGAGAAAGGCATGACATAATTGTTGGTAATTGGTTTCATAATTCATTTTGCATTTTCTTATTTGAACAGAATCTAATTGCTTCCTCTCCACTAAAAAGTAACAGTTAAAGTACAAGACTATTTTCTTCTCGTGTTAATGAAATTAATATCAAAAGCAAATTCATAAACAACAAACTCTACCTAATTGCAAAGCACCATTTTCATTATCAAATTCTACAAATAAAGCCGAAAATCATAAACAATAAACTCTACCTAATTGCAAAGCACTATTTTCATTATCAAACTCTACAAATAAAGCCGAAAATCATAAACAATAAACTCTACCTAATTGCAAAGAACTATTTCATTATCAAATTCTACATATAAATCCGAAAATCATAAACAACAAACTCTACCTAATTGCAAAGAACTATTTCATTATCAAATTCTACATATAAAGCCGAAAATCATAAACAACAAACTCTACCTAATTGCAAAGAACTATTTCATTATCAAATTCTACATATAAAGCCGAAAATCATAAACAACAAACCCTACACAGAACAATGTAGTAATTGCAAAGCGTTATTTCAATTTCATCACCAAATTCTACAAATAAAACCAAAAATCATAAAACTTTGATTATAAGGAATAGAGAGAGAGAGAGAGAGAGAGAGAGAGAGAGAGAAAGCGAACTAACCGCTCACGTAAAGCCTTGTTTTCGGCCGAGGAGGCGGAGGCGGCGTAGAAGGCTGCTGTGGAAGACACGCCGAGACGAAGCAACCTCCGCGTCTGATATGTAATGAAGAAGTGGAGCTCCGTGTAGAAGCAGAAGAGCTGCTCAAGTGATCAAGTAGTGGCATTTTGGTAATATTATTGTGAGAAATCGTAGCTGGAACCATCGCGAAAACGGAGGTCGCTGCCATTTCTGTTGTGAAGAAAGATAGAAGACGTATTGATAAATATTTGCGAAAATGTGCTATAGTTATTGAAACATATCATAACTTTTAGAAATCATGACAAACATACCCTTGTACAGTTGTACGCTACAATTGTAGATAATCAAGAAATCAAAGGCACAACATTTTCTCTTACACTATCCATCATGATCAGGGCCGGTCCTGACGTATTTAAGGCCTGTGGCAAGAAATCTGAAATGGGCTCCTCTTGAACAAAATTTGTCCCCTTTATTCAGAAATCTGATTTTTTTTTAATATATTCCATACATATAATTAAAAAAATAATTGGGTCCTTCCTTCACGGTCACAATTTTTTAAATATATTCTATAAATATTATATAAAAAATGAATTGAGCCCATTTTATAAATATATTCTATACATATAATTTGAAACAAAAATGAATTGGGTCATTCATCACAATTATATTTTCTCTGGGCCCTCAAAACATAATAATATATACCGAATTTAATAAAAAAAAATTGGGGCCCAGGCCGGTTGCACTCGGTGCACCCCTCCAGGGCCGGCATTGATCATGATCAACAAGAAATTAACAGCAGCAATATTTTAATCTGCCTAATGAATTCAGTAAATGGATTTTTGAGAGGAAAATACAGTAAATATCGGTTTTGGTGAAAATATCGGGATATAAATTTTAAAAATTTCGGTTAAAATATCGTTAATATGCTTTAAAATATCATTGATATTTCTTACATGAAAAATTTCGATTAACAATGCCCATTTTATATTAGTCATCTCAATATGAAATCATAGAGCATATTTCAATTTAAAAATCTTGGGTTGAATACTACAAATCTGAATTCGAATACGATTATATTTTTAAATCTTTTAAATTTCAACCAAAATCAATCTTTTAAATGACAGCTCTCACTCCAGGTCACTATAACCATTATTTTTTCACTGTAATGTGATTCTATTTATATGTTTATTTATTGAACTTATCACAGTTGGAGGTGGAGCTTTTGGACGCTGCTTGGTAGTTGGTAGTGTACATGCATTCCTTTTCATTTGTTTCCCTTTATTTAAAACCAAATAACACAGGCAGCTTAGAGTTGTTATATGGTGGACTAATGGTATTAAAATGTAAAAAAAATTCATGGTCCTTTTCGTTTTAAGAAAAGACGGGGGGTTAGTTTGGTGATTCATTAATTTAACATGGCCATAAATTTTCAAATCACTGGTTGAGACTTTCTCTCTCTTTTTTCTTCAACTGGATTTTTCTATGTAATGAGTTTGAATATTGTAATATCGGTCTGAATTTAAAACTTTAAATAAAAAACACTTGTGTAGTCGCGAGACTAAGGGCTGTTTTTTAATTTTTTAATTTTTTTATATATAAAACTTATTACCTCTTATAACTTATATTAAGATAAATAGATTTGTTTGCTTTTCCAACTTAAATCTTAATTTAAGATGTATATGTCTTATATAAAAAGTTAAGAAATTTGTCTTTTCACTTATTTCATAAGTCATAATTAATACATTGATAGTTGTTTCCAAAATTAACCTTATGTAATTAATCTATTACCAAAAATACTCCAAAAAAAAAAAAAAAAAAAAAAAAAAATCCCCAATTTCTTAAACAACTCAAATCCTAACCCAAAAAAAATAAATCATAATTTTATTAAACCCTAACCCTAAATTGACATTGGAGGAAGAGGTGGGGCCACCACCGCCGCCTCTTTGGGATTTGAAGGGAAGAGGCTGGTCGGCCTCCTCTCGATTGAAGGGAGGAGGCCACGACTTCCTCACATTCGTTTTAATGGGAGGTCACAGCCTCCCTTCAATCGAGAGGAGGTTGGCTAGCCTCCTCTCGTCAGAGGCAAGGAGGAGGCCTCTGGTCAAATCTCAGGGAGGCGGTCTGAGGCAATTTAGGCTTAGGTTAGTTAGGGTTAGGGTTTGAGTTGTTTAGGAAATTGGGGATTTTTTAATTTTATTTTAAATAAAATATTTAAATTAATAAATAATTGTATATGAAAACAAATACTTTTTTGTATAAAAATAAATATCCGTTAAAAAATGAAAATATATTAAAAAATAAAAGTAAATATCTGTTAAAAAATGAAAATATATTAAAATATAAAAATAAAGTATCCTAAAAATTAAATGGTTTGTTAAAACAGGGATAGAATCGTAAAACCAAAACCACTTAATATTTAAGTGGGATAACCTCAAATAAAAAACAAACAAATACGAGTGTCTTAAATATTAAGTGGTATTATTTTACTTAATTGAAATAAGTTCTTTTAATACTTAAAAGACAAAAAAACAAACAAACACCATATTGGTGTATACAGTCCGCACAATTTCAATTTCGCTTATATTTGTGATATGAAGTAATTTAACCTGTGTGCAATTTCTGGAGACCATGATTGCAAAGAAAAATGTAGAAAAGAATATAATCTAAAAGCTGTTAACTAAGTAAAAACCAGCTGAATTTTATGCAAAACAAAATAAAGAGTAAAGAAACCTTTTATTACTCATTAGTGTATAGAGCAAAGATCAATTAGATATACTATAAATCTAATATGAATCTCTATCTCAAAACAGTGTAGAATTTTTTCAATGGACAAAGCAAGAAATCCTCAATTCTTTATTGCATTGTGGGATGTATTGCAAGTCTGTCTGGGTAAAACTTAACTAGAACAAGTATAATCTCGTTTACCTGCACCAAGGGACTTTGTGCCTCAGATGAAACGTTTCCTACTGTATTTCCAATCAGCTTTGTTGCAAAAGCAATTTCAGAAGCCATCCATTGTGACGCCATCGGCTATTATATGCAAACATGGTAACTACTCATGACAAATTGTTGTGAGATCAATCTTTATCGAGATGTGGATCTTCCGAAATAGGGCATTCTGTATTTGTTTTTTTCCCCTTGACATGGTCCCTCTGGTTCAGATTTGCAACATAAGTATGCATTTTGCCACCCAGGTTCATCTCTCGTAGAGTGCTCTGGATAGAGCCGAATGGCATAAAATCGATACATGAAACTATGCAGATTCAACAGGGCCTAGTCTTTTTCAGATTGCCATGCTGGAATCTTAAAACAGCATCATTTCCTCACATTGCCATGCAACTTGTCGAGAATCCTCCAAGTTACAGCATCTGGTTCTAACCCATTCTTTTTAAGTTCTCCCAGAATTTGATAAGCCTCTCTCTTCATGCGTAACTTGCAAGCACTGTCAATCACAATATTATAGCTCACAATATTTGGTGTGACCCCAGAATCTACCAGTTCATATAAAAAATGACAAGCCTCATTTATTTTCCCAGAGCGACAAAGCCCTTTGACCATCGCAGCATAAACATAATCATCATGAGTATTCGAGGGCCAAATAACATCATCCCAAAACCTCTTTGCCTTTTCTAATAGGTTCGACTCGCATAATCCACTGAGTACTATAGCATAAGTTTTACTGTCAGCAATGACACCATTGCTTCTCATGGACTTGAAGACCCCCATTGCTTCATTTGTTTTCTGGAGTCTAAACAAACCACGAACCACTGCATTATATGTCACAACACCAGGGATAAATCCTCTTTCTGTCATTACTTGATGCAATAAGCTGAGAGCTTCTTGAACTCTTCCAACATTCAGTAAACCAAAAATAGTAGTAGTGAAAGTCACGGCATCAGGAGCACAGAATTTTCCCATCATCATGTCATCTAACACCTTTAGAGCTTCTTCGATTCTCCCCATCTTGCAAAACCCATTAATAACTGTATTCAGTGTTATCACATCTGGCTGACACTCTGTCTGAAGCATAAAAACAAGTACATTTAACAGCTCAGTTGAGTTATTCATAAGACAAAGAGCTCTTAAATATATATTGTAAATTCTAGTCTTATCAGCATCTTTCTTATTCAACATGAATTGGAGAACCTCCCTTGCCTTGTGGAGGTCAGATTCTTGACAAAGACCCTCTACAAGGACCTTGTAAGTATACTCGGAAGGCAAGTAACCAAATTGAATTCCTTCCTCTAGCAGCTGATACGCTCTCATACAACCGCCTTCTTTGCAAAGACCGTGTACAATAGAATTATATGAGACTAAGCTTGGCGTGAACCCTCTTTTCCTCATTATATAAACAACCCTTGAAGCCCCGTGGTTCCTTCCCGCTCTGCAAAGAGCATAAATCATATGCCCATAAGCAAACTCCTCATTCACACTCTTACCTTGCGGCATATCCTCCGCGATCCTAAAAACTTCATTGAAAAACCCTTCTCTACACAAAGAATCAACAAGATTAGAGAACGCCGCACTTCTCGCGGAATCATCCCCATCCTTTCCCTCCTCTCTCAACCTCTCCCACAGCTTCCCCATCAACTCCTTACCACGCCATACATCGCGCGTCCTAAGTACGCCCCGAATCAAGACACTATACGTGAGCGAATTTGGCGCCACAGCCCACTCGTGCATTTCATCGAACACCTTGAACGCAAGGCCGATTTCGCCAATTTGGCAATACCCATTAATCAAAGTACTATAAGAAACAACACTAGGGGCATGACCTCTACTCAATACATGAAAAAACAACCTATGAGCTTCACTAACTCGAGACAACCCACAAAACTGATCCATCAAACAGTTATAATTAACCAAAGATGGTACAAAATCAGGCTTAAAATAATTTAATGTAGATATAACACGCAATGTACTATCTGGGTCCTTAGAACCCAGCAAGCGAGCAATAACTACATTGCAAGTGCGCTCGTCGGGGACACAACCGGAGGAAATGCAGGAAAGGAAGCGATGGTGGGCTTCGGCGAATCGGTTGGCGTCGCAGAGAGCGTGGATGATGCTGCTGACATTGAGAGAGTTGGGTTTGTAACCGAAGAGGTGCAGGTGGTTGAGGAAACGAAGCGCTTCATCGACGTTGCGGTCTTGTGCGCAGAGTTTGTGGATGGTTTTGGTTATGCTGTGTTCTGAATCGAAGGAGGAGGAGGAGGAGGAGTAGGAGGAGTTGTTGTTGTTGGGTTGTTGTTTTGGTTGGTGGAGGAGAGTTGAGAAGAGTGCGAGAGCTCTGCAAAATTTTGGAGATGGATAGTGGAGTCTTGGGTGATGGAGAAGTGGCGCTTGCATGCTTTTTAATTTCAAGTCATTCACTACTACTTAACAACCGCGTAATGGTTTTATGAAAATGAAACTGCTTCTACTTGTTGAAATGGAAGTTGGAAGTGCTTTTCTATATTGTTTCAAAAAATTAATAATAATAAAGATTGCATTGAAATTTAATAGTTTAAAGATTCCATTACTAGGGAGATACGTACAATACAGGCCAAAATTTAATAGTTTAAAGATTTTTATTATAAATTTTGTTTATATAAAAAAAGAATTAATAAAGGAATCCATTTTTTTTTTTTGGGACCAAAAAAAAGCATCTTGCATGGCTAAATCTCTGACATTAAAACAAAGGAAAGTGAGACAATCTACCTCAATCCAATCTTGAAATAAAATTCAGTAAAAATTTGTGTTTAGACATGATATGGAGAGAGGGCAAAAACAAAAGATATTTGAACAGAGAAATTAATTACCAAATAAAGAAATCTTGTTCGCTTTCGAATTCTCTTCTCATGAGAAAAAAAAAACATCAAGGAATGCAATCATATTTTCAGTGGTGTGTATAAGCAAAATCCAGAGCTATTTATACGGAAAATACATGGTAACAAGAACCAAAAATATTTAGATAAACGATGACATTAAATGTATGGTTCAGCAATTATGCAAGGGTGATCCCACGGTTTGATATCTGAATCATTTGAGGTTACAACCATCTTCTTTTGATGTATATGAAGTCTAAACAAGGTTCATCCATCTTAAATTGTTACATTTTTCTAAGAAATATCAGGACATGTATGGGGCCAAAAAAAAAAAAAAAAAAAAAAAAAAAAAAAGGAACTCGCTCTCTCAGCTTTAGGCACAAAAAAATGCATAAGCGGATAGCCTAATCAGTTAAGACAGTTGTGTAGTACCATGAACAAAATTTACCGGGTTAAATCTGAGGCCAAAGCAAAAAAAAAGGTAGGAATTGCAGGGAGAATCATACACATTCAGGTTACAAAGCCTGGCATTTGTCCTTGACAGCTAAGGCTGCTGCTCTGTACCATGCAGCCGCAGCCATGGCACCTGGGTCTGGAATCGACACAAGCATCTCCGCAGAAACGTAGGTAGAACGACCAGCCTGCGTCAGTTATCAATCACATAAAAAAAATCCATACAATTGCAGAAGAAATTTTGCACATGGAACTAGTACCATGACCCCAAGTATCAAATCAACTCATCTACTGGGTGCCTTGATAGCTTTGAAGGTTCTAGAACTACCCAGTGAGGTATTTATTCTATTTCAATATTATTTTTCCACAATAAATTCTTATTGAACATTTCTGAACCTTAATTTCTTACAGTATTTTTATTTAACTTAAGGTTTAGTAATATTGAAAACAATTCATATGGCTACCTCACCAAACTTTGGGTAAGTAAACGCACGTGATGATAATGTTAATACCTTAACTGCATAATTCTCTTTTTTTTTCTTTTTTTTTTTTAAATGGATAAAAAATTTTACAAATTTTACGAAAGCTCTCTTCATTTTCAAAACGAGTTCCTTTAACCAGCATTTGCAAGATTTGAACTGATGATTATAGATTTGGTAAAAATTTATTCCAACTTCATTGAGTATTTTTATAAGCACATAAATCATCACATCTCTTAATGCATATTAGCAACATGCATGTGTTTTAGTTGATGTAACCAAAATCCTAAAAAAGGCTAAAAGTTCAATAACAATATACCTGTGCCTGCATGTGTTTGGTTGATTCAGCTCCAGCAATTGCTGCTTCAGCCGATACAACAAAGGCAGTGGAAGGATCGTCCCCAGCACTTAGCCTCTGCTTGTAGGAAAATAATATCAGGACACCATAAATACTTCAACAACTACAATCAAATAACATAAGATAAATAAATAAATTATCATAGTATCATAGTTGATGACCTCCTGAAGAGCTGCTGATGCTGGAATAAGTGCATCTAACATTGTGCGATAACCAGCACTGGCCCCTCCATATTTACTGACTGCAGCAATGGAAGCTTCAAGTGCTTCAGCCCCTGAATCAAAAGATTTATTAAGCTAAGGCCGATAATCTGACAATTTATTTCATGAAAAAAAAATCATCTCACATTGTTTTGCTGTGACAACAGATTGGGGGTTTGCTTTCAGCTGTGCATATGCTGCCTTAAAAAAAATATTGTATCTGTTTCAAAAAGAGAAACAGAGATACATGAATCAAGAGTATACATGAATGGAACTTGCAATATTATGATGAATGTAAAAATGTAATCAGTAAACAAAGAAAGAAAAGTACAAGATTCCACTTGTTCCACCCATAACTCTCCTAACAGATGCTCCAATTTCATTCACTGTTTCTGCTGCATCGTCCAGAGGATAACTGGAAACAAAAGAGGACACTCCATCAACTAATCCCATAAAAGAAAGAAAAAAAGAAACTAATTTGAAATGAGAATCATTGTGAACCAAGAGCTGCATATTGCATCACCAATATAATAAAATAAATGTCCAAAAGCCATAAGCAAATATTGAGCTATTCCCGTAGTGCTGAACACAAATTGCAAATCCACAACACCTATCGGAGCAAACCAACCAAAAACAATCTTATAAGCAACAGAAATCCATCTTCATTATCATCTCTATCAACGGCAATATCTTTAACAAGTTACGTGCAACAATGTCATTTGCCAACCATCTCATCGACTCATCCTACATTCCTATTGGAATTTATCATTTTGTTATACGAAAAATATTAGATCTAAAACACGCTCCCTAACTGGTGCAGGTTTTAGCCGTTGTTGGACAGTTCCAAGCCAATTTATCTAATATCTATTTAATCTAGATTCTGCTGACTTTGCATTATAATAACATACATGAACGTGAAACAGTAGTCCTCTCACTCTTTTTCCATACCAATATCTACCTGGTACATAAGGTAAAATTCATTTTTCCCTGCCATTTTCCTCATAGGACACACAGCAAATTTCATATAAATCAATGTTTTCCCTGATAGGAACACTAAAAGGACCCATTGCTCACATTCAGCTTACAACCATAGTACTTTGATCTTCTAAATAAACCATGCTAACCTAAGTAATAGTATCAAATATGCATTTTGGTACCTACTGAACCCATATCAATTAGCGGAACCTTTCAGACTCAGGTCAATAGTTCATACTCACATACTCTTCACATGAATGAGGCAGAATGTTATATTGTTATGGATTAATCTTGGAAGTGAAGTTAGCCCAAAATATATTAAATAAGATTCTCTCTGATTCAAATATGAAAAAAATCATACTCCTGCAGAAGAAATCTGGAAATTTCCAAATGGGGTGGTGCCACTATTTCCATGGCCACGTTGGACACCTACCCGGCTACCCCCACCCCATCCCTCAAACAAAGCTTTAAAGTTGAAATAATAACATTAGTTTTAACATGCCTAATAGCAGTTAAAACTAAAGTTTGATGTATCTTTATCCTTTAAATTTGGTGTTAACATTAGTTAGCTCTTCGAAAGGAAAAAACAGTAACCTATATATGATAACTTAGCTATATTTTTAACTTTCCTTAAGCAATAGCCAAAATTTTGAACACATAATAACTACTGCCATAAATAATTTTTAAAAGATATTGTGAAATCAAAAACAGCAACCTTAAATAATTTTTATTTAGAGGCTTGAAATTATTTTACATTTTTACTTATATATATATATATTGGTTTTTTAAGTTTTATTTCTTGTGTTTGTTAATTATTATGTCATTGAGTTTTCAGAATTAAAAAGAATTGATGATGCTTCAAAAAAAAAAAAAAGATGATAATGAAAACTAAACAAGACTTTAAAAACAATATATACCTAATGACTAGTACAGTCAATATCACCAAAAACTGAGATAGAATTTTTAACAATTGAGATTTTGAAGAATCAATTGCAAAGTTAAATAGCATATTAATGCATTTGATTGTATATACAAAAGAAGACAAACGTAATTACAATAATATTATATAACATTTTCAAACATATCAAGAACAATTGTAAATGTATCAAATGAAACACTACAAATATATATTAACCAAGTTTTTATATTCCTTGTTATGGTTAAAGTTTTTTGTCTCATTATTATTGCCCCCACCGGAAATTTCTAGCTCTGTAAAGAAAATGTCAAGCATTGACATCATTTTTCATGACTTCTATAATGGAATATTCTAAATGTACATAAAGCATCAACAGTGAATTTTAAAACAAATGATTATAAGTAGGAAATTGTCGTATTCAAGTAAATAATTCAAAATATATATATAAATTTGTGAACCCTATCCTGTGGCTTTTCTTTATTAAAAGAAAGGCAGTCCACTACATGACAGGCGTGACTCTCGCGTTTGGCAGGTTGAAGCTTGCAATGAATTTTTCTGCTTTAAACATCTTCAATAAACAATTTTCCAAACTACTTAGGTAAGAGAATGACCACGATAAACTAAGAGATTCTAGGCTACTACAATTCAGATGTCACATTTTCAGAACTACAAACCTATACTGCATAGATAATGATCAAAACAAATAATAGGAAAAAGATGATGTGGGATTTTGTCAAAGATTTGCCAAATGTCTGCCCCAGAAGAAGATGATTTCCCCTCCCCTGTAAAGTGATAAAAGAATCTAAAATAGATGGAATCAAAACTTACTGCTTTTTCATGTCCTCTAGAACTGCTACTGCACCTCTATACATCTGCAAAAACGAATATATAGGAATGGGATGTATGATCTTAAGCACCAAGATGTAAATCAAAGATGAATAGAGTTAAGGGATTGGACTCACGGTTGATCCACAATCGCCATCGCCTACTTTGCTATCCCATTCATTTAAACTTTCCGTGAGATCCATTATTGCATTTGCAGCTGCTTCAATAGCCACCTCGAGGATACGGCCTTGTTGATTTAGCAGTAGTGGCCGACTCAATGACTAAATCAATATCAAATATGGACTGTTAGCTCTGTTATGATACTATATTAAAACAAAAAGTAATTTTCTCCCTTCATAAGTGACAACTGAGACATTACAGAAACCAACAGTAATTTGCCGTCAATATTGGTCCTCAGCTCATTGTAGGTCCATTTCACTCAAAATTTGTTATCACCTATTCCTGATGAACCATTTGATAGCAACGAGCAATTTCTAGGAACTCACCTCTTCACTCTTTGTCAAACGAGATGGTGGCAATGGAACAGGGATCTTGGCGGGTGGACGGTTACCTGCAAGTAAAGACACTCCTTAGCCCAAAAAATAAAAGCACAATAGAGCTTTATTTTTTACTACTTCATATGGAATTATACAGGATGTTCACTATTGCTCAAAGGTGGCAATTATGTTTTTGGGGAAGCTTCATATAATCATAAATGACAATCTTTTTAACATAAGTGAATTAAGGGGCAGAAAAAAAGTGAAATTATAAGACATGACAGACCATCAACACCAACAGGCCAATAAGGAGCCTTAGTTGCAGCATCAAGACGATGCAAAATTGCTTGATCTGCCTTCATGATGGAAATTGAAAATCCTGGAAAGAAAAAAGTTATGAGATTCATTATGTTTGTAACTAAGCACAACACGATAGGAAGCAAAACAAACCTGCCATGTCAAGTGAAGTCATAAAAGATCCTGTATATACTCTATCAACAGCCAGCCCATGTTCTAACTGCAACTTTGGGACTGCTTTTCCTGCCGCAATCATCAGTTCCATTGCAGGGGTGGCACCCAGGCTGCAGTTTGAGGAATAAAACAATAGCAAAATGTTACTCAGAAACAAGAGTTGCCTTGATGAGTTAGGAGTGTAAGGAAAAAAGTCTTATCAATGATCTAAACCTGTAACAAAGTAGATTTAGAATCATACTCAAAAGGAAGACATAGCACCATGAAAAATCATGAATTGATCTTTTACAGGCATACTAAACCATATACACCATAAATAAATACCTTAATTCAGATAAATGAATGCTCCTATATCACTCTTCTGTGTTAAATGGCAAGTCATTAAACAATCAACTCAGTGTAGATTGATGCAGACAATCAAGCCCCAAGTCAATGTTAAGAACTCTCCAAAGACTTCGAACGGTATAGATTTTCTAATTTTATTTTAAAGTCCAAACTTAATTCCTTTTGTAGGGTGTAGCTCAAGGAAACTTTCTCATTGGTGAACAATATTTATTTATTGGGAGTAAGCATGTCAATTATCAATGTATCACTTCAAACAAGATCTTTTGATTCAGTATTTTTAACACTTTGTGTTTTGGGTGGAATACCCAATTATTCCCCTTGAAAATCAAGCTTAAGGCTTTGCCGAGTTTATTGGATCTGGGATTAGCAAAATATATGAATTCCTTTGCCCAAAGTTGATTGAATCGATTCTTGGGTTTATCATTGCTCCTTTGCAAACCTCTGACGTCAAATTGGTGAGAGCAGGTTTTTTTAAATGTACATCTCTCTATCCCTAATGGGGGGTTTAAATTAGCACAATCTACATACCACTTATCTGACAAAGAAATACCATTTGCAGTCTCAAATTCTCTTCTTGCTTTAGGCGGTGATGGCTATTTTAAGAAATTACAACCAGTAGAAAAATGGGTAAAAAACACGTTAGCTATTTATGTCGTTGAAGATCTTTATACATTGAGATTCAATGGCAACTTTATGGTTCACATTGCTGCTTATGCTGTTATAAAAATTGATTATTAATGAAATTGGTTTCACTCAATGTAGATATCAGCTGACCATCTTAGCTAGGATGTAAAATTCAAACTTCCTCATCTACATATAAGAATGCATCTTTACTGAAAGATCAAAAAAAAAAAAAAAAAGGAAATTCAAATACCTACCCATTGATCATGAGCACCACTCTACTACCTCGTGTAATCGGAACATAATTAGTTTCCTGCAAAGATTAAAGAATAAGAATAATGGAACATAAATTAAGTAGTTGTGAGAAGAAACGTTCCATAGAAACAGTCATGTGAAGTTAAGTCATATGCATGAAGACAAAATATAAGTCACTGCAAAAGTAGACACATATAGGTTGACATCAAATTTTCCCAAGCCTTCCTTTGATGTTTGGCAACTGTAAGCATATTTTTAAAATATTTTATTTTTAGTTATTCTGTTCTATCAACAAACTTAATGTTATCATGTATAAAGAAGGTATCTCCTTAAGTAATGGGCATACCGGCGACAATATCTGGTTAAGAACATGAGAAACAACCACATCTACATGCTGAAGATCCACCACAGCTGCACCAGGTTCCCCATGCTGAAAATAAATGTATCTTTTAAACCAATGTAAATGTGGATATAATCAAAATCAACTCAGAATATAACTCAACATATTGAAGAGATATACAAACTTCAGATGATTCCAGACGAATTACAGAAACTAAAATAACAGTAGTAAATTCCCTAAGCACATATATCAAAAATAAGTTGACATGTTGAAAACAACTCACAATTCCAAGACCAAGTTCCATCTTGCCTGGGCCCAAACGATCTGATGTAACCTGCCCAGGCAGTGTGCAAACTGATAGTGCAACACCCATTGTTCCAACCAATTCAGATGCACGTTTTGCTTCTGCAGCAACATCAGCAAGAGAAAGGCAAGCAGCAGCAGCAGCTCCAGCAACCTGTGTTTTGCAAAGGTTATAGATTAAAAACTAGGGTAAAAATAATATGGAACACCTATTGATTGATTCAGTTTTTCATCAGATTCACTAAGCCATTACACATTATAAATCTAGCCAAGAACTAAAAATAAAAGAAATACATAAACAAAGTTAAATAAGATGAATATACATCTAGCCAAAAACCATGTTCTAATACAATTTAGCCTGTTCTTGTCATTTCTATTTGAGGCTAATAAATATTGTTTTCTACCCAGGATCTCGCATCATGGTACAAAATACTTCTATTCCGCATGCATAAACCAGCAGAAGAATCATAATATTTTTCACCAAACAATTTACACATGCTTGAAAAGGAAACAGTAAATGGCAATTAAAACAAATCATAGTGATAAATTCATTGACGAAGGAAGCAGAGAAGATTATTATAAAATTGTTCTGTGGAAAAATAAAATGGTGGGGAGATGAAAACTGAGAAAGACAGACACAGAGAGAGAGAGAGAGAGAGAGAGAGAGAGAGAGAGAGAACGCCTAGAGTGTGGGCCTGTGAATGAACAAAACAATCCCCTTAGTGCGTGTCTGAAAGAAAGAGAGAGAACCTTGTGAACAAGAATAGTCCCCGCCAAACCTCTCCGTCCAGTTATGCCTCGAGGTGGAGGTAATGCACAATCATCTCCTACAATAACGATCTGCAAATTGAAGAATAGTATTCGTTAATTAAGTTTCTCTTTAGGCTTAGCTATAGATTCTGAGAAGAAAAACAAATACCTCTACTTTATAACCTTCAGATTTTGCTTGCTCAGCAGCCAAACCAAAATTCAGTCGATCACCAGTATAGTTCTGCAAACATCCAAAATACAACATTATAAGCTGAAAAACAAAAGCTAAACAAATTCTCATCCTGGCCATAATTTTACAGCTAACATCTATTCTCACCACAAAACTATCAAAAAGCTCAAAAGAAAAACATTATACAATTCAAATTTCAACAGAATGATTAGTAGCTGAGTTGTCACTTGATTTAATTTGAAATAATAGTACCGTGACAATAAGAAGACATCCCATAGAACCGGTTACAGCTCGGATGCCCTAAAGTTGAATTGCAACAGACCAGTCAGCCAATAGAGAAATTTATGTGGCAAAATACTAGCCAAGTATAAAAACAGAATAAAGAGCAATAAAACATACTGCCAAAATTGAATCAACTGGTGGAGAGGCAAAAACATCTCCACAAATTGCAGCTGTCAGCATCCCTTCTCCCACAAATCCAGCAGGAGCAGGCTCATGCCCACTTCCACCTCCTGTATCAAAGAAGTAATATCAATAAAAGGTTCCCGCAACACCCAACTTAGCGTGAAGCCAGGTATCCCTATCAGCAAAAGAGTAAGACAATCATCCCAATAAGAGTAGAACTCATAACTATTTATCATTAATGGATAAAATCATAAGAGTATAACAAAAATGGTAATCGATATACACAAAACTATAAAAAATTTAGGATAACTCAACCATGCATAGAAAGAGAACAATTCACGAATGCTAAAACAGGTAGGTTAAACTACGCAGTTCTCAGACCTGATATAACGGCAACCTTGTCATATGTTGCACTTGAAACATCAGCACGTAACACAACCTTCACCTATAATTACCACAAAAAGGAAAAGGTCACACAATAAGACATTCCATGAACATAAACCAACCCCACCACCAAACCCCTACCATTCTTTTTGGCTCTGCTGTAGATGGGCTAATTCATTGGTGTATAAACAGAAAGTTTAATTACCTCAGGAAATCCATCTAAGTATTGAAAACCAGGATAAGTTTCCACAAGACCCTCAATGAACTCAGTCACCACATCTGCAACCACCAAAGAAAAAGATACCTCAACTTTTCTTTCTTTTTCATCAAATAACAAGCAATACTCCCACTTCCACTCAATTCTATTTTTATAAGCAATTTACACTATAAATTATCTCTTTAATTGTGTCAAAGGGTCCTGCACCCACAAGATAACATAAATTTCTCATTTATTCTTCCACAGAACAAAATAAAGGAATACTGGACCGTGAAAGATTATACAAAACGACAGACCCCAATATTTTCCTCAAAATAGCCAACACTAAATTTTGATTCCTAAATTCTGAACAAGTAACAATGGAAGTTATTTATTTTTACTTTCTTTAATGTTTTGATTGACATTCATCTAAAACATACTTTACTGGTCGTTGCAATGCAACCTGATCCGTAACCAATCTACAGAATCCAACACTTCAAGACCATAACCTTGAAAGGGGTTGATTCATCACTGGCTATAGATCAAAGCAATTCTAAAAAAAACCCACAAATTTGAGCGGGAAGTCCGCATCCATGTAATTTTCAGTTAATGTTACAATTTTACATTATCTTTCACATAAAATTCATATTTTATTAATTATGATCAAATTATAAGTGCATTTATGGTATTATTTATAACGATGTAAATTATCCGGAAAATTCAACTCAAATGGGCCAACTATTCAAACAATCTTAAGTTTCAATAGAAAGAGTCAACCATTAAAGTTAAATTCTATTTTAACGCGAACTGAAAATGCCTCAGACGTTTGAAAATGACGGGAAAAAGCTGACAATGTGAAGGTACCGTCTACCGAGTGTAGTTTCACTGTTATATAACCTTTTCACATTCACAGAAACCAAACAAGAAAAACATTCAATTGCGTACATATCCAGATACAATCAATAAAATTCTAGGTCACAATAATCAACATTTCAATAAATTAGAAAAATTCCAGCAAGCAAGCAACTGTCAAAAAATGAGAACAAAATTTCTACGCAATTTGTCCATTTTCGCGGCGACCAAACAGAAGCAAAAAAAAAAAAAATTAGAAAAAAGAAAAAAAAAAAATGATTAGAATCAAAGACGAGAAATGCGAACCATTGGGGCTGTTGATGAGTTTCTTCCCTTGAAAAGACATAATCGAAGAAGAAGAAGAAGAACGATTAAAACGGTACAGTATTAAACCCTATGAGTATTTGCTGTGGTTTTGCATCAATTCAAGTATTCAACAGAGAGAGATGGGTTGGTTTTTGGTGGTGACTTGTAATTTGTAGAAATCGATGGCTTGTCCGAACAAGAAATATTCTCTGTTAATTTTACCAAAATGACCTTATCTATTTCTCTATATTTCTTTCTTCTCTGGCTAACCTTTTGGGCCGTTGTTCATTCGGCCCATTAGGCCCAAAAAAAAGTCCACTAAGTCTTTTTTTTTTACACCAAGATAGGTCGATAAAGGTTTGTCGGGATCCGTCGAGAGATGTATATCGACTTAATAAATTTTTAAAATTTATAAGTCAACACATACTTGCATTTTTTATTTTCACATTTGGCAATTCAAAAGGAACACAATAAATTATAGAAGAAAACAACAATAATAAAACTATTGTCTTTTATTATTTCCACAAAGTAATTGAAAACACCCTAATCACCATTCACCACCACCACCACCACCACCCAAAAGATGTCAAAACAAAAAATAAAAAATAAAATAAAAAAATAATCCACGAACCCATTTTCATAAATTGGCCCAACCAAACCCTACATCACAAAAATAACTCCATCCATCCAATTAGAGAAAATAATAATAATAATAATAATAATAATAACAACAACGATATGGAAGAATTAATCAACAAATTTTACAACCAAGTTGATCTTCTTATTTATATTTTATAAAATTATGTTATTGATTGGGAACCATAATCCATAACCAACCAGCACCATTTTCTTTAAATTTTTATTTTTTAAAATTTTGATTTTGTTTTAATCATCTATCATCATCATCAGCTTGTAAAAGGGACATGGTGAGAATGGTGAGAAAGTTGATGATCTTCTGTGTTGGAGGAGCACCATGGATCATGGTCAGTGATGAACTGCATCCATGAATCATCCTTGTCTTGATCTTGATCTTGATTATCTTGATGATGATCCACCATGCTACATGATGGTGATGATGTGATGGTGGGAACATCAGGGGACATGGACATAGCTTGATCATACTCACTATTCATACTACTAATTGCACCTTGTGAGCTCTCCATCAATGTCAAATTACTGCACTGCCCTCCTCCTCCTCCTCCTTGATCTTGATCTATTTCCGAGCATATCCCATTTTTCTTGAACACTCGACACAATGCATAGGAATCCTGAAAGAGGGTTTATGATCATTTATGACAAAAAATACGATTCTAATAAGTTCTAAAATGAATCGATTTTGGGTAATTTCTAAAACAAATGTTAATATAGAAGATTTTGGAGTCGGTGCATACTATTAACATAGAAAATGGATAGATATTATACTATGGCTTGTTTGGGTGTTGTTGGAATAAAGCAAAAAAGTAGCCGACACATTCTTACCAAGAAGAAAGTGATTGTGAGAGAGAAGTGCTTTTGTTTAAGCATATATTATAAAAATGTAGAATAAAAAATGATTTGATTAGTCTTAGTCATGATATGTAGAATCTAACTCTATATATATATTTATAGATAAGAGAATATGAACAAAGATAAAGTATGCAAAAACAAATAATATATATATAAATATATATTAATATATATGTATATGGTGATTGGTGAAGGATACAACTTTTGTCTCATTAGAGAAAAAAACAAAGTGAAGAAAGCCAAACAAGGACTTGTGTTCAAGCAACGAATATGTGTCAGCCATTTGCATCTCATTCTCGATCTCTCATTATTATTTTATAATACAATAAAATAATATTAAACATAAAAACAAAACGAAGAATTAATACTAATTATAATGCAATTACTTTCCATGCACGTCATGCACTTTCTTGTTTTTCACGTTCTGATTTTATAATAATAATCTTCATATGACTATTTCAATTTTCAAGTTCTCAATATAACATGCAGAAAATTATTGAAAAAAAAAAAATGAAGATGATATATATATATATATGATTAAATATCTAAATAATCAATCAAGCAATTAGCAAATATGTTAAAACTTTATAATGTACCAACCACCTGAATTCCGGAAGTATCTTCACATTCTTTGTCATCAAGGCGATATTCATGCATGACCCAATCTGTTCTTATTCCTTGAGGAGCTCGGCCTCGGTAATAAACCAATGTTTTCTTCATGCCGATAGCCCGGTTTTGGTATGAAACCCTCCGGTCTTTCCCGGTAGATTTCCAATATCCCGCTCGGGTTGCTCTGTTCGTTCTGAATCCGTTCGGGTACTTCCGATCTCGGGGTCCGAAAAAATACCATTCCGGGTCTCTACTTGGCAAAAATGACTTCTCTACATAACGCATTGTAGAGCAAAAAGATTACACATTTTCAATTATAAATTATAATCGCACTCAAAATTTAATTGAAGATTACACCTCCAAAGAATCGAGAGATTGTAAAGAAAAATGAGCCGAAATCGTTGACTGTAAGAGTAGATGGGTGTATGACATAAAATTCTTTTTTTTTTTTTAAAGAAAAACAAGTAGTCAATTTTGAAAACAAAATGTTTGGTTAGAGATTTTGCATTGTATGATGAAAAATTGTTTTTCACTACGATTTTAAAAATGAGTTCAAGAATGTAGCAACATAGAAATGTATTTACTTTCTTAGCAGTTTTTTTTCTTTCTTATATCCATAAAAAAAATGGTACATTTTAATTTTCGAAAGCTATTTCCTCTGTGTCCCAAACCCCGAATTTATTATAACAGTTCAAGAAACGATTTCATTACACAAATCAAAAACCCCCCACCTAAGTTAATTTCTCTTCGGATTTAATTACATTGCGAAATCTGTAAATTAAAATACTAAAATAGAATGTCATATAAAACACCATGTGTAAGTTGTGTGTGATCATGCAAACTAATTATAGAAATTATAACACTTTGATGAAATTCAAGAATTGAGAAGAAGAAAAAGAAAAAGAACCTGCCAACTCCCAAGGCTCACATTTGTAGAGATCAACTTCAGGAATAATGTCAAGTTCGATCTCTTGGCCATTAATTTTTCTCTTGAGATAGTAATTCACAAGCTCTTCGTCTGTTGGATGGAACCTAAAACCAGGAGGTAATCCAACCGGCGCCATATTACTAGCTAGATAGAATATTTTTCCGGCGGGTTTCGCGAGTTGTACCTTGCTGATGATCTCTCTCTCTCTCTCTCTCTCTCTCTCTCTCTCTCTCTCTCTTCGCGAGTAAAGCTACTAGCTGTGGTGTTACTGGTTGGCCTGATTCGATCTCCTTGTGATCATCACTACAAGTATGGTGATACAAGGATGGTTTATATAAAAAAAGGATTCAAAGCCCCTTCTCTTTGGCTGATTTTTCACTTTCTCTTTTCAAGATTCTTAGACAAACGTTTCTTGCAAGCCCTTTCTTTCTTCTTTCTAGTGATATATTTTACTTCATGACTACTATATATATATATATACTCTGTCTACCCTAGCTTCTAACTATTTCTAGCTTTACCCATTAATTACTATATCGTCTTTGTAAGTCGGTTAACGGTTACGGTTAACGTCACGTTTTATCTGACTAGATCTAACCCATATTCAGACCAGATACATCGGCCTCTAATGCAAAGCATTTGATAAAGTATTATATTGTGTTCTTCACTTTATTCAAAATTATAAATCTATTATAAGTTTTAAGTCGTTCATTTGACGTTACGTTTTAAAATTTGACTAGATCTAATCTATATCCACACCAAATATCATTGGCCTCTAATGCAATGCATTTGAGCTAAGATAGAGTAGATTGAGTCTTCACTTTATTTAAAATTCCAAATCTATTATGAGTTTTAAATAGTCATTTGACGTTACATTTTGCAATCTGATCGGATCTAATCCACATTCACACCGGATATCATCGCCTCTAGCTAATGCAATGCATTTGATCCAAGATAGAGTAGATTATGTCTTCACTTTATTTAAAATTCCAAATCTATTATGAGTTTTAAGTAGTCATTTGACGTTACATTTTGCAATTTGATCGAATCTAATCCACATTCACACCGGATATCATCGCCTCTAGCTAATGCAATGCATTTGATCCAAGATAGATTAGATTGTGTCTTCACTTTATTTAAAATTCTAAATCTTTTGAGTTTTAAGTCGGTTGACAGTTGACGTTGCGTATTGAAATATGATTAGATCAAATGTATCGCATTAATTAGATGATGATTTAGTGCATCTTATGCATTTATCTATTTATTGCACATTAATTTTTTATTTTTTATTTTTGAAACACTATTGCGCATTAATTTCTCCTTCTCCAAAAACTACCAATTCATAATTCATTCATGATGAATCATTATTTATATACCTCCTACTTGCCGTTAGGAGCACGATCAGAATGATTACTCTCACAATTAGAGAGATGTCTCTTTATAATAATTATTTATAAGTAAAGTGAGATTCGAACCCTCATCACCAATACAGAGAAAAGGTACACAAAGTAGATCATCCATTTGTAGTAGCTAGACTAGTTGATGGTTATATTAAAGACCAAATGTGATAAAGAAGTTTAGGTTTGCGATTAACAAAGGAAATGGGTCCAGTACTTTTTTTTTTTTTTGTACTTACTTTTACTTTAAATCCCTACTTTTTACGTGATAATTACTCACCTAAACAATCGTCTATCTGATTACTTTTACCTCTTTCCACTTCATTTTACAGCCTTTCAAGATTTTTGTCTCTCATTCAAGTGAAACATGAAAAAGAGTTTGACATATATGCAATCTCTTGACAACTTTTGTTGTAATTCATCTGTGGTGGAAAAAAAAAACACTTAATTACTATCAGATTTCTCTTTAATTAGATACTTTAATTTCATACATAGAGTAGTAATAAGATATGAATTTGGTTGCTAAATACGTGCACCAGAACAACAACTTATGCAGCTTTAAAGGATTCAAATCAACTGTCCAAAAATGGTCTCAATTTGTGTCTAACCAACCAAATTGGATATATGTCTACATTTATGAAAAAAGTTGAAAAAATAATAATTAAATGTAGACACATGTCCCAATTTGATTGATTAGACACAAATTGAGACACTATTTTTAGACAGCTGATTTGAGTCTAGCTTAAAATTGGATGTATGTATCATGAGTGTTGATGTATGTCTCAAAGAAATCATGTGTGGTTTTTTGGGACTGTTTTGTAACTTTTGGTTTTGTATTGATTTTGTTGTAATTAGTGAAAAATATCTTAACATATAAATGTGTTATTAAGAATGCTTTTTACTAACGGGTATAGAGAGAGCATCAAACAGCTTGTGAGTAGAAAGATGGAGACTTAGTTCTTGTTTGGTTGAGCTTTCTACTATCTCAAAAGGTCTACCAACGTCTATTTGAGTTTTTTTTAGAGTTGTTTGGTTGGGTTTTTGAGATTGTCTATTTTAAATTGAGTAAAGGCTAGTAGAGTTTAAACCTCTTCTAGGCAAAAGCTTATGGAGAGGTACTTCTTCAAATAGACATTAAAAAATAAAAAAATAAAAAAAAATAAAAAAAAAATAAAAAAAGTCTACCAACCAAACAATTATAATTTTTTTTTTTTCAAAAACTCTATTTATAATAGATCTACTACAAATAGGTTTTTTACCGATAGAGGTTTTTCAAAAGCTCAACCAAACAAGCTCTTAAAGGGAAGAGAGAATTTGTGCCATAGAGATAATCTCTTGTATTTTGTTATTCTCGTATAGTACATAAATTGTTTGTGTTGCGTTGTGGTTTGCTTGTTAGTGGCTTGATTGTGTTTTAATGTTGTTAATCATTACTTCTTGTGAAAAATTGTCTGCCATTTGTTTGATAAAATGTCCAAGAGAGCACTAGAAAAGTGTACTGTTGTACTAGCAATGTGCAAGTCTTCAATAAAATTGACA
This sequence comes from Acer saccharum, assembly GCA_030490815.1. Classification (NCBI taxonomy): domain Eukaryota; kingdom Viridiplantae; phylum Streptophyta; class Magnoliopsida; order Sapindales; family Sapindaceae; genus Acer; species Acer saccharum. The sequence goes on along the minus strand of CM059876.1, from coordinate 8,831,279 downwards.
TTACCACACCATTTTTATGTCTAAAATACTAAAAAGTCTCGAGTAGTATCAACATAGCACTTCTTTTGTTTATCTAATAATTGTCATGTACGAAGCTAATTTAAAAGTAAAAAATAAAAAAATCCTCGAGGAAAGAATTTTTCTCTTGTAGACATACAACTGTAAGTATAATTATAACACACTTATCCACCTCATCACTTTTTATCAGAAAAGGCAATGTAATTAAGTTCATTTTTGTTCACCTACCTTAATTGGAGGCAAGCAACACCCCCCCCCCCCCCCCCCCCCCACCTCAAATAATGACACCTATCCCAAAATTAACCCAAAGTTAACAAATATTGTTCTACCAATTTTACCCTTTCTCTGAAAAAGAATAAAAAAAACACCTACACCCAAAAATCATTATTGTTCATCATCCTTTTGTTCATTATTGTTCATTATTATAAACAAAAAAAAAAAAAAAAAAAATTGAGCATCACCAACATCGATTATCTGTTTTTTTTTTTTTTTTTTGTTTGACAACTGCAAACTGCAGCAAAGAGCAACACGGTACACACAACAACAAAAGAACAGAGCAAGACAACACTCCTCAAGGAAATCAAAAAGCATCAGAAAAGCTTGAAAAATTAAGTTGGCAATTGGGGATGTCTTCCATCCCCAATTACATAGCAAATAATGTAATTGGATCAAATAATATTTACATGGCAAAAAGTGATGATATACTATAAGTATGTTTACAGTTGTTTACCTACCAGAGAAAAACTCCTGAAGGAACCAAAAACTTAATTAAAACTTGATATTTAATATTTCAATGTGCCAAACTTTCATTGTATTTTGGTTTTTAGCACACTTGGAAAAATCATCAACACACATTATAAATGAGATATAAACATTGAAAGTTCATTGTAAATTCATGTACGGCAGTCTTTCTGTTCTTTTTTTTTTTCTTCTGAAATAAAAAAGAAACTATTTCTCAGCAACCAAAGAAAAAGTGATTATTTTAGAAAATCATGTTGTCGAGATGAATTTTGGAATTATATTCATGATGCGATTATGCTATTTAAATGAATAGTTTTCAATGAGGGGTTTTATGATAAAAGAATTTTTTTAAAATAAATAAATAAATAAATAATGGATGCATTTAATACCACCATATCAAAAACCAATATCAAGACTCCCATTAAAAGAAAAAAAAAAAAAAAAAAAAAAAAAAAAAAAACAGATTAATCAACCACATTAAAAAAAGCAGCACTCCGTTGGGTGGAAATATAGCGTCTCATCTATTAAACTGTAACCAAATCATATATTCTTCTTCCTTTGGTGGGAAGCTTACAATCACTTAAAATCATAATCTTTTACTCCCACAACTCTCTCCGTGGGTTCGGGTCCTCGCTCGCAAATTCTTGCGAAGAATTTAATCATTTCATATATAAAATATGAAACAAAAACCATTGGCAGAAACTTTACAAGTCTTAAACTATTTTTCTACCTGGGTTTTGGTAACAAGTTGTTCAGTGGCGTACCTTTGTTATTTATGCTGACACTCCCATCTCTGTAGCAATGCCTCAATATTCTGTGTATTCGTATTTACATAAAAACTAAACGACCTCTAGAGAAGGCCTTCAGATACATCCTACATAGCCTCAAAGAGTACCCGGTGCTCCAAAAGATCTAATAAAACGCTTCTCATTTTCTCGAGTGAAACAGGTTTCAATATAACACCATCCATCCCAACCTTCATGAAATTCTCCTTTGTCATTTTGTCAGTATTTCCGGTTAGAGCTACTATTAATGGTCTTTCATGACGCCTTGTAAATTTTTCATGTATATGGACAGCAATGTCATAACCATCTATACCAGGCATGCACACATCCATAAAGACCACCTGGTGTTCTTGCGAAATAACACGCAAGCACTCTTCGCTTGAGCTCACCGTCATTACATCACATCCCAGGTGCACCAGAAGCCCTTTTGTTACCGACCTGCTAACACTGTTTTTAAAAAGTGGATTCAGTATTCAGTAATGTAACACAACAAACTCTAGTGCATTAAACTACATTTTGTGTAACTTCAGTACAACATAAATATATTATATCAATCGATGGACATAAATGTGTAACAAATATAAAAAGAAAACTATATTTCACAACGATCTTCAATCTAGATTCAATAGTCAAAAGCTAAATGCTATGTCATGATAATCCATCAAAGCATGAGATTATCATTTGAGAAATTCTCAGCTCCATTCAATGCCAAATCCTGCAAAGACCAAATGAGGTTGGGGGGGCTATATTGATAAACATTTTTGGGGGGAAACTTATATTGATTGTGAAGTTCTAAACTCAGGCAATAAAAGCGCATACAAAAGATTAAGAAGAACTTCAACAGCTGAGAGAATCCAGAGCCCATGCATCTAAGAGAAAGAGCAAAGTTCTAATCCGATCTACAACAATTGCAAGGAAAAGGAGAAAACTCATGATGCCATTTCTATTTAAAAACACTATGTAATGTCATAGAATGATAGAATTCACATAGTTTTTGAACATCCAATCAGAGGGTTACAACTCTAATGTAATTTCAATTCTAAATTTCTGAGATCTAACTTTTCTCTTCGGCATTTTAGGTGCAGTTACTAAGTTTACTATTCCGAGTAGCTTAAATTTAGATGTTCATCCTCAATGATCTAAGGCAGGAAGACACTAATTGATTTTAAATTATTAACTCAGTCTTAAATGACATCAAGAATTTATCAGGTTTTAAACCATATTCTAATCAGGGAACCTAAGATAATTACAATTTGTGTGTTGCATTGGTAGCATAAAATAGCATAGAACTGAAACTAATATATAAAAATAAGGAAAGTTGTTACTGACCCATTATCATCCATGACAAGAACTTTGAGCCCTGGAAAATTGGTCTGCCCATGTCCCGACATTTTTTGCCCAAAAGCGAGCTTAGATTCATTTAAGTGCTCTGGTATCCCAAGTTTTACAATGAAGATAGCAGTACAACCTTTGCCAAGACCTTCACTTTCAAGCCAAATATGTCCCTCCATAAGATTTACGAACCTATTCACATGATCAAAGGTGGAAACATTGCAGATGCATACTTTTTAACAAATGATATTATAAAAAAGCCCTTAAATAAAACCAAATCCAAAACTGCATAAACTATTAACCTAAACAATCAGCAGAGAAATCTATATAAGCAGGTTTACTGCCTATCAGAAAAAATGAAAGCTGAATGTGGTAAGCAATCAACAATATAATACCTCTTACAAATTGCAAGGCCAAGTCCACTGCCACCAGAATTTCTGGTCACTAATGTTTGATTTTGTGCAAATTTTGTAAATAACTTGGGAATATCTTGGGGGTTAATGCCTGCTCCTGAATCTTTAACCTACACCGAGAGAAAATTATTCACACTATAAACTCCCAAGAAATTTAGCATCGTAATAGAGAAGAATTCCAATTGAGCATTGACAGAACCAACCTGTACACGCAAATAAAAATGATTCTCACTTGGCACTGGAAAAAAGTCAGGAGCTCTAGAATCTCTTAAAGATTCTGATTTAGCAACAAAAGCAGTGATTGAAACGCTGCCCTCTTTTGAGAACTTCACGGCATTACCAACAACATTTAAGAGAGTTTGCATTAGGCGTTTTTCATCACCAACTGCATACTCTGGCAGATCAGGAGCTAAATTCAATGTGATCATTAACTTCTTGACAGATGCAATAGGCTTGATCAGGTTAAGGACCTGTAACGAAAAAAGCATATTATTTATTGCAGCAACAAACATCTATCTATTGTGTTAAAGTATTACATGCTTCCTAAAGTCCACAAGGCAATCTAAAGGGTAAAGTCGCAGTCATGTATCAACCTACCTCCCTAAATACAGCATGAAGATTATAAGTTCCAAGTTCAAGTTGAAGGCTACCATCTTCAAGTCTTGACAGATCTAATACATCATTTACTAGAGTAGCTAAGAGATTGCTACTCTTCAAAATTGTCTCAACCATAAGTCGCTGTTCAGGTGTCAGCTCAGTTTCCTGAAGTAAAGAAGAAAGGGCAATAATTGCATGCATTGGAGTCCTCATCTCATGGTTCATAACAGCCAAGAAATCATTGCGAGCACGAATAGCTGTTTCTGCTTCTCTCCTGGCCAGGTCAAGTGCAATATTCTGCTCCATAAGAAGATCCCTTGCCCTCATTGACTCCTCCAGGATTGCAGCATGTGAAAGAGCGACTGCCACCTGAATCAACCATGAAGCTCTACAGGTAAGTTACTTTTAAATAGCATCATATACTGCTATCAGAACTCCATTTATTTGCAAAATGAAAGGCGACTTAAAACACTCAATTTATTCACACAGACAGACAGCAAACCAGGAAAAGGGGAAATTTTCCCTTATCCAGTATCAAGTGCCCATTAGCAAGTGCAACCACAAAAGCAGCTCCAAAGAGTAAAGGTTTAGATACAGTCCTAGCTCCTAACTTTCAACCTGGCCTCACCAGATTCAGGCGGGACCAGATTTTTCTGCTATCCGTATTTGCAATGGGCAACTCCTTTCTCTTATGATTTATGGATGAAAGAAGAATTTGGTCTTGGCGAGATCCAAACCTGCCTGGCCCGACGTGTCCAAACCAGATAAAAGCTGACTCAGTATCTGAAATCTAGATTCAAATCCATACTCGGGTATGGTATGTTATTTTTCATTTTCCGGTGGGGATGGGGAGGGGTGTGTGCACATGTGCATGCGCTCAATTGGTAAAATTTAGCTCTCAATTTTAATGCACACTTTAATCCACTACTTAATGAGATATGGCATTCATGTGGAGATCATGCAGGCCTTTTTTGAAGTTCACTGTGGAGATGATGCAGATCTTGAGCAATTTTTCACAATAGAGTTTGCTTTATGACAATGGAATCTTGAAAGAATCCTTTTGTCAAATGTAATTAGTTAATAAATATACATGTAAACGCTAATATAATTGACATGAAAGTGAGACAAGTTCAGTTTAATGTGAACTAGAAGTAGAATAAATCAATATTATATTATGATCAATGTTTCAAAACCCAGTTGAGGCGGCCGCCTCAATGGCCAAGGAGCTTTGACTCAGCTGCCTCAACCCTCATTTGGGTTGGGGGCCGCCTCAATGCCTCAATCACGTGAGGTGGCCGAGTGGGTGTGAGGCAGCCAAAGCAAAGTTTTAAAGTTTTTTTTTGGACAAATAACTTTAACCATTTTTAAGACCCTAAAATATTGTTTATATACTTTATAACAGTAACTATAACTTTCTGTCGACAACAACTCAACTTCTCCATCGCTCCAACATAAAACCCTAAGTTCTCCAGCAGTCTATCTCTAGCAGGTTTTTGTTTCACTCCAACATATAGGATCCATATTTCAAGTCACTAAACATCCTTTTTTTTTTTTTTTTTAGTCATGCACTTTTTTTTGGGATGTTTATATTAGTAATGTTGATTGCGGACTATTTATTAAATATTATGGATTATTTTCAATTTTAGTTTTTATTCTCTTTTTTTTGCAATATTTTTCTTGCCTCTTGAGGACAAAACCGTCTTGCATTGCCTCAAGCATTTTGAAACCTTGTCAATATACAGATCATATAATAAGATTAAGTGTCCAACCTGATCGGCTACGACTTCTACAAGCTCCAGTTCATGGACATGCCACTGCCTTGCACTATCAGAGGGAAGCATCAAAACCATCAAAGCATAGCGTTTTGTTGAAAGCTCTGGCCAGTCATTGATTTGAAAATTTGAGAGATGCAGCAGGGGGACACGAACAGCAACCACCTCGCCAGGCATGTATTTTCCTTGGAGGGGTCTTAGCCTTGCTACTGGACAATTTGGTGATATTTTCATAGCACGGTTGCTACAGAATACTTGATTGATCACAGGAAGCTGGATGGGTACAGTATATCCAACAGGATTCTGCTGACGAAGAGTGTATGAAAGTTGAAGCTCTAAACCTGTTCGTGTTGGCATCCACAAGGCGCACTCTTCCAGTTCCAAAGTTCTGCCCAATTCAATAAGAGTGGTCCTTAGTATGGTATGCCTATCAAGAGTGCTTCTAATCTCATGAGTCAACATCCTCACATGTCGACCCGTTTCTTCCTGTGTACGAATCAGGCCCATTTCTCTATCAAGCTCTGCAGCCTTGTTTTTCAAAAACAGTTCTCGAGTTTTAACACTCAATAGATCAGGAATAATGTGTACAAGCATCAGAGCAGTTGCACACGACACCACGGCAGTCAAAACCTTTGATGTGGTCATTACTATTGCCACAGTTCTTGAATGCATGTCAAAAGTCCACAGGTTAATAAGATGTGTTGCCCCACAAAGAACTATAAAAGCACCAAATTGCACAAGGACCCATCTATATGGAAACACTGCAGATTTCTTAACAAAGTAGATCAGCTCCAAAGGAATGGAGAAATAAGCAAGTGCAATGAAGAAATCAGAAATATATTGATACTTCATCAACAATTCATCGGCTGGCCGTTGTGGTTCAATGCAATTGCAAGACTCCATTTTGATCGAACCACCTTGGTCAATACTCCTTCCGTTTACATGCCTGCAACAGATGATATAACAATCAACCAATCCCATCAGTGACCATACAAACACTTCAAACATACAAAATGCAACTAGCTGCCTCAACATAAACTGAAACCAAAAGTCTGGCTTTAACACTTAGCATGAAAAACGAAGGGAGACAGCAGAAGCTCAACATAAAGAATATAAACAGGCTCAACATTTCTAAGCAAAAATTACATGAAAGTAAAGATCAAAACAACGAAACGCTATTGACCCTGATTCCCACTTATAAAAGACTTAAACTAAACAAAATTTAAGATGTAAAAACTGAAACAACCAACCCAAAAGAAATAAAGTAACAAATGGTGATTCACAGAATAACCTCAGTTTCAAAACCCCCAGAAGAGAAAGAAATGAAATGACTCGATCATGATCTCAACTGAACTCAAAAATCCTTTTGAAAGAAGATCAAACAATCAGAGCACTCAAAACCGCAATTATGCTACACATCTTATAATTCACTAATTGCAAATATTAACCAAAAAAAAAAAATTCTTCTTCTCGAAATTGAGAAAAAGCAGCAAAATGATACAGATCATTAGAGTATTAATCAAACCCTATCAGGAACTCTTTCGAATTCTTTTACATCAATAAGCTCATTTTTTGAACAGCCGTAAAAAATGGCATGAACAAACATATAACTTTTTTAGCTACACATAATTTATAAAATAAATCAATTTTTAAAAAAAAAAAAAAAAAAGACAAATTATACCCAGATACAAGAACTTTCCATATACTGTCACTCAATTGTCTGATAAACAAAACAAAAAATACAATTGACATGCCAGAAAAGTAGTAATTTGTGAGAAACCGACAAAGTAAACAGATCGAGTAGCGAAACAAAAGACGAAATCATTGGAAACTCTTACCAGAATAAAATCACATAAGAATCAAATGAAAATGAAACCCTTCTGATGCGTTTTTTTTTTTTTTTAATTTCCGAAAAAAATATTTTGAGATAAAACTTTTTCAAGGCCCGTGAATTAATTCATGAGACCCACTTTGACGATCTGCTCTAGATTTTGGGGTCTCTTTTTCTTCAAATGTGACTTTAGACTTTAGAGTTTAGTACAGACTAGAAAAAAAAAATAAATAAATAAAAAGAAGGCAGCTAAGCAAAATTACTCGGCTGTTACCTTCGTTTCGTCACAGTTTAACTGATCACCGTTGATTTTTTTTTACAAAAGAAAAAATAGATACAGAAAATCAGATAAAAAAATTTTGTCATCCAAAAACAAAACAAAATGCTATGTAAATATGTTTTTCAACAATTGTAATTATTACAAACAGAAACATAAGCTCGAATGTCGAATTTTTCAATAAATAAAAAAATCAAACGAATCGTATTCGGCAGGAATGGATTTGAGAATTTAAAATCGGAAATATATATATATATATATATATTAAGAAGACGTACTAGATTGGTGAGACCATGGAGGAGAAAAGCTGATCTAAAAGCATGGTAAGGTGGGTTGTGAAAAAATTAGGTACTACGTACGATGGACATCCATTTTGTTAAAAAATTCATTTCCAATGCAATCTATCTAGTTCAACTTCAAGCTGAAGTGGTAACTTTCTTTTTAGGAGAGTGTATTTAATTAAGATTTTAAAAGACTTTTAATGATTTTTATGGAATTAAAAAGTTTAAGTGTATTCAATGTAGACTTTTAACGACTCTAGTCATGGGTTTTCAATACTGACTTTTATAATTTTAAAAAGTCTTTAAAAGTCATTTGATATTCAATCAACATTTTTTAACGGTCTATGAAAATTATGAGATATTCAAAATCTCAATGACTTTTAACGACTTTAAAATATTAATGACTTTTAGTTATAAAAAATCTCATAATTTGTCTTCCATTCCTACCAAAAACTTTGAATGACTTTTTTTTTTTTATAAAAAAAATAGAAAGGATTTCACTTTAAACGAAAAACATAAAACTCTTTGAAAAATATCAACCACCAAACATATATTCTATTTTCAAATAAAATCACACTTATCCTTGGCAAATTTTATAAATAAAATAAAACGAATAACTTTAAAATGAATAAACATTATTAAAAAAAAAAAAAAAAACCAAAAAATAATATGAAACAATTCTTCATCAGCTATGCGATCAAGGATAAGAGATTTCATATTTGTTTACATATATTATCAAAGCAATTAAACAACACATAAACAAATCAAATGAACTTTATTTATGTAAAATCAAAATAATAAAATATAAAAACCACTATTTAACTATGTCAATATGCTATAATCAAAGTCGCATATGAATGTGACTCCATGTAATTATGATCAATATCAAACTACCCACTTTTAGGCATGAGTTTTATTTAATAACTAAGTGCGGTTTTTATGTTTCATCTTTATTAACTTTAATGAATTTTTAGTAGATTTTTTATACTCATTATCATACTTTCGTAGAGACATGTAAACGTTAATATTATTGTCGGTTTGCTACATTTATTCTAAAAGAAAATTTATAATATTTTGACTAATTATAAAAAAAACAAATAAAATTTTGACTAATTATTAAAAAAAAAAAAAGGGAGCATAATGTCTTTATAATGCAAAATATAGTTAAAATAAAAATAAAAATTTTTAAATCACATATATAAACATGAATTCTTTTGTCAAGTTTAATTAACGATGGTTTTTTTTTTATTCATTTAAAAAAATATTTTTATTGACGTGATAAATATATATAATTTTGCTAAAACAAAGTATACATTATATTTAAAAGTCAATGAAAGTCTATAAATATCTACAAAAGTCTTTTGAAATAAAAGTCTGAAAATCTTTTAAATAAAAGTCTATGAAAGTTTTTCATAATCTTGTAAAGTCTATGAAAGTTTTTCATAATCTTGTAAAGTCTATAAAAGTTCATAAAATCTGCAAAAGTCATACACTTTAAAAAAGTCTTTAAAAATCTTTCGAAATCTTAATTGAATACACCCCCCTTAAAGGCTGTCAACATAACTCTCTGATTTTAGAGGGTCTGTTGGACAGCCGTCTTATTGGCCCAGTCAACAATCACTCTTGTCTTCTACTTCATTTTATTCAACAATTATAAAGTATATTTAAGGAGTTCGATAATAAATTGACATGTCATTAAAAACATGTATTTTACAGGTGAAGCATTGGAGACCACTTTTTCATTTGGATATCTATCAAGTTTAGTTACATGCCACATATGAAGCAATTGGCTTGACAATGTTGACATATCACCATTTTTTTCAAATGCAAGTCATATTACCGTTGGAGATGCTCTAAGGGTTTTGAGAGAATGAAGAGGAAGGGTGTCAATGAGCTTTGCAGCACCAATCCAAGGGATGAGATCAGTTGCTGGACAGTATCTGACTCGCATATATATATATATATATATATATATGTGTGTGTGTGTGTGTGTGGTTTCCGGTAAATTCCATATCTTACTATATACTCGGTTTTTGCCAAATTCCATACATGACATAATTTCAGTTTTCGATAAATTCAATTTCTGACTCGTACATACTCAGTTTTTAGCAAATTCCATATTTGACTCATACATACTCAGTTTTTAGCAAATTCCATATTTGACTCGCATATACTCGATATATATTTGATTTTTAGTAAATTCCATATATTACTCATTTACTCGATTTTTGCCAAATTCCATATTTGATCCCGCATATATTCATCATATTTTCGGTTTTTGATAAACTCCATATTTGACTCGCATATATTCGGTTTTTGGCAAATTCCATATTTGACTTGCATATACTAAGTATATACTCGATTTTTGTCAAATTCCATATCTGACTTGAATGTACTCATCATATTTTCGGTTTTCAATAAATTCCATATACTCGCATATACTCAGTTTTTAACAAATTCCATATTTGACTTGCATATACTCAGCTTCAGTTTTCGGTAAATTCTATATATGACTCACATATACCCAGCAAATATTCATTTTTGCCAAATTCCATATAGGACTAGTATATACTTGGTTTTTGCAAATCTCATATTTATTTCCTGATTTATTTATTTTTTTGTACATTTTGTATTTTAGGGGGGTGTATTCAATTAGAATTTCGAAAGACTTTTAATTATTTTTTTTAAGTGGATGACTTTTGCAGATTTTGTGGACTTTTATAGACTTTACAAGATTATGAAAAACTTTCATAGACTTTTATTTAAAAAACTTTCATTTTAAAAGACTTTCGTAGACTTTCATTTTAAAAGACTTTTATAGACATTTATAGACTTTCATTGACTTATAAATATAATGTATAATTTGTTTTAGCAAAATTATATATATTTATCATGTCAATAAAAATAATTTTTCAAATGAATAAAAAATACTATCGTTAGTTAAACTTGACAAAAGCATTCATGTCTATATAATTTTTTTATTTATATTTAATTATATTTTACATTATAAAGACATTATGCTCCTTTTTTTTTTTTTTTTTAATAATTAGTCAAAATTTTATTTTATTTTTATAATTAGTCAAAATATTATAAATTTTTTGTTAGAATAAATGTAGCAAACTGACAATAATATTAACGTTTACATGTCTTTACGAAAGTATGACAATGAGTATAAAAAAATCAACCAAAAGTCCATTAAAGTTACTAAAGTTAAAACATAAAAACTGCACCTAGTTGTTGAATGAGATCCATGCCTAAAAGTGGGTAGTTTTATATTGATCATAATTACATGGAATCACTCTTATATGCGACTTTGATTATGGCATATTGGTATGGTTAAATAGTGGTTTTTGTCTTTTATTATTTTTATTTTACATAAATGAAGTTCATTTGATTTGTTTTGGTGTTGTTTAATTGCTTTAAAAATATAAGTAAAAAAATATGAAATCTCTCGTCCGTAATTGCATAGCCGATGAAGAGTTGTTTTATATTATTTTTTAGTTATTTTATTTTTTTGTTATAGATCGTTAATGTTTGTATGTTTTTTTTTTAATAATGTTTATTCATTTTAAAGTTATTCGTTTTATTTTATTTGAAAATAGAACATATATTTGGTGGTTGATGTTTTTTAAAGAGTTTTATATTTTTCTTTTAAAGTGAAATTATTTATATTTATTTTTTTTTAAAGTCATTCAAAGTCTTTGGTAGGAATGAAAGACAAATTGTGAGATTTGTTATAACTAAAAATCATTAAAAGTCATTGATATTTTAAAGTCGTTAAAAGTCATTGAGGTTTTGAATACCTCATAACTTTCATAGGCTGTTAAAAGGTCTTGATTGAATACCACATGACTTTTAAAGACTTTTTAAAAGTCTGTATTGAATATCTAATGACTTTTATAGAGTCGTTAAGAGTTTACATTGAATACACCTAAACTTTTTAATTCCATAAAAGTCATTAAAAGTCTTTTAAAATTCTAATTGAATTATTAATTATCACATAATTGGTTAAGATGTATAAGTGAGAATTGAGATATCTAGCATTATTCAAATAAAAATAACTAATTTCAACAAATTTTAAAAAGTGTATATATATATATATATATAGGGGCCGGATCCATGGCCCCATTTTTTTATACAAGATTTTACACAATTTCTTGTCCATTAGATTTTAGTTGTTTGAATGGACGAGATTCAATAATTTTTAATCTCTTTTCTCTTTCTTCATTTAACATTTGTATTTTCTCTACCCTATTTATTCAATTCTCTCTCCTATATTTTATTATTTTATTACATTCTTTCTCCTCTTTTAATTTCTCTCTTTCAACTTTTTTTTTTCCTATTTCTTTTCACTTTTTTTTTTATTTCTTTTTATTTCTCTCTTTCTATACTGATCTTATTTCTTTTTTCCCCTCATATTACCTTGACATAAAACTAGAAATTTTATCGATGCATCACTGGTTGGTTTTTCACTCGCCTCTTCTATTTTGTTTTATCTTTTCATACACTCTTATTATGTGATTTTTCAAAACTAACAAATAGTATTATTTTCACTAATATTTGGTATGATAATTAATAAACAAATTTTGTTTTAAATAAGTTAAAAAACAATTAGATGCAATAATTTTTGCATAAATTTAGAAAGAGAAAACTTAATATCTCCATGATTTACAATAGAAATCATATCAAAGAAGTAAAAATATGTAGTTCAATAAATTTTCATTACTAGTTGAATATAGTACATACTCATAAATTTTAATTGAAGTTTTTTTTTTTCCTGGTAATTAACTTCTCTTCTTTTTTTTTCCTGAGTTTTTGAAAGAATATAAAAGAAATGATAATAATTTATTACAAAATTTTCTTTGATATCAATGGTCAACTTTGATATTAGTAAAATAAAAATGTGAAAAGACAAAGAGATAAAAAATATAAAAGAAATGATAATAATTTATTACAAAATTTTCTTTGATATCAATGGTCAACATTGATATTAGTAAAATAAAAATGTGAAAAGACAAAGAGATAAAAAATATAAAAGAAATGAAAATAATTTATTACAAAATTTTCTTTGATATCGATGGTCAACATTGATATTATTAAAATAAAAATGTGAAAAGACAAAGAGATAAAAAATTAAAAGAGAGAAAAAAAGAAAAAAAAAAAACGTTGAAAAGGAAAAAAAGAAGAAGGAGAGAGATAATAATAAATAGGGGAGAGAAAAAACAAATATTAAATGAAGAAAGAGAAAGAAAGATTAAATACCATTGAATCTTGTCTATCTAACAACCAAAATCTAATGGACAAAAAATTGTGTAAAATCTTGTGTAAAAAAATAGGGTCATGGATCCTGTCCCATATATATATATTTATGCCCTCTAAGTAAATAAATTTACAAGCGGCCAACCTAGAGGTGGTCATGGTTTCGGTTAAACCGGCGGTTACCGTGACCAAAACCAGCGATTAGAAAACCGGTTTGAACACGGTTCGGTTATGATTATGCTTTAACCAAAACTGTCGAAAACCGGCGGTTTGCATTTATATATTAAAAAAACAGCCAATCAACTGCTGCCACGTGGTGAAAAATAAAAAATAATAAAATAAAAAAACTGTAACCAAACCATCTAACTGGCGGTTAAAAATCAGAAACCAAACTAGTTAGGCCGGTTTCGGTTGAGGTTTGGGCTTCCACGAAACCGGAGCCGGTGGTTTCTAATCGAAACCGAACCGTGGGCACCACTAGGCCAACCTAGAAAATTCCCTTAAACTTTCGAAATATATATCAAATTTCTCTTAAGGGAGGTCATCGGCAACAATTTGCTATAAATTCAAGAGAAAGATAAGGAAACATACCTCTTTCTTTGGGACCACTAGGCCAACCTTAAGAAAATTCCCTTAAATTTTCGAAATATATATCAGATTTCTCTTAAGGGAGGTCATCGGCAACAATTTGCTATAAATTCAAGAGAAAGATAAGGAAACATACCTCTTTCTTTTATTTTATATTTTTCTTTGAGGGCAAAGAGGCCTTATCCATCATTTGTTATCATAAAATACTCACATGATCTGGATATTGATGGAATGGGTGCGATTATTTTAGTGATGGCCAATACGAGTCGTGACAGATGCAATGCCATTTCAAAATTGGAATTACATGTCTTGTTCTCGTTGGTGTTCATAACCTTTGCGTTATATTTATCTCCATTCTCCTCCTACACTGTTTTTGTTTTTTCTTTTCTTTTCTTTTCTTTTACACTGTTTTAATCAATAGATATTTTTGGGGCACATCTTGTTGGAAATTTTATATTTCAAAATATAATAATTATATTTATTCATTTTATAAGTTGTAACCGTTGTTACTAAATGATGATTTTAAATCACCTTTACGATAGTTTTATTACAATAAATATTTGACCATTATTCAAATTAATAGTATTGTTAATGATAATATTAATGTACACCGAATGGATTTTGAATTATAAATAGTGTATTCGAAATCATATTTGCATGATTCTTATAACTCAATCCCCTAAAAGCTACCGAGAGGAATGTGAACATATATTATAGGGATTTGGATCCTCTACTTATATTATCTTTTTTATGACCGTTTTAAAGCATGTGACCGATTATTGATAAAGTGATTATAGAAACCAATCATATATTAATTACATAATTATTGTAGTGTTTATATATCATGAGATCATATGAGGTCAGGAAAAAAATAAGGTAATAAGAGGATCTGAATCCATATTTTAGCTATTATAGAATATTGTATTAAGAATGCACTTTACGGTATTAATAGGTCATTGAATGCTGAAGGTCAAAGCGGCGTTTACCTTATCGCGCCAGAACATTGTCCCATAATGGCACAATCTGATCTTTAAGTACTAGGCTTTAAGACACATTGACCTTAGTTTGGTTTTCACTTTTCACAGCATCCATTTGATCCTCAAAATTTTTCCCTTGAAGGGATTTTTGGGCTACTGCCTCAGTGCCTCACCTTAGTTTTGTCGTATTTTTAAGATCTTGTGATACGTCATCAATTTTTATTTATTTTTTTTTTCGGTCGTAACAAAACCTTGTCATCAGTCTATCATATTTTAAGTAATATATATATATATATTCACTTATCTTGTTGATAGACTCATTTTTTTCTATGGTGTACATTTCGAGGGCATTATATAATGTATTGACATAAATAATATTATGAAACCAAAATGAGGAGATTTACTGCTTACAATCCGTTTTTCATTTTTTATTTTCACACTTATTTTATAAACACTCCATTTCAATAAATTAAAATTTTAAAATTTCTAAAGACAATTCAATTTGCTCCGCAATACCACTTTTATCGTTACTTAATATTCATTCTAGAAACTTAAATAAAATAAAATAAAATGCCTTTTCAATTAAAGATAAATTTTACATTAATAAAAATATTAATGTAAAAAATAAACTATTGCCTTAATATTCTTTTGGGTTAACCAACTATTGCCTTTTCTGGGCATTTCAATTTCAAATTAAATTGACCACTTAAAAATAAACTCTTATGATGGTGAAAAAATATATATTTTAGGGCTTATAAAACACAAAACATATAAAGAAATAATGTTAGAATCTAAAACTTTCGTTTGTCTTTTCTAATAATTCTAATTAAAGATAAATTTTACATTAATAAAAATATTTAAAATGGAGTGTAGATAGATATGGAATTATCAATAACGTCACTTCGAAATGAGAATCATCAAAGTAATTTTAATGCAACACACTTAAAAGTTAAAAGTTAAAAGGGTAAAACAACTAATATTACTGTCTATTTTGTAATTTAGTGGCGAGCAGTCATTACAGGTGGATAAGGTCGTAAGTTTGAGTTGCACCAATAAAACAACTAAATTACCATAATCATTCGAAATTTATTATCCGATTATCAAAATTAATTTTTTAATGTATCAAAGTCTTGTGAAGAAGTTTGAAGTCAAAATTCCAACGTACAAAAGGACAATGAGATTCGGAGAATCATCGATCCTAGGTATATAGCATAAGATACCAAGGATCGAGACTGAAATTTCCAAGACTAGTCAAATATATCACCATCATCAACTCCCCTTTTACAGAATCAACAAATTAGAGGAGAAAACAAAAGTGAGAGAATTTAGATGATTATGTTATTTATTTATTTATTTTTAAATCTAACACCAAAGATCAAAGATTAGTCATGTCGAGATCAAACATTTCAATGCGATTAAGATATATACTCCAACATTAGCAGGAAGAAATATCCTCACATATGTCCGTAATCGCACATAGTGAGAATTGAACTTCTCACTTCTCACTACAAACGTCAAACATGGAAAGTAACATGCACACCACTAAGTATAAGATAATGTGTAAATTTTAAACGATCACTTGAAATGAGAAGAATGTTTTTTTAAAAATAAAAATAAAAATATTACATATGAATTTTATGTTCAACTCTTATATAAAAACCATAATACTCTTTAGATATGCAAGACATAAATCCTGAGACTTGCTTCTAGCAACTATGGGTGGCTGCAGTTACGTAGATCCACCTATCAGTAGTGAATTGAGTGGGTTAGCAATTTTGAGTTATCAGTGCTATATGTTATTAGATAATTGATGATCATTAAATTATATTCATACAATTTTTGTTTTCAAGAGAAGAATACATATAGTACAATTCAATGTGAAGTGATTTTTAGTACCTACATTTTCTTAAAAAACTCTAGCTAATACCTACTATTAGATGGTCAAAGATTAGAGATAGATCCATTTATAAGTGACAAAATAAACTATAATGTAAATAATTGGATATCAACAATTCAAATTTTTCTTTAAAATTCGTGAGACTCGAGTTTCTATCACCAATACGAAAAAGAAGTGCATGACCACTTTAGTTATTACTTATAGGGGAAGTGCGTAACCTATCGGTCCTTCTTCCTCTCTCTTCTCTTCATCCTATCTTTTCTCTTCGTCATCGGTCATCACCATCCCAACCTAATTCTGCTTTGGATTGTGTTTATATATGGGTTAGATTGGGCATTGCACATTTCATGGGATTAGAAACATAAAAAACAATGCATGTGGGTTTAAACCAAATTTCAATAGTCTTATGTATTTCTTTTTTACAAATTCCCCTAAATTTTATTATTTAAAGACAAAAAGACTTGAGAAGTTTTTTTTTTTTTTTTTTAAGTATCTATACGATTTTTGTTAATAAATATTCAAACGTGAGATGTTTTACGTAGAACAATACTTAATTTTGTACACGTCCCACGTGAAACGAATTAAAAATTTGAAACAATACTATTTTTTTCCTTTTTCATCACTTAATTTTTCCCTTGGCGTTGAAGGTGTTGTGACTTGTGATCGGACGGCTCTGGTGAAAGTGAAAGACAGCGAATGGTCAGATGAAGACACCAGGAGAGTGGTCTCCCACTACACACAGTTTCTCTCTCGAAACAACTTGCGAACGAAGTAGAATAAAAAGAAACTTCTAGAAACCATCTACTTTTATTTTTATTTTTTTATTTTAAAGAAACCATCGACTTTAAACCCTTTTTAATTTTATTATTATTATTATTATTATTATTTTAAACCCCTCAAAAAATTGCTTATTTCGATAATTACTTTGATTGGACACTGTTTAGCAATAATCACCCAATTGACCCTATTGTTTGAACACACACTAAAAATAAAAATCCACAAGCACCCCCACGCGCTTAACTTTACTCCTGAACAACAACCGCAAGGCCATTTCCGTCATTTTACACATCCACGCGGCGGCTGATAATGGCGAGTATGGTTATTGTTTATCACCACGCACGTGTTGTGGAATGCTAGGCCTTTGATGGGCATTATCGAGACGGACTGGTTTGTGGACTCGTGTGGCCAATCATGTGAACCCACTAAGTTTTGGTGATTCCAGGTCAGCAAATTCCACGTCATCCTCGGGCACACCACTGAGAATCTCCAATGCCACCACGTCAGCGCCAGGTCGGATCAGTTAAGAGTAAGAGAGAGGACAAAACAGTCATTTTCTAGCACCTAACGCTCTTTTATAAGCAGGGTGTAGATGGCATTTCTGGGTTTTTCACAAAGAGAGAGAGAAAGAGAAAGAGAAAGAGGCCTTTTAATAGTACTCTCTGGCCTCTGTAAACACTAAGCGAAGAGTTTGGTGTTGAGTTTGTGGTATTTCGAATAGCTCTAGAGTGGCAGCGTAGTAGTTTTCCGGCGGCGGATTTTCAGGTAAAAAATGACGGTGTAATTTGTTTTTACTGCTTTTTCGCCGTTTTCTCTTCCACCGTGAATGCGACACTCTCCGTAGAGACTTATTTTGTTCTTTTGTTTACGGATCTAGTCTGTTAGGGTTTGTTTCGTGTTCTTATCAGTGTTTGTGGACTGTTTTGGCCGGATCTAGTCCGTGTTGGTGAATATTTGTTAAAGCGAATGTTTTTCTTGTGTTGTGACTATTTTGTTGTGGTTGTTCTCTCCGCTCTAATCGTTAGATCTTCGGCATTTGTGTTTGTACTGAATTTTACTTTTAGGGTTTTTTTCAGTTGTTTGTGTTAGTCGTTTGATTTTTAACTGCGATTGCGATTTAGGGTTTGTGTTTTTGCGTTAATTTTTTTTCTTAGTTGTACGATTTTTGCTGTGCCTTCTTTGTGATGTTTAGGTATGGGAATAGTTTTGTTTTGTTGTTCCTATTATTTTCAGTTTTATAGCTTTTTTTTTTTTTTTTTTTTTTTTTTTTTTTTTTTTGCCTGTGTTTATTTATAAGACTTCGTATATTGTGTGCTAGTTGATTAGTAAGTTGTAACTGTGTTAGTATATGAAAGGAATATAATTTTTGGAT
This sequence comes from Acer saccharum, assembly GCA_030490815.1. Classification (NCBI taxonomy): domain Eukaryota; kingdom Viridiplantae; phylum Streptophyta; class Magnoliopsida; order Sapindales; family Sapindaceae; genus Acer; species Acer saccharum. Next base: position 8,812,362 of record CM059876.1, on the reverse strand, counting down.
GTTGCTTTGGCTGAGTAGCGTGTTGATGATCGACCAAAGCTAGTTGCTTGGTTTTCGCCTCTGTTTTTTACTCTGTTGAAGTTTCATAAAATGACTTGTTTACTATGGTTTACATGGAAGAACGTAAGCTTTTTTTGCTGGTTTTTTTTATTAATGATAATCAGGTATTTTGTGATTGAAGGAAATTCCTTTATTTACTTAACTTGTTTGTTGGTGGGATCTGATAATCCCATGCCTGCCTGATAAACTTTATTCATCGCTTCGCTTGTGGTGGATTTTATATATCTGTTATGGTTCTGTATAGTTGTTGAGAGTTTATCCCTTGCGTGCAGTTATCATCATGGTGAGGAAGAAGAAAACTGAACATCATGCAAGTGGGAGTGAGAGCTCTGAGTTGCAGGAAAGTGGGGGTGGTGGTCGTGGGCCCCAGCGTCCAACTGAAAGGAGTGCTCCACCACAACAGGGAGGAGGTGGAGGATACCAAGGTGGTGGTGGTGGTAACGGTGGTGGTGGTGGAAGAGCTTGGGGTCCTCAGTCGCAGCAAGGAGGTCGTGGAGTTTATGGAGGCGCCCGGGGTCGTGGACCACAGCAGCAGCAGCAGCAGCAGCAGCAATACTACGGTGGACCCTCTGAATATCAAGGCAGGGGGCGTGGAGGGCCACCTCAGCAAGGAGGTCGTGGTGGATATTCCCCCAGCGGTGGCCGCGGTGGCATGGGTGGTGCGGGCATAGGTGGTGGTCGTGGAGGACCATCTTCTGGCGGCCCACCAAGATCAACATCTCAATACCCCGAGCTGCACCAAGCAACCCCGGCTTCATATCCGTCTGGGGCGACCTCTCAGGTTATGTCGCCTGAGGCGGGTTCTTCATCCCAGCCACCAGAGTTGTCAGAACTTGGTCAGAGTTTGGATAAACAGCTTGTTCTTTCAGAAGAAGGTACTTCTGGCCAAGCAATTCAGCCCGCCCCACCCTCAAGTAAATCTATGAGGTTCCCTCTTAGGCCTGGCAAGGGTAGTACTGGCCACAGGTGTATTGTGAAGGCTAATCACTTTTTCGCTGAACTTCCAGACAAAGATTTGCATCAGTATGATGTGAGTTCTTTTATCACTGTTTCTGTTTTTGTATTTATTTTGTTTTATTGCAACTTGATGATCGAGGGTTTAATTTGTGTTATTAGGTTACTATTACCCCGGAGGTTACCTCTAGGGGAGTAAACCGTGCTGTGATGGAGAGTCTGGTGAAACAGTACAGAGAATCTCATCTTGGAAAGCGTCTTCCCGCATACGATGGGCGCAAGAGTCTGTATACAGCTGGGCCACTGCCCTTTATATCAAAAGAGTTTAAAATTACCCTCCTTGATGAAGATGATGGACAAGGCGGGCCAAGGTCTTACCGAGTTTTCATTTATCTACTTCCTTAGGTCTAATGGTTTGTATTATTTGTATAGTTTCTAATATCTTTGTTTTTAATGCAGAAGAGAAAGGGATTTCAAAGTAGTGATAAAGTTGGCTGCTCGTGCTGACCTACATCATTTAGGACTCTTTTTGCAGGGGAAGCAAGCTGATGCACCTCAGGAAGCCCTGCAGGTTCTTGATATTGTTCTGCGTGAACTGCCTACTACTCGGTACTGATTATGTTTCTGTCCTTGGCATTTAGTTTATGGCTCATACTGTCCTTTTTTTGCTTGCTACAATAAAGAGATGTTATTAAATGATTGTAGGTACTGTCCTGTGGGTCGGTCATTTTACTCTCCTGATCTGGGGAGAAGGCAGCCATTGGGGGAGGGATTGGAGAGCTGGAGGGGTTTCTACCAAAGTATTCGTCCGACTCAAATGGGACTGTCGCTGAACATAGGTACTCATTATTTGGTCCCTTCATGCGGTTCAAGTATATATATCACATATATTTGTGATTTTTTCTTTCTTTAAGTATCTTCATTTCTTCCCATTGTTCCAGCTCTATAGCAGAAGCTGCTATTGTCCAATTATAACTCTTCTTTATTTTATTTTATTTATTATTATATCTTAATCAGTTTATCATTTATATCTCTCTTTCCCACAATCAGTTGGCTCTTCACATCTACTTATATAGTTATATCTTTGTTCCAATGTAACATATTCTCATTGGGAAACAATTTATTTTGCAGATATGTCCTCTACAGCATTCATTGAGCCACTAAAAGTAATTGAATTTGTGGCTCAGCTACTGAATCGAGACGTTTCTGCAAGGCCATTGTCTGATGCTGATCGTGTGAAGGTTTGATTTTGTTATTTCTTTTTTTTTTTTTTTTGCTGGTGATTGTTTCTCAGCACATTGTGTTTATAACATATAAAAATTGTGTAATATATTGTTTGCTCTAAGACTGTTTCTTAACTTGTGGAAGTTTGTTTCCTAAGAGGATTTATTCAGTTCCATTTCTTATATCTGATTTTGATTAGTCTGTATGCATTTTTAGCAAACCATACTCAGTTAATTAGAATCTTTGTAGTAGATGGTTTTTAATTGATGGAAATTACTTTTAGTAATTAATATGTTCTGTGATATGAATACTATAGCTTACTTGTGTCTCAACAGATCAAGAAGGCACTTAGAGGAGTTAAAGTTGAAGTCACACATCGTGGAAATATGCGTAGAAAGTATCGTATATCTGGATTGACATCACAGACAACAGGCGAGCTGACGTGAGTAATGCTATAATCTTGCTCTATATATATATATATTGCCTGTTAAGTTGCAGTGTTTTTAATGCATTGAGATGCCGTACTAAACTTGTTTCGCTGACATTATTTGTTTGGTATAGTTTTCCGGTTGATGAAAGTGGCACATTGAAATCTGTTGTTGAATACTTTTATGAAACCTATGGTTTTGTTATTCAACATACTCAGTTGCCCTGCCTACAAGTAGGAAATCAGCAGAGACCAAATTACCTGCCTATGGAGGTAAAGTCATACACTCATACCTGTCTTCAAGTCGTACGTAGTGTACATTTGCATGCTAATCAATTTCTTTTTGTCAATATAGGTTTGCAAGATTGTCGAGGGTCAGAGGTACTCCAAGAGATTGAATGAGAGGCAGATTACTGCTTTGTTAAAGGTGACCTGTCAGCGTCCTCATGAAAGGGAGCTTGATATCATGCAGGTCTGTTGTAGCTATTGGTGTCAGTGTACCCATTTACATCTCTTCATGACTTAAGTCCTTTTTATGATTGTTTCACCATGGGAGCTTCTTTTAATTTGCCTCTGCAGACTGTGCATCATAATGCTTATCACAATGATCCTTATGCAAAGGAGTTTGGGATTAAGATTAGTGAGAAGCTTGCATCAGTTGAAGCTCGCATTCTGCCTGCACCCTGGGTAAAATTTTCTTTTTTCATTTATGTATTTGTGTGGCTTTGCCTTCGGAACTTTAACTGTAACATTGTGGCTGCAAGTTGTTATAGATAATTATGCTTTGTTTTGTAGCTTAAATATCATGATACCGGCAAAGAAAAGGATTGCTTGCCCCAAGTTGGACAATGGAACATGATGAATAAGGTATCTCAAGATTCCCTCTATTGGTTTAATAGAAGTTCAGTACTTGGTTTATTGTATTTGACAATCCACATGTCTTACTTAATTTGCTAGTGTCCAATTAATTTTAATTAGTAGTTCATATGTACTTTGGTTGTACAACCATTGGGATGATATAGAGTTTCATGTTAAGAGGTTTTGGTGAGTAGATATGATTTGATAATTAATTGGAAGAGAGTTAAGACTTATGAGGTGTGCATGAAAGGAGGGATATTTCCCAGTGCTGGAAATAATGCTGAATTTGTACACCCAAGAGCTAAATTGTTCGCTATGGAAGTCTAAATTATGTTTATGTTTGAACTGCAGTTACAATGATACCCTTTACAGTCTACTGCAGTCATAATTTTTCTTGTCTTCATTTTTTGAAAGGAAGTTCATCTGGGTAAATTTGATACTAAATTGGAAAGGAATTATGAGGTGTGCTCATGTCTCTGTGTCCAGTGCTGGAAATCAAGCTGAATTGTACACCCAGGAGTTTAATTGTTCACAATGAAGTGAAAAAATGTTTGTTTTGAACTGCAATTACTAGGATAACCTTAATGGCTTTTTGTAAGAGTTACTGTTTTTCTCGTGTTTTTCACAAGAAATTCATCTGATATTTTGAACTGCAATTACGTGGGTGGGTACCAGATAATCGTTGTGCATCCTATGATATTTCAATTGATGTAAAGCATGTTTTTCTGATTATTTATGTTATTATATTGCAGAAAATGGTTAATGGGGGAACAGTGACCAATTGGATTTGCATAAATTTTTCACGGAATGTACAAGACAGTGTTGCCAGAGGGTTTTGTTATGAGCTTGCTCAAATGTGTTTCATTTCTGGCATGGTAGGGCATTGGCTGGTCACTTCTTTTTCCTCCCTCTCAAGTTTCCAATGTTTTTGTTGTGGGATATCACCGCCAGATTGAAGTGCTGTTTGACCAAAGGATTATTGATTGTATGCAGGCATTTAATCCTGAACCAGTTCTTGCGCCAATTGGTGCTCGCCCTGAACAAGTGGAGAGGGTCTTAAAAGCTCGGTACCATGATGCTATGACCAAACTTGGTCCAGGGAAGGAGCTTGACCTACTTATTGTCATTCTCCCGGATAACAATGGCTCTCTTTACGGTATGCAACTTACACCATAAACCCGTCTTGCCACTCTAAAATTTCATATTTTCCGCTTTATTGGTTTATGCTGATTGCAGCCTTCCTTATTTTCTCCCATAGGACTAAGAACAATCTTCCTTTCAGGTGATTTGAAGCGGATTTGTGAGACAGAACTTGGTCTTGTGTCCCAATGTTGTTTGACTAAGCATGTCTTTAGAATGAGCAAGCAGTATCTTGCGAATGTGTCCCTTAAAATAAATGTTAAGGTCGGAGGCCGGAACACCGTACTTGTTGATGCAATATCGAGGCGCATACCTTTAGTCAGCGACCGGCCTACTATCATCTTTGGTGCTGATGTCACCCATCCTCACCCTGGAGAGGATTCAAGTCCATCGATTGCAGCGGTATTTTATTTGAAATCTCTCCAACATTGATTTATGAATGCTTTTCCCTGAATTAGGTTTTAATTGAATACCTTTTGGAATGTATAATACAGGTCGTAGCTTCTCAAGATTGGCCAGAGGTTACAAAATATGCAGGTCTGGTTTGTGCCCAAGCTCATCGACAAGAGCTCATCCAAGACTTGTTCAAAACATGGCATGATCCTGTTAGAGGGACAGTGACTGGTGGCATGATCAAGTATGATTGACATCTTTCTCTCCCTTCCTCTGTTGCAGCTGTATTTTATTTGAAATCTCTCTCTCACTCATGGTGGGAGTGATTTGTGTCCAATCTAAATGTTTCTTTTTGGTTGGATGCAGGGAACTTCTTATATCTTTCCGTAGAGCAACTGGCCAGAAGCCACAACGCATTATCTTTTACAGGCATTGTCATGTTCTGCTGTTGTCACCTGGTTTATTTACTCTTTTTTTCTTGTTATGGCTTCTAACATTAATATCTCTGTAGGGATGGTGTAAGTGAAGGGCAATTCTATCAAGTGTTGCTGTATGAACTCGATGCTATTCGTAAGGTAAATTCAATTTATGGACGACTCTCCTTCTTTGTTTCTTCAATGCTTGACCCATTTCTGAATTATGTCAAGATATTGAATCTTCCATTTATTCTACTTAATTTCAGGCATGTGCATCCTTGGAACCAAACTATCAGCCTCCGGTGACTTTTGTAGTGGTTCAGAAGCGTCACCACACAAGGTTGTTTGCAAACAACCATCATGACCGTAATGCAGTTGACAGGAGTGGAAATATATTGCCTGGTAAATAACTTTTATGGAATGCTATTTGATTTGACATTTCATTATTTTTGCTGTGATTTCATAAATGTAATGTGAATCTATGCTGTGCAGGTACTGTTGTGGACTCCAAAATCTGTCATCCGACTGAGTTCGACTTTTATCTATGCAGTCATGCGGGGATTCAGGTTAGTTATTTTCTTGCCCATGTTAAACTAACTATTCTGTATCATGTTATAAACAAGGCCTTGTTAAACTAACCATGTTATCTTTACATGTCAAACAGGGTACAAGTCGCCCAGCCCACTACCATGTGTTGTGGGATGAAAACAAGTTTTCAGCCGATGGACTGCAGTCCCTGACCAACAACTTGTGTTACACGTAAGTTTTACATTGTATTTCTCTTTCTCTGATAAATTGATAGCCATAGATTATGACAGAATTGTTACTTTTCTATTTTTCAATTTTTGCAGGTATGCCAGGTGCACACGATCTGTTTCAATTGGTTAGTTTTTTCTCTCTCTCATCTTATGCTTATGAACACATTTAAACACAAACATACATGCACAGAAGTGTGCTCTCGATTTCTGTTTATTGTTTAGAGTGTGATTCATTTATATTGTGCTTTGTCAGTTCCTCCTGCATACTATGCCCATCTTGCTGCATTTAGAGCACGTTTCTACATGGAACCTGAGACATCAGACAGCGGTTCAATGACTAGTGGTACTGTTTCGGGACGTGGAGGCATGGGTGGAGGACCACCTGGTAGGAGCACGCGAGGACCTGGTGCTGGTGCAGCGGTTAAACCCCTGCCTGCACTTAAGGAAAATGTTAAGAGGGTTATGTTTTACTGTTAAAGTTTTTTATGGGACTAATGAAACAAATTGTGGTTTGGTTTGATACTAAAGATCTAAAATTGCTTATAAGATATTCATGATGACTGGCATTCAAGTATGTTTGTGTGGTATGGTTTGTTGAATGTTGATTTTCCATTAATATCTTTTGCAATGATTGCTTTTGGTGTGAAAGGGCATGGTAGCTGTAGGAAAGGCAGAGCTTTCACTGAGTAGCCCCGGAATTTAGGGTTTAGTAGGAGTGGGAGTTTTTAGATTTTGTGTTGATAGGGAAACTTCATTGGTAGTTGGTTAGAATTGTTTCTTATAAAGTTGAATCATGCCTAATTCGTTCCAAAATTTTTCTGTGCTTGAGAGAACATGTATTTTCTTAGTTTTGTTGTGTATTTGTTTCTAATGAAGTTGAATCATGTCCAACCCATGTCTAATTCGTGACACGATTTATCTGTGCATGATAGAACATGTCTTTTCTTACTTTTTTTGTTGTCTGTGTGATCAGTTGAAAGGTTTGCCAGATTTTAGGGTGGATTCAAGTCGTGTGTCTGATGTTAATTTTTAAGAAAATAATCATAATCAATCATCAAATTCATATAATTGTTGTGTAAATTTTATTATCCATATATATATGTGTGTGTGCAATGTTGGTCTAAATGAGACATACCATAGATTTTCTATATGCAGTGACAAAACTGGCATTGTGAATTGTGATGCATTTTTCCATTATGAAATGGCATTGTGAATTGTGATACATTTTTCCATTATGAAATTCCACCAGTCTTTTTTATCATTTACCAATGTCAATTATTGGATAAAACCCCATACCCTTCGCGGGCCCTATTTATATATGAACCTCACTTGTACATGCACCTTACACTTACATTATGTCCTATGGGATTATGGATTCAAACTGTATTCTTCTAAAATTCTGAATTTGTTATAATTCTACTAATTTAAAATATGTTCATATGAACTCATGGAATATCTCACATTAGAAGTTTTGACAGTGAGGTTATCTGCACATTTTCTTTTTCATTTAGATGTCAGGAATATTTTTGTTCTTTCTGCAACTCAGAGACTTAAGATTCCTACTCCGAATGTCAATATATATAATTCAGAAATTTACTGAAACCGCTTAGCAAATCCAAGTTCGAAATGTCAAATATATATCAATGAAAAATATATTTTTTTAATTGTTTAATCTAAATTATTATAAAAAAAATCTAAATTGAGTTTATAGAAAGATCAAAATAAAAATCAAGTAGCATTTTTTAAAATGTATATATTCGGACATCTGCATAGAACAATTTTCATCCTAAATCAACAATATTTCTCTCTTTATTTTTATTTTCAAATTTTTTTTTATTTTTTATTTTTTATGTGCCTCTCAGAATCTAATATTTTCGTGACTTTGCAAATTACATGACCTTGATAATTGATCCTATAACGACAGAATTAATTAAATCTGTATAATTCAGTGGCTCTGGCTCTGCTCAGTCTTTTTTTTGCATTCATCAACCAGGACAAACTCAATTGATCATGGCCTTTTATATCCCCTATTCTTCCAAACATTTACAGAAAATGCCATTTATATGTCTTTTCTTCATTAGAGTCCACATATTCAAGATTAATTTTTTTAAGAGCTCAAGTTGATTGAACACTACTAAGCTAGTTAGACTTTTTAGCTTCTTGTTATTTAGTTAATGATTAAAAACTACTATATATATTATCTATTGGAAATTAATAGCTGTCCAATAACATTATCTATTAATTATCTCTTAAGATCATCCTAAATTTTTATTTAAAATCAAGACGAAACTTGTGATTTGTGACACAAATAAATCTAACCGTTGAAGTTTGCAACTAGATTTAATTTCCAAGACATTATTATCTTTAGGTGCATGACAAGTTTGAAATATAAATACGGGTATTTTTCATTTTTATTTATTTATTTATTTTTGCAAATTGGTATGGGCATTGCAAGACTTTAATCATGATAACAAAAGGATGAGGTTCTACTTTTTTTAGGGAACATTAATGAGTTATGGCCCTTCAATATTATAATTCTTTGTCCTAGAACAATTTTGAAAAAAATGTATTTTCAATGTGGACAAGAAGTGGTGATAACTTTCAATTTAATGTATGTATATTTGTGTTTTTCTTCTATGATTTTATGTTTATCCGACTTTTTATATTAATAAATTGTATCATTATTACAGTTTAGAACAGCAGAGGATCTGGAATCTCTTTTCCGACGGTGTATGCATATATATGAGTAACACAGTAACACACACTCATACATATATACTGACACAAAATATATGGAGGCAGAGCACAAGTATAGAGAGTGTTTAAGAAACCATGCAGCCAACCTTGGCAGCTACGCCACCGACGGCTGTGGAGAGTTCACCCTAGATGGCACATCTCCGGCCACCCTACAGTGCACCGCCTGCGGCTGCCACCGCAACTTCCACCGCAAGATCACATACAGTAGCAGCAGCCACGGCCGTCAGACCACAGTGGAGTTGGTGGACTACGGCGGAGACTGCAGCGTCCAGCGGCCACTGGCGGTGGTGGAGTCACCGGAGGCGACTGAAATGAGCGAAAAGAAGCGGTTTCGGGTGAAATTTACAGTGGAGCAGAAGGAGAAAATGCTGGGGTTTGCAGAGAAGTTGGGGTGGAAACTACAAAGGAAAAATGAAGATGATGAAGTGGAGAGGTTTTGCAGAGGAGTTGGAGTGAGCAGGCAAGTGTTCAAAGTGTGGATGCATAATCATAAGAATTCTTCTTCTTCTGCATCTACTGGAAATGCATCTTCATTAACTACTGATCAGTAGACAGAAGCAAGAAATTAAATAGATTGATTTTTACTTTTCTGTAATTTAATGATCATCCTTGTTTGTGTATTATTGTATTCTCGATCTGCTTTATGAGAAAAAACAAAATTTGCTTACACAATTTCTACACTATAGATTTAGGTACATATTATATGCAGACATTATTTCCTACGGTCCATCTTTTTTTTTTTTTAATTTTTTTAATTTTTTTTTTTTTATAATTAAAACCCATTAAAATAGCAAAATTTTACAAAATGTTGTAACATTTGATTTATCAGTGTAAACCGTAGGGATGGAAAATTATCAAAGGATACCAATATTTGTAGTAATTTTTGAAATGAAATGTCATCCACGTCCATTGTAATCCCTAATAAAGCTAAGTATATTTGGGTTAAAGCAATGATATCAATTTTTATGATATTATTTATTTTTGAATATATTCATTTGTTTGAAATTCAGCTCAATTTAACCTTAATATATTTCTATAATTTCTTAAACTAATATAATAATATTCTTAATTATAATTCTGTGAAATTTAATTATGATTTTTGAGAATCAATGGACATTCCAAGACTTATTAATTATGAACTATCAAGTATCAATTTTATTTTATTTGTACTTGTATAAAGTTATTATTAAATAAGTTAAAATTTGCTTTTGTTTTGTTTTCCGCAAGCAACATCAAGATCAACCATCACCGAGATAAATGCGTGATTCAAACCCCGTATTATAGATTTGAAAGGGTAGTATGTGACCAGTTGACCACTTTACTAAGAGTGTTCGTGTGATTGCACAAAACAGAACTGAATTAAGATGGGCCTATTCATTTTTAATAATTTGTTTAAAAATAAAATTGATTGTACATCACATATAAATTTGAAAATCTATCAATTACCAACAGGTCTTAAGTTGGAATTGAATTCTGTCGACTTTTAATTATATTCATCACATAAATGAAATTTTAATATCATAAAAAATAAACAATTTTTTATAGTTTTTTTTTTTTTTTTTTTTTTTTAAGGAGATTTTTTTTTAAAAAATTTTTAATTCTTAACGTTTGGATATAAAAAAAATTACTAATTTCAATAAATTAATTTTTTTTTTTGTTACAGTTAAAGTATGAGCCTTAATATTTATAATTCTCATTTCAAATTTTATCGGTTAAACAAAATTTGTAATTCAAAGATTTTTTTGAATACACTATATTTATTTGAACTTATTAAAATTCTTGATCGAAAACCACGAGATGTGGTGTGGGTGGTCACTGCACTCCCAATGGGGTGAATGGTTCGGGCTTTGCCTGAGTTCGAACCCCACAGGAAGCACCTCGTGGCCAGGCTTTACTGACCTCCCGGTCAAAGCAGGGATTAGTCTCACTCGTTAACGATTGGTTGCTGATCGGAGTGAGGGATACCTCGTGGTCTAACCCAAAAAAAATTCTTAATTGATCGAATACAACTCAATTTTATTGGAATTTTTAAAATTTTGGAATGAATACTACAAATCTGAATTCGAATACGATCATATTTTTTCACTGTAATGCGATTCAATGTAATCTGAATTCGAATTCGATCATATTCTCATGATCTAATCGTCTAAGGATAAAGGAGCTATAAAATAAGTTGCATACAATGTGACACCAACTATTCTACATTGTAATAAGTTGTCATTACAAACTATACTGAAAAACAGATAGATATATAATAGTATAATACCACCGAGTATCTATAACGACATAATTAATTAAATTTGTATATTTCATTGTCTCTGGCTCTGCTCAGTGCTCAGTCTTTTTTTTTTTTCAGGTATGTGAGCATTCTCACACATTTCAGCCTCTGAGAAGCATGTCTCTTCACAACAAACATGACTTGGGGAGATTGCAACTAATCCTGTTGGACGAGACATGCTTCATGCAAAGAAGTTCATTCATCCAGTTTCTGAAAATTATCTGACCAATCCACCATTTCAGTCTTCTGTGAGTTGGCCAACCTTCATGATAGGGTTCCAAGGCTATTGTGCTTGACCACCTTAAAACTGCACTGGAGGCTTCAACAAAGTTATAGATATGAAGAGGAGTGGAGCAACAATTGCTTTTGATTAGTAAAATGGAGGGTGTGAGGATGCTTTTTGATTACATTGAAGATGGAGATTTGTGGAGATGGAAACTTGAGAATAGCAAAGCTTTTAGTAGTAGTGGTTTGAAGGAATCCAACATTGAGTTCAATTTTCAGTTGAACCCCTCCTTGTTTGACCAGGTGATCTCTAAATGCTTTTAGTAGTAGAGGCTGTTGATGCAAATTCTATTGCAGAGTTGATGAGTGAACCGGGACACCAGTTGGCTACTAAAAGCCGTAATTTGAAGTTGAGGTTTGTGATAGGTCATTATATGATATGCTTGGGATTCTCATTTTGCCCTATAGGTTACATACATGAGCAGTGGAAGGTTGCTCAAATGCTTTAGCATAACTTCTTGTACTTTCTCTACACAACTCATAGCCGGCAAAGAGGTGTCTATCTATTTTTTGAAGTAGAGAAGAAGAATAAGAAAAGGGGTTATCGTCCAGATTGTATTAGCTTTTTTCTTTTATCTCTTTTTGTTTCTTTGGGTGAAGATCGTACGAGCTAAAACTATTTATTTGTTCGGGGCTAATAAATGTTCAGTTCATGGTAGAAGCTCAGCTCAGGTGACAAAAATAGGGGAATGAATTCTTAGAGCTGTTATGTCTTTTTATGTGCCTACTTATTGTGGTGCATTTTGCTAGTTTAGGAACAAAACTTGTATGTACTATATACTTAGGGGTAGTTTATTTTTTTATCTGAAGACTGCACAGTCCTGAATTTTACTGAAAACTGAATATTGATTGAAACCTGAATCTGAATAACATGATTTTTTTTTTTGTTTTTTTTTTGTTTTTTGTTTTAATTTTTTTTATATAAATATAAAATGGTTTAAAAACAAATAATTTGACATTTATACCCTTATTATTATTAATTGTTATGTATTTTCATTTTATATGATACAAACAACTAAATAAAAATAGTTTATCAAATCTTAAACCATTTTATGTAATAATTGCAATATATTATTCATGACTAAGATATGATAAATATATATATATTTTTATTTAAAACAAGGATAAAATGATTTAGAAATGATTTTGCTTTTTTTAAATATATATATATATATATAATTGAAGGTTCAACAATAGTGTTGAGGGTTACAATGTGATTAATGTGTTTTTTTTTTTTTTTTTTTTTTTTTTTTTTTTTTTTTTTTTTTTGGAGATGTTTATCATAAGTAATAGGTTAAAAGAAATAAATTTATATAATATAAAGTTATGATAAAATTGGAAATATGTTATCTTTGGTAGGATAATTTTGGAAGAAAATATATTAAATACAATCTAGTGATTTGGAGTTGAGTTAAAAGTTAAGGTTTCTTACTTTTTATTTTAAGTTAATTTTTTTTTTTTATATTTTTTTTGGCATTTTTAAGCTGACCACTTTAAAAAATAAACAAAACAACTTAACAATTTCAATTCAGACTCATTAAGTTTTAAGTCCAAAAAACAAATGACCCCTTAGCCTTCCTTGTAAATTTGACAAGAATAAGATTCTTGATATTCCAAATCCCTATTCAATTTGATGATTGATTAATTATATTCAAATTCTCAATCAAATTATCATTATAAGTTTATAACAATACATGATTAAGTTCACAATAGCTACTCATATGCCATAACACAGACGGCATGCCTCAATTTTATGAGTTTTCTTCCAATTATTTGTTGCAAATTCTCTAATTTAAGATAAATTATTGTAATTATATTTGTTTTAAAATTTTAATTTAGAAATCTTTCTTGAATTAGAGTTTTTTTTTTTTTTTTTTTTTTTTTCCTTTCTTTTATGTTTGGAAAATAGTTGAAACTAAGTATAGGCTCAATTATATATATATTTTTTCATGGAATGAGTTTGTGTTTAGTAATATCAAGTTCATAAATTTTTGTGGTATTTACTTGTTTAAATATTAATGTGTTATTTATACTTTAAATATATTTTTCTTGTTTAAATAAACAATAAAAAACTATTTTGTGTTGTGGTGTTTTTGAATTTAGAAGGGATTTTAAATCCGAGAAATGTACTTTTTTTTTTCTTATTTTAAGTATGAAAATTCTCTCGTTCCATCGAGATTTACCATCAAAATGAATTTTTTTTATTCAAATCTAAATGATAATGATATTGATTATCGACATGTTCAGTAGTTGTGTTCAAATTGATGACTTTATTGCTAGTTAGCTTTTTATAATATTTTTTCTTTCCAAAGGGAACATGCTAAAATTTGTGCTTTTGTGGACTTCTAAATTTTTCATCTGATTGAATTTGACTTCTATCTTTATAGTCATGCTGGAATTTAGGTTAGATGTTTATAACGTGATGCAGAATTGCATTTCTAACATCCCCTACATGTCAAATAGGGTACAAGTTGCCTAGCTCACTACCACATGCTATGGGATGAAAACAAATTTACAGCTGATGGATTATAGTCCTTGACAAACAACCTGTGTTATACATAAGTTGATATATTTTACCGACATTTTTCAATAAATTAGACGTACATTGTATTTCTTTGATAAAGTGACAGAGACAATATAATAGTAGTTACAATTAGGGAATTGTCATGGTAATGCTAAATTTTTAGGCTTATGCAGTGAAAGATTCAACTTCCATTGTCCTTTTAGCTTTAGATTATGGTAGAACTATAAGTTTTCTACGTTTTCAATTTTTGTAGGTGTTGACGTCGATTTTTAGATAAACTTAGTCAACAACATGCTAACCGATCAATACTTAGATCAACCAGTGATGTGTGATTTTGATCGTGTGGCCGAGTTAGTTGTATAAATAATAAATAGGAAAAAATGATAAAATAATAGAGATACCAAGATTTTTACGTGAAAAACCCTAAATAAGAAAAAACTATAGTCGTGGTCAGCGGTTGTGTTCAAATTGATGACTTTATTGCTAATTAGCTTTTTCTAATTAATAACCACATTAATTATGAGATTGATTATAAATCCAGTCACGTTATTCTTTACGAAAATGATATAAAAGTTGGATTATCCCAACTCATAAAACAAAACAGTAGAAAACATTTAGTTTTAAGATCTGAAAATAATTAGCAAACTAACTTAAACTTCAATAAATACTTTCAATCTCTCAAAAAATAATAATAAAGAAACTGCTTGCTGTGTTGAATCTTCAGTCAAGCACTAAAAATTAATGAAAATGCTAAAATTTGTAATGTGATGCAGAATCTCTAATGGGAACATGCTAAAATTTGTGTTTTTGTGGACTCCTAAATTTGTCATCCAACTGAATTTGAATTTTATCTCTGTAGTCATGTTGGAATTTAGGTTAGATATCTTCTCGACCTTTGTTTATAACATGATGCAGAATTGCATTTCTAATATCCCTTACATATCTAACAGGGTATAAGTCGCCCAGCTCACTACCATATGCTATGGGATGAAAACAAATTTACAGTCGATGGATTACAGTCCTTGACAAACAACCTGTGTTATACATAAGTTGATATATTTTTCAATAAATTAGAAGTACATTGTATTTCTCTGATAGAGTGACAAATGCAATATAACAGTAGTTACAATTAGGGAATTGTCATGATATGCTGAATTTTTAGGCTTATGTTGTGAAAGATTCAACTTCCATTGTCATTTTAGCTTTAGATTATGGTAGAACTGTAAGTTTTCTATGTTTTCAATTTTTGCAGATGTTGATGTTGATTTTTTGATAAACCTAATCAACAACATGCTAACCGATCAATATTTAGATCAACCAGCGATGTGTGATTTTGATCGTGTCCCTACATAAGGAAAAACTATGGTCGTGGTCAGTGGTTGTGTTCAAATGGATGACTTTATTGCTAGTTAGCTTTTTCTAATTAATAATCATATTAATTATGAGATTGATTATAAATCCAGTCACATTACTTTTTACAAAAAATGATATAAAAGTTGGATTATCCCAACTCATAAAACAAAAACAGTAGAAAACATTCAGTTTTAAGATCTGAAAAAATAATAATAAAGAAACTGCTTGCTGTGTTGAATCTTTAGTCAAGCACTAAAAATTCTATCGACAACGCTAAAATTTGTAACGTGATGCAAAATCTCTAATGGGAACATGCTAAAATTTATGCTTTTGTGGACTCCTAAATTTGTCATCTGACAGAATTTGACTTCTATCTCTGTAGTCATGTTAGAATTTAGGTTAGATATCTTCTTGACCCTTGTTTATAACGTGATGCAGAATTGCATTTCTAATATCCCCTACATGTCAAACAGGGTACAAGTTGCCCAGCTCACTACCATATGCTATGGGATGAAAACAAATTTACAGTCGATGGATTACAGTCCTTGCACAAACAACCTGTGTTATACATAAGTTGATATATTTTACCGACATTTTTCAATAATTAGATGTACATTGTATTTCTCTGATAAAGTGACAGAGGCAATATAATAGTAGATACAATTAGGGAATTGCCATGGTATGCTGATTTTTTAGGCTTATGCAATGAAAAATTCAACTTCTATCGTCCTTTTAGCTTTAGATTTTGGTAGAACCGTAAGTTTTCTACGTTTTCAATTTTTGCAGGTGTTGACATCGATTTTTGGATAAACCTAGTCAACAACGTCACGCTGATTGATCAATACTTAGATCAACCAGCGATGTGTGATTTTGATCGGGTGGCCGAGTTAGTTGAATAAATAATAAATATGAAAACTGATAAAATAATAAAGATACTAAGATTTTTATGTGGAAAACCCTAAATAAGAAAAAACTATAGTCATGGTCAGTGGTTGTGTACAAATTGATGACTTTATTGCTAGTTAGCTTTTTCTAATATATTTTTTTCTTTCCAAAGGGAACATGCTAAAAATTTGTGCTTTTGTGGACTCCCAAATTTGTCATCCGATTGAATTTGACTTCTATCTCTAGAGTCATGTTGGAATTTAGGTTAGATATCTTCTCGACCATTGTTTATAACGTGATGTAGAATTGCATTTCTAATATCCCTTACATGTCAAACAGGGTACAAGTCGCCTAGCTCACTACCATGTGATATGGGATGAAAACAAATTTACAGGTGATGGATTACAGTCATTGACAAACAACATGTGTTATACATATGTTGATATATTTTACCGACATTTTTCAATAAATTAGAAGTACATTGTATTTCTCTGATAAAGTGACAGAGGCAATATAACAGTAGTTACAATTATGGAATTATCATGGTATGCTGAATTTTTAGGCTTATGTTGTGAAAGATTCAACTTCCATCGTCATTTTAGCTTTAGATTATGGTAGAACTGTAAGTTTTCTATGTTTTCAATTTTTGCAGGTGTTGACGTCGATTTTTGGATAAACCTAGTCAACAACACACTGACCGATCAATACTTAGATCAACCAGCGAGGTGTGATTTTGATCGTGTTTTAACCGTGTGGCCGTGTTAGTTGAATAAATAATAAATATGAAAAACTGATAAAATAATAATGATACCAAGATTTTTACTTGGAAAACCCTAAATAAGGAAAAATCATGGTCATCTTGACGATAAAGAGAAATCTTCAATATGAAAGAATTGTTACAGTTTACAAGTGATGTATTGCTTAAGGTGCCTCTTTCTTTTGCTTGATACATGTGTTTATTTAGGGTTTAAGGTGCTGCCCTAGCCCTTAATGTGCACGCAAAATTTTTTATTAGGCGAGATCCTAGGAGGATCGTATCTTGGTGAGATTCTTGGTGAATCGAGTCTTCACGAATCGATGCTGTTAAAGATCTTTATTAATTACGGGAGTTATCTTCCGAATCTTCACATTTATTGTTGAATTTGTCAATTGTTGGATTGTAGGTGATTGTCTTGTCTAATTCAGGACTGAATTTTGTGGAGGATATGCTAAAGTCAAGTTTTATTGATGATTTTCTATGATTGTTGTGTGGGTGGCGAGCTCGTGTCAGTTCGCCTATATGGGGATTCTCTGGTGAGCAGGTTCCTTCAATGGGCGACTTGCTCTTTACCTTTCAAGGTGCTATTGCTGTACGTGGCCAGTCAGGCTGATGTGACCTGATGTCGTGGCAGTTTGATTATGTGAATTCCGGATTCAATGTTGACATGTCAAACCGAATTAAATTACCCCAAATAGCAGGTATGCTAGGTGCACACATTCTGTTTTAATTGGTTAGTTCTCTCTCTCTCTCTCTCTCTCTCTCATCTTATGCTTATGAACACATATAAACACAAACATAAATGCATAGAAGTGTGCTCTCGATTTCTATTTAGAGTGTGATGTTCATTTATGTTGTGCTTTGACAGTTCCTTCTACTTTCTATGCCCATCTTGCTACATTTAGAGCATGTTTCTACATGGAACCGGAGACATCAGACAGTGGTTCAATGATTAGTGGTACTGTTTTAGGATGTGGAGGCAGGGTTGACCCTGAAGGTAGGCCTAAGAGGCAATTGCTTAGGGCCTCCAATTGTAATGTACCCCCAAATTTCTAAATTTCAGTTTTTTTAAAAAAAACTTTGTGATTTCATGAATATAATGCCGGAGGTTCACATAAAAATTATAATTAAAGGCCGACCGTTTACACATGTGTATTTTTTTTTTTTTTTTTTTAAAAGACCCACCGGAAACATAATTATGATTATTACAAAAGACAACAACACATCGAATCCATTTATCAAACCGATGTAGGACACTTCCGAAAGGTTGTTGGAGGGACAAACGACATCTGTTTTGGGCCCAAAATATGTCGTGGAACTATATCGATGAGCCCTACATTCGTTATGACTGCTATTTTGCCAGAAAAGATCATTTTGACCCCTGTTTGGCTGGTTTTCTGTTTTAGACAGGAGTTCGATGTGCTTTTTTTCTTTTTTTTTTTAAAATTTCAATTTAGGAAGATTTCTTTTTTGAGTTTGATTAGGAATAAAGTTTAGGTTTTGGAAATAGATCAAACTTACATTTTCTAGTAAACTTTGATCTTTTATTTTTAATCAAGTTAGGAGTCCTGAATCCTAGATGATTCTTGTTTGTTTTATTTTCTAAAATGTGAGATGAGTAAGGTTTGAGTGATATATTCTTTGATGCAATTATAAATTTTTTATTTCAGTTGCTTTTTATTTACTATTTTATTATGTTACGGTCTTAATTTTGGGTTATTATATTGATTTTTAGACGTATTTACTAGAGAAAAAAATAATAATCAAGTAAACATACATGGAGGATCGAGGGCCTTATTTTTACATTTCGCCTCGGGCCCCCCGAAATCTCAGGACCAGCCTGGGTAGAGGACAAGGTGGTAGGAGCACGCAAGGACCCAGTGCTGGTGCAACGGTTAAACCCCTACCTGCCCTGAAGGAAAATGTGAAGAGGGTTATGTTTTACTGTTAAGTTTTTTATGCGACTAATGAAACAAATTGTGGTTTGGTTTGTTAATAAAGATCTAAAATTGCTTATAAGATATTAAGATATTCATGATGACTGGCACTCAAGTATATATGTTTGCTTGGTATGGTTTGGTGAATGTTGATTTTCCATTAATATCTTTTGCAGTGATTGCTTTTGGTGATCTGGGATTTGTCTTTATTCCTCTTTTTGCTTTCAAAGTTGTGTATGAAAGGGCTTGAGAACATGTCTTTTCTTTGTTTTTGTTGGTGTATTTGTTTCTGATAAAGTTGAATCATGTCTCTAATTCGTTACACAATTTATCTGGGCTTGATAGAACATATCTTTTCTTATTTTTTGTTGGTGTATATATATATATATATATATATATATATATGTATGTGTGTGTGTGTGATCAGTTGATTAAGTGATGAATAATGTGATTTAGTTGAAAGGGTTGCTAGATTTAAGGGTAGATTCAAGTTCGTGTTTATGATACTTTGTCTAAATAGGTGGATAGATAGATATCGTAAAAAAAAAAATGATAATTAAAAAAAAAAAAACAATTTAATCAAGTGGAAATGGTGGGAAATGTCACTTTTTTAAAGTGGTTTTGTAAGAAAGTCACCACTTTAATAACTTAAATTTAAAAGGCACCTATCATGGTGAACGGACAATAATGCCCTTACTTTACACACATTCTCTTACTTTGAAGTTTTTTTTTTATTCTTTCATCTTCTTCATAGAGGTCTGTTTAACAGACCTCCAATGGAGGTTAAACATTATTGGATAATTAGTTTAATGGCGCTACGCAGACGCATTCGGGGGTCGAGCTCCCCGCTGAGCTCGCGGTGGTCGAGCTGACCGATCAGCTCGCGGGGGTGAGGGGGCAGCGCCCCCGAAGATTTTTTTGGTTTTGGTTTGATTTGTCGATGTGAGTATGGTTAGGGTTTTAATTTATGAAGATTTGTGTTGAAGACGATAAAGATCTGGGAATTTTGAACTGATTGAAAAGGCTCGGAGCCATAGTTAAAAGGCTCGGAGACTATTTACAAAGTCTCGGAGCTAGTGTTAAAAGGCTCGGAAAAGTCTCGGAGATCCAAAATTAACAAAAAAAAGTTGATGGTTAAAAAGGCTTGGAAAAGGCTCGGAGAAGGGTCGGAGACTATTTACAAAGTCTCGGATAGTGTATGAAAAGTCTCGGAGAATTGGTGAAAAGGCTCGAATACAATGTTAAAAGTCTTTGCTCGAGACTTTTTGAATCTCCGAGATTTTTAACATTGTATTCGAGCCTTTTCAACAGTTCTCCGAGACTTTTCATACACTGTCCGAGACTTTGTAAATAGTCTCCGAGCCTTTTTAACCATCAGCTTTTTTTTGTTAATTTTGGATCTCCGAGACTTTTCCGAACCTTTTCCGAGCTTTTTAACACTAGCTCCGAGCCTTTGTAAATGGTCTCCGAGTCTTTTCCAAGCCTTTTTAACCATCAACTTTTTTTTGTTAATTTTGGATCTCCGAGACTTTTCCGAACCTTTTCCGAGCCTTTTAACACTAGCTTCGAGACTTTGTAAATGGTCTCCGAGCCTTTTTAATCATCAACTTTTTTTTGTTAATTTTGGATCTCCAAGACTTCTCCGAGCCTTTTCCGAGCCTTTTAACACTGGCTCCGAGACTTTGTAAATAGCCTCCGAGCCTTTTCAATTTGTCCCCGAACCTTTTCAATTAGATTCAAAATTCACACAACCAGTTTAAGATTGTTGTTTTGATGTGGTTTTTGTTGTTCACCGTGAGTTCGCTGGTGAGTTCGCCGTGAAGTTTTCAGGAGTATTTTTTGCAACCGATGTTTTCTCTCTCTCTGTCAACTGTTTTCTCTTAAGGTTTGAAAAGACACAAACTGACAAAATAAGGGTATTTTTGTCTGGTCACCTAAATAGGTGCCTTTTAAACTTGAATTAGTAAAGTGGTGATATTCTTACAAGAACTGCACCAAATAGTGACAAAAAAATTTTGAACCCTTTAATCAATTTATATTTTTAAATAAGTTTGTCGATAGAATTTTTAGTGATTGACTGAAGATTCAACATAGCAAGCAGTTTCTTTATTATTATTTTTTGAGAGATTGAAAGTATTTATTGAAGTTTAAGTTAGTTTGCTAATTATTTTTGTATCTTAAAACTAAATGTTTTCTAGTGGAAATGGTGGGAAATGTCATCTTTTTGACCAGTTTTTGTAAGAAAGTCACAACTTTAATAACTTAAGTTTAAAAGGCACACATTATGGTGAACGGACAAAAATGCCCTTACTTTACACATTCTTTTTCCTACTTTGAAGTTTTATGAGATTTTATTCTTTCATGTTCCTCTATAACAGACCTCCAATGGAGGTTAAATATCATAACATTATTAATGTATCTTCATTGAATAATTAGTTTTGTGGCGCTACGCAGATGCACCAGAGATTTTTTTTGGTTTTGGTTTGATTTGTCGAATTGAGTATGGTTGTGGGTATGGTTAGGGTTTTAATTTATAAAAATTTGTGTAGGAGATGATGAAGATCTGAGTTTTCGAGCCTTTTAATGCTTTTTTCGAGCCTTTTGAAACACTCTCCGAGCCTTTTGTAAACCTTAAGCTAGTTGTGTGAATTTTGAATCTAATTGAAAAGGCTCGGAGAACAAATGAAAAGGCTCGAACACTTCATTAAAAGGCTCGGGAAGTGTATGAAAAGGCACGGGCAGTGTATGAAAAGGCTCGAACACTTCATTAAAAGGCTCGGGTAGTATATGAAAAGGCACGGGCAGTGTATGAAAAGGCTCGAACACTTCATTAAAAGGCTCGAGTAGTGTATGAAAAGGGGCAGTGTATGAAAAGGGGCAGTGTATGAAAATGCTCGAACACTTCATTAAAAGGCTCGGGTAGTGTATGAAAAGGCTCAGGCAGTGTATGAAAAAGCTCGAATACTTCATTAAAAGACTCAGGGTAGTGTATGAAAAGGCTCGGATCTAGTGTAAAAATGCTCGAAAACACACGAAAAAGCTCGGTCGAGTGTAAAAAGGCTCAGAGATTCTAAACCGATTAACCTATGAATTTTCCTTGAAAAGGCTTGGGTAACATTTTAAAAAGCTCGGGACTGTTATAAAAGGCTCGGAAAAAGTTCAAAAAGGTTTTCTCCCAACGTTTGAAAAAGACACAAAGTGACAAAAGGGGTATTTTTATCTAGTTACCTAAATAGGTGCCTTTTAAACTTAAATTAGTAATGTGGTGCCTGTCTTACAAAAAGCGCCCCAAATAGTGACAAAAAAATTTTGAACCCATGTTTTCTACAGTTTTTGTTTTATGAGTTGGGATAATCCAACTTTTATATCATTTTCGTAAAGTGTAACGTGACTGGATTTATAATCAATCCCATAATTAATATGGTTATTAAGTGTTGTTTTGTAAAATGAAATTGCTATCATAGATGGAATTGTTTAATTTAGCTTTTTGACATTTCTTCATGTTGCTTTTAATAAAATGGAAGCGGAGCAGGCAAAGCGATGCTAAAATTGAAGATATTACGGTGGGTTTGGAATCATTCTATCAGAAAGAACACATGTAAAATTTGTCTAAAGAGAATATTGTTTATCTTCACTTTCAACACACTATTACTTTAAACATTGAACTTTCAACCGTGTTTATTTAAATCCAAATCCAAATGTTGAGATAATGTCATATCATCTTTACAAACTTAATTAAAAATTACCACTCACGTATAACAAAGTGGTAATTTTTCGAATTTTTGATTAGAGTACATAGATAACTAGCTAGATAATATATTCCAATTCAAATCTCAATTTGTATTCTAACCAATAATGTGTCAATTGGTAAATAGATATTAATGATGTTTTATCTTTTTACGTGTCATGTGCATCCGATTGACACGTCATTAACTGTGATACAAGTTGATATTTGGGTTGAGATACCTAACATTAGCCCAATGACAATGCCAATGTACGTAGGTAGGTTCCTCATAAAATAACCGAAAGGAATAAAAAAAAAAAAGTATAACTTATACTCTAGAGATCTTACAGAAAGAAAAGCATAGAATAATCATCCATCTCAAAAAAATTTTGTCTAAAAAAAAAAAAAATGTCCAAATTCTTTCCCAACCCTTTTGAAAGATTTTGTGAAAAAGTAAAGGTAGCCCACCACACAATTCACAAAACAATATTCCTTTCTTGCTTTAATACTTAGCACTAAAGAATTATCATTCTCCTCTACCCTCATTTTCAAGCCATGCATACCCATATCCCTCACTCTCTCTCTCTCTCTATATATTTATTTCAAAATATGGAAAAAAAACACACAACAATATTACATTATCATTCTACTTTCTAGATTATTTCTCTTGTGTTAATAACTTTTATCGAAAATGGCTTCTTCTCCATCTTTCAAGAGATCAGATACAATTTCAGGCTCCATGCCTGAAGCTTTGAGGCAAAGCCGGTATCATATGAAGAAATGCTTTGCTAGGTATATATTTACTTATATTTCATTTTCACTTGTTATCTATAGATATATATATTGCAGTTGAAAGTGCTTTTGATAAATTTCAAAATATTGTTTGAACAAATAGAAAAAATAAAAATAAAAAAACTAACACTTAGATCCATTTTACTGCAAAAAGATTTGTTGAACAAGGAAAAAGGTTGATGAAACGCCAGCATTTGATGGGAGAATTGGAAAAATCAATTGAAGACAAGAATGAGAGAAGCAAAGTCTTAGATGGATTACTAGGTTACATTCTCAGCTCCACTCAGGTACTTATTTACCTTCTCCATGCATGCATACATATTTGTTAAATTGTTTAAAAGCACTCGCTCTTTCGATAAAG
Source organism: Acer saccharum (assembly GCA_030490815.1). Taxonomy (NCBI): domain Eukaryota; kingdom Viridiplantae; phylum Streptophyta; class Magnoliopsida; order Sapindales; family Sapindaceae; genus Acer; species Acer saccharum. The sequence continues at coordinate 8,788,479 of CM059876.1, read as the reverse complement.
TACTTTTAACGTGTTTAAATACTATCGTTCGAGTCCTTATTTCTGATTCAAAATAATTCAAATATAGAAAAACTCTTCTTAACCATATCAAAAGAACTTTTAAACATTCTGTTGACAACAACCTTTGTAATTTTTTTTATTTTTTTAATTTTTTTTGCAGGAAGCAGCTGTTATTCCACCATATGTTGCCTTTGCTGTGAGACCAAATCCAGGTTACTGGGAATTTGTCAAGGTGAATGCTGAAGAACTGTCAGTAGATGAAATTAATGTTACTGATTACTTGAAGTTCAAAGAAATGATTTTTGATGAAAACTGGTAAGTATAAAAGCCATATAATTAATCATCTAAATTTCCATTCAAATTACTCCTGGTTTGAGTCCTTTTAACGTGTGTCATGATAATAAATTTTAAGAAAAGTTTTACCCGAACTATTTTAATAAGAAAAACAACTTTTTCCATGAATTTTTTTTTGTGCAACATGAATTGATATAAAAAATTAAAAAAAAATGCAGGGCAAAGGATGAAAATGCTTTGGAAATAGATTTTGGGGCAATAGATTTCACTACACCTCACTTGACTCTTTCTTCTTCTATTGGAAATGGAATGAATTACATTTCCAAGTTCATGTCTTCAAGGCTTATTAGCAGCTCTGACAAATCGAAGCCTATGGTTGATTATCTACTGGACCTCAATCACAGAGGAGAGGTACATGCATTTCAAAAAAATTATAATAATAATAACTTTTTTAATACGGTTCTGTTAACGCGTGTCGTTATGATCTAATGAATTATGCCTCTAATGGAGATTATGTATTGGTTTACTTGCAGAATCTTATGATCAATGAATCGCTTAGTACAGTTGAGAAGCTACAGGCAGCACTTATCGTAGCCGCAGCTTCCATTTCTGAATTACCAAAAGACACACCATATGAGGAATTTCAGCAGAGGTCATATGCATGTTTTAATTGAGTTTCAACATGACTATTGTTTACTAATGTATAAAAAGCTCGTATCAGTAGAGAATCGTGAACCTTCTCCGACAATGAAAAACCAATTTTTCTCATAGACATTTTGCTAAAATTCACGAATAACTTTCAGGTTCTTAGAATGGGGATTTGAGAAAGGATGGGGCAATACAGCACAGAGAGTTAGAGAGACAATGAGGACATTTTCTGAAGTTCTCCAAGCACCGGACCCTGTCAAATTGGAATCACTTTTTAGCAGTCTTCCCAACATGTTCAACATTGTAATCTTCTCTCCTCATGGCTACTTTGGTCAGGCCGATGTTCTTGGATTGCCGGATACAGGAGGCCAGGTATATAATGCTTAACAAATTACTCTGTCTAATCAAGACATATCACGTCATTCGTACGTCTGTCCAATAAAATATTGTAAAAATATAAGAATGACAAGATGTTATTAGATGGACGTACAGATGATGTGATACACTCGTCCCACAAGCATTTCTGATTTCTCCTCCAAGAATATCTCAAGACTAAGAGTTTTCTATATGCTATAAAATTGGGACAGGTAGTTTACATTCTTGATCAAGTGAGAGCTTTGGAGGAAGAACTGCTGCTCAGGATTATGCAGCAAGGCCTTAATGTGAAGCCACAGATTATTGTGGTGAGCTACAAATCCAAAATTCTGAAGATTCTTCAATCAAGGATGATTGATATAAACTATAAACTAAGCATCAGAACAAACATTTTGTGACTTTAATTTGTTAAAAATTTTCAGATAACAAGACTAATACCAGAAGCTCAAGGGACCAAATGCAACCTGGAGGTGGAGCCTATCATTGACACTAAGCATTCCCACATTCTGAGAATTCCATTCAGAACAGAGAAAGGGATTCTCCCCAAATGGGTTTCTCGTTTCGATGTCTACCCGTACCTCGAGAGATTTGCCCAGGCATGTGTTTCCGTTCTCCTGAACATCGAGTTTTAAAAATAACGTGACATTGTACCGACCTTTTGATTATTTCTCTTTTACAATCTCTCAGGATGCAGCTGCTAAGGTCCTGGAACACATGGAATGCAATCCAGATCTAATAATTGGAAACTACAGTGATGGAAACTTGGTGGCATCTCTAATGGCTGCAAAGCTTGGAGTAACTCAGGTCTAACCTTATATATCTCTACTAGTTTTTTCATATTTCCAAATCAATTACTTGATGACATTTATCCTGAACTTTTGCCTGCTCTAATCTCTTCAGGGAACTATTGCTCATGCTCTAGAGAAAACCAAGTACGAAGATTCGGATGCCAAATGGAAAGAATTAGATCCAAAGTACCACTTTTCATGTCAATTCACAGCTGATCTAATTGCAATGAATGCAGCTGATTTTATCATCACCAGCACATACCAAGAAATTGCTGGAAGGTTAGTTTGTTACCTCCTTTTTTGTTGGAGTAATACTACTCGATCCAAATTTTTGTCCCAAATGATGCGAGAGAGGTGATTTGTAATTGTCATATAGATCACAGGATGAAAATTTGGGCCGAGTAGAATGACTTGTTTTGTTGAATTGATTCAGGAGCTCAGTATTAGACACCAGAAAGATGGATATCTGTCTGTGTAATGTTGACTAGTTGTGTTTCTTTCTCAGCAAAGAGAGGCCTGGACAGTATGAAAGCCATGTGGCTTTTACGATGCCGGGGCTTTGCCGGGTAGTCTCAGGCATCAATGTTTTCGATCCAAAGTTCAACATAGCTGCTCCTGGAGCTGATCAAGCTGTTTACTTTCCCTACACAGAGAAACAAAGCAGACTGACCAAGTTTCAACCTGAAATTGAAGAACTACTCTACAACAACGAAGATAACAGTGAACACATGTAAGTCTCTCAGTTTCTCTAGTTCTCTACAAAAAAAATAAAGGAAAACAAGTTAGATTTTGATTTTGTCTTGGGGCCGGTTTATATTGTTGTAACATCTAAAATAATCACCGGTAACTGTGTTCAAGGAATAATCATCTAACTCTGTACTTGAAACAGTGGGTATCTGGCGGACAGGACGAAACCAATAATCTTCTCCATGGCAAGACTTGATACAGTGAAAAACATCACAGGACTGACTGAATGGTATGGCAAGAACAAACGGCTGAGAAATCTGGTGAATCTTGTGCTGGTGGCCGGATTCTTCGATCCATCGAAATCAAATGACAGGGAGGAAATAGCAGAGATAAAAAAGATGCATTCCTTGATAGATATATACAACCTTAAGGGGCAGATAAGATGGATAGCAGCTCAAACTGATAGATACCGCAATGGAGAGCTCTACCGCTGCATAGCAGACTCAAAGGGTGCATTTGTGCAGCCTGCATTGTATGAGGCTTTTGGTTTGACTGTCATTGAGGCGATGAACTGTGGATTGCCCACTTTTGCAACAAATAAAGGAGGTCCGGCAGAGATCATCGTGGATGGGGTCTCAGGCTTCCATATTGATCCAACCAATGGCGACGAATCAAGTAACAAGATTGCAGATTTCTTCGAAAAATGCAACACAGATGCTGGATATTGGAACAAAATGTCCAAAGCAGGTCTCCAGCGTATATATGAATGGTAATAATACGATTACTTATTATACATGGCATCTGTATCTGCATATGTTGTGCAGATTCAGGATTTGATTTACAATTGTGTTGCCTTGCAGCTACACATGGAAGATTTATGCAAAAAAACTGCTGAACATGGGATCCATATATGGATTTTGGAGGCAAATGAACAAGGGACAGAAACTAGCCAAGCAAAGATACACTGAAATGTTCTACAATCTCCAGTTCAGAAAATTGGTGAGTTGGCTTGTCCATTTACTAGTTAGAGAGTTACCTAAATCATATACAAATAATCAATGATTCTAATCTCACAATGTTAAATACAAAGGCAAAGAATGTACCAGTCACAAAAGATGAACTCCTACAACCAGCAGCCCCCAAGCCAAAGGTTCTGCCACCACCATCAGCACCAACTAAGCCGGTTCCATCCCAGCAACGTCCAGCAGATAAGCCCCATCCACGAGCACCGAAACCAGAAGCAAGACCTCCGCAGATTCCAAGGTATTTTAGTTAACGAGCCAATACATGACTTTGCTCTTTATCAAATCAAATTCTTAACCATTGATCAGGCTGTAATATTTCCGATACAACTGTTACCATTTTAACTCATAAGAGGTTTGGTCCACAGTTTGGGAGGTCCACCGCATGAACCGAGCAGACCTGAGCAACGTGAACCTGTATGCGACCCTTGTACTCAATGGGGCTACATCATTGCTGTTCTCTTCATAGTTTATTACCTTCTGAAGAAATTGTATGGCATGTATATGTGAAAGACACGGGAATGTATGAAGAAGTGACAATGATCCCACAAATTCTATAACTTGTAAATGATTTCATCATGATAATAAGACATCACCACAGCCCTGATTTGAATCCTCAAAGTTTGTATTATTGCTATGCTGCTAGCTAAAGGATTGATTCAACTCTTAAAAAAGAGAACGAAGCAAATGCAAATTTCACTTTATACGAGTTTCAACCCGAGTACAAATAAAATTATGTGCTTGATAGTTATTTACCATTTTCTGTCATCCTTCCCAACCAATCTCCATCACAACACATAATTAATCAATCATCATATTGAATAGCAATTTGGAATCAATAATCTTATTCTTGTCAAATTTACAAGGGAGGCTAAGCATATAGTACATACAAGTTATGTTCCTAAACTAGCAAAATGCATCACAATAAGTCAGCACATAAAAAGACATAACAGCTCTAAGAATTCATTCCCCTATTTTTGTCTAAACTGAACATTTATGCACCCTGAGCAAATAAATAATTTTAGCTCGTACAATCTTCACCCAAAGAAACCAAAAGAGATAAAATAAAAAGCTAATGCAATCTGGATGGCAACCTCTTTTCATATTCTTCTTTTCTCTACTTCAAAAAATAAATAAACACCTCTTTGCCAGCTATGAGGTGTGCAAGGAAAGTACAACAAGTTATGCTAAAGCATTTGAGCAACCTTCCATTGCTCAAATTCTGCAGCACTTAGCATGAAGGAACTAGCATTTCTATGTCCACCTCCTCCAAATTCCTAAAAGGAATTGCATGACACGTTTCAGCACTTTTCATTGTATCACCTCATTAATGGGCAGTAAAATATATGTAGAAAGAAAAAAAGAGTTAAGAGGAAAAACCTGTGAAATAGGAGTTGTGTCTTCACTCTCTATACTCCTAAGACTTATTTTCAGCAACCGATCATTTTCAAGCTCTGGAACTTTATAAACCATAGCTCCAATGCCCCTAAGAGAATAGTAATATTATTTTTATTATATTGAAAACAGTAAAATATCTTAAAGGGAAGTATGCAAAAGAAGATACATCAATGACAAAATTTATTTGAAAAATCAAGCAGGATTTGATGCATTGTATAATTATTTGAAGCGAATATATTTATTACTAAGCTCGAAACCTAACTAAATAAGGACAGATTTAATTTGTTGAATAGAGTTCACCTCTATATCCCGTCCTAATTTACAAGCGAACACATATCATAACCATGTGAGTTAATAAAATGCTACCAACATAATTGTTCCATTAGAGTTGTTAGAAGCTATAACTTATTCCACACCTCTAAAATAATTCATGCCACAAACAAATTATTCAATTAATGTTTAAATTTTTATCTTCTTTTTTTAAAGGACATCGGTAAATTTTCATCAAATGCAACATAAATTTCAATTTCAGATCATCTTATGACATATTTGAATTTAACTACACAGAAGAGGGAAAGAAAAAAGCATTTCTTGAATGTTTCATGTATCGATGTCTGTAACCTAGAGGGCAAAATGAGAATCCCAAGCATATCATATAATGAGCTGTCACAAACCTCAACTTCAAATTACGGCTTTTAGTAGCCAACTGGTGTCCTAGTTCACTCCTCAACTCTACAACAGAATCTGCATCAACAGCCTACAAGTAGACAGATAAAGTTATAAATCTGTTCTTGTCTATGATTTGAGGAACAGCTGTTTTAATGTATATAAGAAGTGTCAAACAGAGAATATAAAATTTATGGCCATGTCAAATAAATGAATCACCAAACTACCCCCCGTCTTTTAATACCATTAGTCCACCATATAACAACTCTAAGCTGCATTGTGTTATTTGGTTAGAGCAACCTAGATTATATATAAAGGGAAACAAATGAAAAGGAATGCATGTACAATACCAAGCAGCGTCCAAAAGCTCCCCCTCCAAGTGTGATTTCAT